>JBAWJQ010004587.1:0-344574 GCA_037783105.1 Bactrocera zonata | reverse complement strand
ACATATGTATACTGTATACTATATTGACTATTTACGAAATTTCGGTTCCTTGAGAGATAGTACTACTACTGACGGACACTGCATACAAACAAATAGAAAATATAGTTCGCGAATTCACAGGATTTCATTTTAAACTAGATACGTGCGTAAAAATTATGAAATTCGAAGCTGAACACGAAATACATTTTCAATAAAAAGGGAAAATGCGCCGTCTCCAATAGATACAAACACAAAAGGACACACACATCCGTGCAAGACTTAAGCTAGAGTTCTTTCCATTGTTCGAGCGCTGAAAATTTCATGCTCGTGATTTTTGTGGCATTTCTACCCTTGATTGCCACAGGCAAGAACAATAACAACCAACGAGAAATTTGAAGCCATAAAGCCAAGTCGCATTCGGTTGATGGCAGTTGACTATAAGGTACATATGTACAGATGTGTGTGCTGACTAACTGAGCTCCTGACTTGACTGCCTGCCGTCTTAACGTTCGAGTGTCGTCTACTGAGCGCGCTACCTACTTTCAGGTTGCGTTTACCAAAACGTCAAACCTTCGCAAATGACAGGGAAAACCAATGAAGGAATTTTCTTTTGGTTGTTTGAAATTTTGGCAACGGAAAACTACGCGCTTGCAACTTCTTGCCTTCAAATGCCTTTTTTTATGTCTTTTCGCTACCTGAGTGAAAGGTAAACGCAAAGGACATAAATAATTGCTGTTTTCGGCGGTAAACGAGTGAGCCTGTGTGGAGGATTATGTGTATCCTGTTGAACAGAGAGCAGCTCTTTCTGTGCTGCTTGCCTTTGTTTTGAAAAAAGAAACATTCGCTGAAAGAGGATTTGAAAGGATCAACGGCGAATGCTAAGCAGTCTTGCAGGCGCTTCTATGAACAGAGGTTGTGCGCGTCTTCGCGTCGTCATTAGTGATATATTTATTGAAGGCATTGCTAATTTCCTGTGATTTAAACGAAAGCATCATAAAAAAACTATATAAATAGCTTACATATGTGTAAAGGTGTGTTAAAAATTAATCAAACAATCAAACCAAAACACATTTTTCAAAGAGATTGAGACTGCCAAGCTCATCTGTGAGGATTCCAAAAGTAAATAACAACATTGTGAAAGAAGAAATCATTCTTTGGCGGCCATTCTTTTATTTAAATTTGCGAGTAGTGAGTTTTGGATCTCTTTTAGGCTACTATCTCAGTTTTTGAATGTTTTCGAAAAGCAGCTGTTTTGATTTTGTTGTTTAAATAACAGTAAAAAACACTAATTTACAACCACGAAACCAGTTTTTCCAGATAAAATACGGTTCACGCTCAATGAAATTGTATATAATGCATTATCATTGCTTGTTACTTTCAGATATTTTCCATAAAACTGTCGTACGAACTCAAGAGACTTGCGAAACCCGCCAAATTTTAACTCAACTCTCACCAAATCACAAACAAACAACCCTCGTTTAGATATTTATAAAAAATCGGCAGCAAAAGCACCGATAACACACAGAAAGATCAGCGAATAGCAGCACAAAGCATGGGCGAGCTGGAAGAGAAGGAGACAGGACCATCAGAAACAACACCACAACAAGAGGCAGTTGACGAACCGAAAGAGACCGACAAAATGCTCGACAAAAAAGAGGATGCTGATGGCGCAGAGCAGCAAACAGAAAATGTCGGCGCAAAGGACAAGAACCCAAGTCCCAACACGGAGAAGAAAAAGGCTGCCAACTCAAAACCAACAACGCCAACACCCAGCACTAAAAAGTCGCCAACTCAATCGGTGGAAAAGCTTACCGCTGGTGCTGATGCTGAAGCACAGCCGGCGAAGGCGAATGGTGGCAGTGGCGAGGAGATAATAGACATACCGGACGCCGGTAAGACTGAAGATGGCGATGAAAAGAAGATCTCCACTGAAGATCGTGAGGTCAAACCGATGAAGATACCGATTGGTGGCTTGAAATTGCCCGGTTTCTTTATGAAAAACAAACCCAAGGCTGATGGTGATGGTGCTGATGGCGAACTTTTGGAGCGTGAAAATAAAGATGAAGTGCCAACCGAAGCGGCAAACGGCGAGGGCAAACCGAAGAAAGAGGAAAAGCCGCGTAGTAATTTTGGTGAGCGCTTGCGCAACTTTTTCGTGCGCAAACCGGCTGCCGAAAAGCAACAGAACAAACAAACAGCAAATGGCGATGCCGATGCGAAGAGTGGTGAGTTTGCAGCACAAAATATGGTTTTTAGTTTCGTTTTCTAGACATATAGTTTTCTTTATGATCTTTAGAAGCTACCGCTGAGGCAGCTGCTGCTGATAATGAGACAAACAATGCCTCGGATGCGTTACCACAGAAACGCGGTCTTTTGAATGCCATCAAATTGCCGATTGCAAATATGATACCGAGAAAGCGGACGGATGACGATGTGGAACTGGGTATGGGCAAAGCAGGACTCGCCTCAATGGAGACGCTCGATGACTCGTTGAAAGATCAAGATTGTGTTGATAAAGCGCCGGCTAAGAACAATGGCACCGAAGATCCTGTGAAACTGAAGAAAACCCCAAGTGGTGAAATTAAACAGGAGGGAACGGAAGAGGTGAGTAATCGATAAAATACACACGAATGCATTTTAATGTATTTCAAGAATTTACAACTCACGGTATGATACTAAGTAAAATATGTCTGGTTTTTAGAAATCTCCCGAGGAGCCTGAAGCACCAATTTCTTTCGCCGAACGCTTGCTTTCGTACCGCTGTTCCCCGGATGATGGTCTAATCGTGCTCGGTGTTCTGCTTTTCATCGTGCTCATTGGTGTGATCGGCTATGTTCTCTCGCTGGAGACACTCACCTCACCGCCCGTACGTGAGGGACGTTTCATGGACGCCGTTACTGGTTGTGGCATGGTTGAGGGATTGCAAGAGGATGGCGCGTTCGCATTCCGTGGCATACCGTATGCTCTACCACCCGTAAATGAACAACGTTGGCGTCCTGCGCAACCCATTGGTGGCATCGATGACTGCTGGAATGGTACCCTGAAAGCGCACAATGTGAGCAATTACTGCACACAGCGATTGGGTAACGGTACCATTGTGGGCGATGAGGACTGTCTGTACTTAGACGTTGTCACGCCACATGTGCGTTACAACAGTCCCGTGCCGGTTATTGTGTTGATCGGCGCCGAGACTTTAACTGGTCCATCACCTGGTGTTCTTCGACCATCGGCACGCTATTCACGCTCACATGATGTTGTGTTTGTGCGGCCGAACTTCCGTTTGGGTGCATTTGGTTTCCTTGCATTGGAAGCGCTCACCAAAGACGCCTATCCACGTACTTCGGGTAACTATGCACTCTCCGACATCATTGCCGCGCTAAGGTGGGTTCAACTGAACATCGCGCATTTCGGTGGTGATCCCAAAGCTGTGACTTTACTTGGTCATCGCGCTGGTGGCACGCTTGTTTCCGCCCTTGTAACCTCTAACAAGATCGAAGGTCTGTATAAGAACGCTTGGGTTTCATCATCGTCGGCCATTTTCCCTGGCAAGCCTTTGGAGGAGTCGGAAAAGCGCAATGAACAATTTGCAAAGTCATTAGATTGCGCCGACATCAATTGCTTACGCAGCGCAACGACCGAGCAAATTTGGGCCGCCACACCAGACACCTGGTTGCACTTCCCTGCAGACATACCAACCACAGACGAAAATCCCAGTACGCATCATGAATGGCTTGTGTTGGATGGCAACTTCCTGCAACGTCACCCCGCCGACGCCTGGAAAGAAGAACACACCGGCCAACCGAAACTCGTCATGGGCACAACAGCGCATGAAGCGCACAGCGAGCAGCTGCGTCAACGCCACGCCAACTGGACTGCCGAAGAGGTACGCGCATTCATTGCAGCCTCAAAAATTGGCGCACTCAATCTGACCGACGAAGCCATACGACTCTACAACGCGACAAACTACCGCAACTTAATCGCCATGATTACCGACATACGCACCATCTGCCCGCTCTTGACCAATGCGCGTCTGCAACCGTCTGTGCCGTTCTACGTGGTGCAGCAAGGTGAGGAGAGAATCAATTGGCCACCGTCGATACAGACGTGCTCGCCATACTCGGCCGCTATGAGCCGCACACAGCCGAGCAGCGACGATTCATGTCATCCATGCAACAGCTGTTCTACTACTACATCTCACACGGAACCGTACCTCAATATGACCCAAGTCGACGAGTGCTGAATATCGCGCAAGATCCGTTGCCACAGCAAGATCATCCGAACTGTAATTTCTGGATTAGCCACGATATTGTGCCGCGCTATGCGCGTGTCGACTAAGCGGGTCGGCCAAAGGGCGGAGTGACGAGTAACGAAGCATAAGCCGATGTGTTAAATGAACGAGTAAAGTGTGCGTGGTTGTGGACTAAGAGCGAAATAAATGATGCGACAGCAGCAAGAGGAAGTGGGAGACGTACAGAGTCCAGCGCATCGACGTTTCATACACAGACTTACACACACACACATACATAAACGAATGCATTTATACGAACTGAAAAAAATGGAATGACAAGCAGTAGCTCCCAACCAACCCACAAAAACCATATAAAGTATAAAGAAAAGACGGACACTCATAGGCGTGCACGGGAAGAATCTAAAAACACAGTGAAAGGTATATGTTGCATGGCGCATGTTTTCTCTGGCGCTTTATATACCGACTTTATATGAAATTTTTACAACTGAATTTCTTCTTTTTATACAATATTTTTTTACTCAAAACAAAAACAAAGAAAAGAGTGCGGAAGTTTATTTGTTTTTTAGTTTTTTTATGCGTAAATAATATGAATTATTAATTATTGAGAATTAATAAAAACACTTAGTGGCTAAGCAATGCTAGTTTTTATATGTAAATTTAATTTAAATAATAAATGAAATTAAATTAAGAGTTAATAAAATTAAATTTATTTTTAAATTTAAACGAAATCATTTGCAGCGAACGCGATTTCTAAATTCATTGATTCGAATCATTGTGGCGACACCACCACATACATAAGTTTAAAGTATGATTTTTATACAATATATATGTGTAAGTCCGTATTTTATGTAAATTTAGCGTAAACACCAACACAAAACATAAACATACACACACAAACACTCATATACATACAACATGCAAATACGAATAAATTAAAATAAAAATGTGTAAAAATTACTTGAGAAGTGAAAAACCAAAACAAACATGCATTTTCTTATTTCCGCCCTCAACACACACACACAAACTTGCACATACAGTTTGGATACTTTTTGAATATGTATGTATGTTTAATGTGTAAGCTTTAAGTGTAAAAGTTCAACTTATGCACACGCACTTCGACTTAAGCCTGTCGGATTTGAATTTGGGTTCTCGAGCATCACACATCGCTTTCCTCAACTCCATCCCCAGCCCTCGTTTTCACTTTATGTGTTTTTAGTTACCAAAACTGCGCTGGCGGCTGCAGTTTTGACGTTTGACCATGGACATATTTCCTTAAAGTGATTATGAGACGGAACCGAAACCATTGAAAGTGGTCATAATTGAGATTAGCCATTTTGTTAAGTTTATCTGACGAATGCCGAAGTCAGTAAAAATGGTTGCTATACCAAATGCCCACTATTTTCATTAAATTTGTTCCTTAATTGTAATATTTGTGTGTGTTCACAGTTTTATTGGAATTGCCTCCTAAATAATCATTTTAGTCCTCAGAAGGCAATTATTGTCAGCTGATTAAATCAAAATATCCTCTGATCGAACATTGACGTTTATGGCTTTTCACCACATACATACACACACCATGTACTGCCCGTCATCACACAAAACCAATACATTCAATTTCATTGTACAACACATACAAGTTCATGAATTTAATTGTATGTAATTAAGTGTAAGTATACAACAAATACATATTCGGTATATAAAAGTGTTCCAAGCGGAATTTAACACCCAACAGAAATAAGTGAAATTTTGAGACTGTATTTGACACGAATTTAAATAACAAACATTTTTGCTATTTTAAATAAATTTCCATCATTTGTGTACTAAATACATACAATTCAAAAATAATTATATTTAATGTACTGTATTGTACTTATAATGCAAGTGTGTAAACAAATATTCAGTAAAAAGATTCATCTCCAATATCTCATTAGTATGTATAGTGCATATGTATATACATTTGATCAAAGTATATGAAAAGCCGTTGACATTCCTCAATCCTTTCTAGCTTTAGTAAATATACTCACTCTCAAAACTATTCGCCTAGCATGAAAATACAAATTCTATTTGTAAAAAATAAAAATAAAAATTTGTTATATTTGTATGCATATTTGCTTGTATTACAGAAATAAATGGTATAGATAAAAGAAAACATATTAATTAGTACATAGAAGGACGTTTTATTAAATTTTCATAAATCCGAGTCGTTTGAGTTACTTGTTAACATATGTTATTGCTGTATCTGCAGAAACATACTGAATAGTTTGAGGGAATGGTGCCGAATTGACAGTTCTTCACCGGATAAAAATCCGCGTCCGGTCCCGTTACTTAGTCCCGACTGTTAGAATCAGATGGCATTTGCTCAAAAATAAACGGCTATCTCTCCGACCTTACTCGCTTCTTCTCTGCAAGGAGCTTGACACATCTTCCCAGCCAACGAACTAAACGAAGGAGTATAGACAGGATCTTATCATTACAGCCGATGGTCTTAAATTTCTGACTGTTAATAATCCTAAAATATTAAATCTTCATTCAGCACCGCAACAAAATCCTCAAGTCGCTGGCCGTCAGCTCATAGCAAATAGACAAAGAAACGCTGTTGGAAACATAGAAGGCAATTGGCCGGCCGGTCTTAAATTACGCCGCATAGATATGGTACGCTGGATGTAGTGAAACGCAGACGAAGAAGTTTCAGAACACTGCACTCCGGGCTAGCATAGGATACCTCTTGGTATCTCCAGCATGAACTAGCTTCCGGCTCTTTAAGCAGTTTCTTCGGGGATGTTTTCGCAGAAACTTGCTTGAAGCGGTCGCGTCTTCTGTCCTTCTTTGACTACGTCACCGACCAGTCTTCGAACGCAACTCTCTTCAGACTTAGCTTTGGAGACGTCTATTCCAAAACATTATGATAGAAAATCAGTTTTTATGTTCACATTCAGTCTGAGCAAAATTTTATTACCATATTTAATGAGAATTCAATAAAGTCTTCTTTGCTTAATCTTACGTATGGCTATGTAGACTTGATTACAAAATATCATTTGGTTGCCGCACAAGCCGCTAACAAAACTTACAGAACGAGTTGGTGTAGAAATTGGATGTGCAGACTTCGTAAAAAATCTCGATAAGAGTCTAAGCTTAAGCTTACATTAAGGAAACGATCTATTTATGATAAATATGATGGATATTTAGGTATTAAGCAAATACATATTTATAAATTAAATGGCAAAAAACAACATAATTAAAACACAAAACGACCTAATAAAAATCTAAAAATAATTCAGACTCGCAATTGCGCACTAAGTGTCTGAAGACATCAGCTTGTACATGCGGCATTTAGTATCGGAGAGACCAGCCAAGTATGTTGTATCGCTCGTGTAGACGGGGCATATGTCATATATAACCTCTTGTGCCGGCATTGTTTGGACTCGCTGTTCGCGCCGCACATCGAACAACGCCAACTGTTTGACATCCTGAATGTAGCCTGCTACCAGCGTATTCGCTTCAACTGCAACTTGCGCACAACGTGTCATAACTGGCGTAGCTTTGGAGCCGTGAAATGTTACTTTCACATTGAGTGTTGTTGTATTGTCCACCTTTTCCAAACGCCCGACAATATACCGTGACTGTGGGTGACGCACACTACACCGGGCCGATACTAGCAGCGTCTCATGAACGGCATCAAAACGCATGGAAAAGAACGGGCCATCCAAGGGAAGACGAGTAGCTATAGTTGTGATGCCGCTATCAGTGTATTCATAGAACCAAAGAGATTGCAGTTTGCAGACAAGAAAGCCACCGTGAGGAAAATCATTGCATGGGGATACGCTGGCCACATTAATCACAGTACTTAAATCACCTAAAAATGTAACAATTGTAGAAGTTTCGCAACAACTATGAGAAATCTCAACTCACCCTCAGTTTTATATTCCTCCAAAATGTTTTCAGGGAAACGCATATCATACGTGTATGTGCTGCCACTGGAGGAACCCAAATACAGTACATTTACTCGCTCTTTGCGGTCCATAGCACATGCCCACACCATTTTGTCACCTGGTTCGTATGTGGAAGCCACTTGACGGCTGCGCAAATCGAACAATTTGGAACGAGTTTCCATGCTTGCCACAGCCAGAAGCTGCTGATCGGCACTTAAGCAAATATCTCGCAATAATTTCGAGGACGCATGCAAGAATGTTGAGGTACGGAATGTAGGCATATCGATGAAACGCACACCATATCCAGGAAATAGACCTTGCGCACTTTTCTGTGAGGCCAAAATACAGGAATGCTGTTCAGCATGTATTAATACTCGGCATCCAGCCTCGCGTGTCAACTCAATTGTACGCTCGAGATAAATCCGTTGCATCTGGAGTCTTAGCACTTGCTTGTTTTTGTCGAAGATGGCTTCATAGCTGAAGCTATTGACACCACCATTTCGTAGGATTTGTTTCATGCGATCATTGTCTGCTTGAAGGTTTTTCATTTGTATGGTTACCAATTGATGTGCCATTTTTAAAGCGGATACTTCTGTTTGTAATGATTGTGAGCGGCAACGCTCTATCTCCAGCTGATCGCGTAAGCGATGCTCTTCGCTGCGATCGATTGCTCTTACTCGCTTAGCGTACAAACAACGTATATCGCGGACTGCCGCCTTTGCTTTGCATTGTGGACAAGCCTTATTGCCCGACTGGCGTGCACTCTCTGCCAGCCAGCGGCGAATGCAGGAATCCCCGAAAAGATGTCCGCAGCGCAAGGACACTAGGCGGTGTTCACCTGACATCTCCCAGTTGTCGAGGCAAATAGGGCATATTAAACCTTCGTCTTCTTCATCTTCATCAAGATCGTTGCCGTCGCTGGATTTTAGCCGCGGTGTGTTCGATTTTGGAGTGCCTGTACTGAGTCGCTTTCGCTTCTTTGGTGGTGATGGAGAAACCAAATTTACCGTTGAAACCTCGTTGTTGGGCATGTCAGTAGCAGCAGAATCTGCACCAATACTAGGGCCTGGCAAAGCGTTAAGTGGAGTAGGTTCGGGTCCAACAGCTAAACAATATTAGAAACGTGATTACATTAAACATATGTATATATCATTCAAAATGTCTATTTAGTACCAATCTCAGATCCTTCGCCACTTGTTGGTCGTTCCTGAGGCAAAGATTCTGTAAGCATTTCTTGTGCTTCGTCAGCAAGGTCATTAACTTCCTCCTCAACTTCAGCCGCATCTTCATCAACATTGTTGTCTTCTTCATGGCTGTTTGCTTGCTCCTCCGATTGCTCAGTATTGGGTTCATTTTCAGCGAAATCTATGACTTCCTCGCTTAGTGCTCTTAACGAGCTATAATCATGGTCGGTATTACCTACTTGTCCCCGTCTCAAGCGTGTTCTCCGTGTACTTATATTGTTCAATCCTATATTGGAGTCGTCGCTAGAAGTAGAGCGAGTACGACGAGCGACGTAATTGTGATCTCCCTGCGGTTCACCGTGTGAGTTTGGCATTTCATCGCCGAAATAAAACTCTCGTAGCGAATGATTCCGTATAAATTATTAAATATATTAATCACTTTTTCGTAGACATCGAAGATGTTCAACAAAATATATAATTTTCAGGACTTTGATTCAAAAGCAGCGGTGGTAGCCCAGTGTTGCACTTTCTGAGTTAAAAACGTCTTCCTTATTTTACCAAATAAGAATATATAATAATCAATAATTAATATCAATTATAGGGTTGGATATATTAGTACGTACTTTAAAACCCTGTGTTTAATACTTATTTCGCTTATTCTTAAATTTAATTCAAAACAGAAGCTAAATACATTTGACATTAGATATTTATATTTCGAAACTGGCGAACAAATCAGCTGTCGTTTATTCGCCGCCGATATAAAGTCTTAATTTATTAGGGGTGAAAAAATTAGGGAACCCTGGCAAAAATTTGTGTTGCCAGTGCTATTATTAAATAATAATTACTACATATTTTACATATTACTCGTTATCATTTATTGTTATTAAAATAATAGGATAAATCGAAACAATTTTTTTGAATATATTATGAATTAAAAATGACTTTCCCTAACGACGAAAAACATATCTAATATTAATTTTGACGTTACTGTCCTATTTAATTTTACATCAACACGGCAACATTCTCGAAGTAATTTCGCAAAGCCGATTGTCAATTTCAGCGCAAAAAAGTCTAGAGCTTAGTTTAATTGCATTGGAATTTTTCAATATTCTTCCGTTATTTCTCGCTCGAAATTATTAAAGTTAGTGAATTACTCGTCAAAATAAATAAAAGAAAACAAGTGATAGCCTATTGTTTATCGTACACAAACCAGCAAACATTACTGCGCTAACCTACAGATTTCTTTTCACAGGCCTGACAGACACCCGCCCCAACGCCGCCTATCTTAAAATTTTGAGTACTTAATTGAAGCTGGCATTCCCCTCTACCTCGCCTTTAGAAAGTGAATTTTATCGCTCTGTCCGGAAATAAATTCAACATATTTGAATTACCATCTTATAGAAGGAAAGCAGAACAAAACGAAAATATGTCCCAGTTGAATACACCGGAAAAAGATGCGGCTGGCAAACCCCCTACTAATCGGCAACAAAGTGCGCACAGCCCAAATTTGACTTTGCAACTTCCCAGTCCCATTATTACAAAACGCACACGCACTGCCTCAACGTGAGTTAATATTTTATAATATATTTTCTAGAAAAATGTATAAAGATTTGAGTAGAAAAAGATTATTCTTATTATCTCAACTTATCTGCTTCTGCTTTTGATTATTTTCATGTAAATTTTGTTACCATTTTCGAAAAGAATCTTGCATGATGTATATATAAATATATATATATACTTACAGGTCGGCTCGTGCCTTAGAAAATCCAATTGAAACAGGAATCGTTAAGGCATTTAGTCGTTCGAAGGGTCATGGGTTTATCACTCCGAAATCCGGTGGCGAAGAACTCTTCTGTCATGTCTCTGAGTAAGTAAAAATATTATTTCGAGGTCTTTACACATAATACATGAAATAAAAAATTGCAGTATTGATGGTGAATATGTGCCACAACCAGGCGATGAAGTAAGGTACCGCCTATGTGCAATTCCGCCAAAATTTGAAAAACACCAAGCAGTACATGTACAAATTATCAACTTAACACCAGAAGTGCATCATAAGTGGGAGGAGCCTGTCTACCCCGATTCTCCTGCTCAATAAAGTGTTGCTGAAGTTGCAATTTATTAATTGTACACTCTTTTCATGTCACAAAAATCCTTGGCCAGTGGTAAAAATAAGTGTATAGTTAAATATTTCTTAAAAATACCGAAATTTGCCATTAAAATAGGAGTTTAACAAATTTTATATGAGCAGCTCACACAATTAAAAAATTTTACACCTTTTACTACAACAATAAGAGCGACCGTAGAAATAAAACATCGAAAATAATTCAATTTCAAGAAAAAACTTAATAGGCTGCAGGGAACAGTGCACACAGTTCGCATATTTTTTTTATTAACGAAATATCTTAATTGAAACCGGAACATCCGCGAAGTGAAATTTAAACATTCTGTTATAAAAGTAGAAAAGGAAATCATTGTGTGCTCAGCTAAACAGTATCGCAATCAAATATCTACCATATAGTGTAAAATAAATGTACAGCATGAGCCTTGGTACATGTGTTTTGTTTATGTTCAACATTTCAATAATAATTAATCCTCAAGGACAGTAGCCAATTGCGTCCAGTATTCATGTGCAGAAGTAGTGTCAACGTAAGCAAGTAAATAAAAGTTAAATTGGCAATGTTATCTTTCTTTTATTCGCTAACGCTGGATTAAAATTGTTGTTCGTTATTAACTGCTATCAGTTAATGTCATTTTTAATATTGTTTCCTAAAATAAATCTTAGTGTCGCTCAATGTTTCAAATAACTTATCTAAACCGTTTTTAATTTCAATACTCTGTTGTTAAATTAAAGTAATATCTTAAATATTAATACTAAATATCTTAATGGCTTGCTGGAATGTTATTCAGGTTAATTGAAATTTTAAATGAAATTTCCGTATAAAACAATCATACTCACATAGATAGTATTTGTACTTTATGCTACTTTTCTTGATCAAATAAAAATAAATAAAAAAAACCTAATTTTTCTTTTTAGCTCTTATATCCTCTTTGAATTTTTAAATGGTATAGTTCCTAATGTTTCTTTTTCTCATCCAAAAAATTCAATTCGATGCTAGCTAAAACCTTAGATATTCATTGTAGGAGTTTTATATAAATATGTATTTAGCTTAGATCTGATCCACGTGAATGTTTGAAGTGATTTTGAGAGCCCTAATTGGTTTGGATATTAGCTATAAACAAAATAGTACCATTTTCGTGCAACCCTGAAAAATCGAATTTGCCCAACTATCACACAAAACACTCATCCGGCATCATGCAGCGCAGTTTGCTTCGTATTCTATTTAATTTAATTTATATGCTCTGATTAAAGTTAAATGACGCAATTATTTATGGTTGAGTTGTACTCCATTCGCAAATTGTTATTTTTTTTTTTACCGAAATGCAGCATATTAGAAAATATAGTAATAATATTTTGCTTTGAAAACGAAATGTGCGGCAACTACATTTTTAGGCTGCTGTCATGGTGTCAAAAATGTTGTGAAGACGAAACTGGCAACGCTGTTTTGTTCAGTCTCTGTGTGCGGTTTGTGTGGTGCGTGAAAAATTTTCCCGTTTTGTGTTGGTGGATAGCGGAAACATGAAAACTTGTTCAATCTGATTGTTAATTAATGGAAAAAGTAAATAAAAGAGCTATTATAAGTATATCTAAGCGAAAAGTTTAATACTATTTCGTAAGTTTATTTTCATATAGAATATATAAACATTGTATGAGAAACCGTGCAGTGAAAAAAATGTTGAAAATATTTGTGGCAATGCAGTGTGAAAGCGACGAAAACGCAGCATAAAGTGAAAAAACCGAAAAGATAAATAATAAAGGAATTGAGAAAAGTGTTTGTGTGGTCTCGCCCCTTTTTGATGCTGGGAATTGCACGAAATTGTGTGTTGAAAAATATTCAAAAAGAAAAAGCTCGGGTTTTTTTAAGAAAATATTTTTAAGTTACTTTGTATTTTTGAATACTATCTTTTTATTCTGTCCATTTCCTATATCTTTACACAACTGGTCATGTACAAAAAAGCGTTTGCTGTCGATTTGTGCTTTTCCAGACAACATCCACCGTTGCAGCGGCCATAACTTTGTTTCTATTATGTTTATGCGTGTGCGTGTGTCGATGTCCTTTGGCTCGTTTCTTTACATTACTTCCCACTTTTAATGCTTTTCTGCCCTCTGGATGTACATATGCGATATAGATATGTACTATATACCTTTATTTATGTATTTATCGTTCTACATAAGGATATATTTGGCAAAATAGTCGTATGAGAAAATTTGGATATGGTAGAACAACAACATTTTACAATAATTTTATTGTGATTAGTTGGCCTTCACTAAAATATCCAAAAGCCTAATTTATCTAATGCTGTACAAACAAAATTATAAAATGCACTCATTATTTAATTTTTAACAAATATTTTGCAAGGAAATTAAATTTTTATATATTTATTATGTCTGAATTTTTTCAATTGTAAGTATATTAATACTTTAAAAACAAAATATAATATAAAATATTTTGTGCGAAATGTGTTAAACGGTTGCGCTTTGGCCCCAAGCAAAATATTTTTTTTCTTATCTAAATAGTTAGTTTTAATATGACAAATATGTATATTTGTTTCTATGCTTAGTAAACATTTTCACTATATCGACGAAAGTTTTTAATGCTCTCGGTTTTGTGTAAGCGAGAAGAATTCAGTGTTGTGGATTTGAGGTGAGTAGAAATTATATATCTAATTATGTATGTACATATACATACATATATAAGTATGTTTAATTGTATGTAAAAATATATATTAATTAATTTTTCCACATTACACACTTTTAAGCTCGCTAATTGTAAAACATTTTGACTAAAATATGAAAAAAGTCATACTTTTATATGAAAGCTTATTTCTGTCATAACTTTACATTTTAAATCATAAATTCAATATTCAAGTTTGTTTAATGAAATAACTGATATCAACAATAAAATAAAGCCATCATCTCTGGTGGTTTTGTTGGTGTGTCTGTGTGATTTATGTACATAATCATACAATATTTGCGCTCATTTCCATATGTACAGATGCTCTGCGTAAAAAAATGTACGGCATAACCATTTTAAAATGATTCTGTAATAATGTATTTAGAATTCATTTAACAAATATGCCAATTGTGCCGTAGCGCATTCGAATGCCATTCTCGCTATTGCGGAACAACCATTAGTGAAACTCACATGTGTTTTCACTGCAAACACGCACACATGCATTGTATTCATACAATTTTCCTTTATAAATTCCATTTGAAGGCAAAACACTTGTACGCACCACTTAATAATTCCTTGCATCAAATAATAATGGTGTCATAATGTCAGTTCATACTTTATACTTTTATTTATTATTGGTCCGGCTACAGCTGCTGCTCTCGTGGCTACTGCACAGCTGCCTCCGGTGCAATTGAACGCATTGTTATTGCAGTTGTAGACGAATGGGCTCTTGTTGCTTGTAAATTAATTCAATCAAAAGCCACCAAATAATGCGGGCCTCAAGAAGTCGTGAAGGGAATGTGGAAAAGAAAAGCGAATAAAGAATTTACTGTTGTAAGCGTTAAATAATTGTTGCAATCTTCTTTTTTCTTGCATACATTTGCCCTTATCTTTTCTCGCTCTTCGGCGTTGCAGCATAATGCTGCTGTGGCTTTTATTGTTGATTTTTGCTTTGCGTATCAATAAATAAGTCCATGCACTATTTTCGAGAATAAAGAGTAGATAGTTGTCTTATTTGTTTATGCATCGTGTAGGTATGTGTACATTTGTTAGTTGACTGTATGCTTTATTTATTGGAGCACTACTGCTTATTAGGTGTATTCCTTATAAACAGTTTTATTTGTATACACTGCGTTTTTTTGGTATTAGCTTTATATTTTGTTTGTTTTGGTCTCCATTTGTATTTAACCCTTGAGGCACACATCAGGTTTTCACTTCAGTTTTTTTCTTTATCTAAAGAGCTCTTGTTGGAATTTTTCATCTTTTGTTGTTGCAACGATACAAAATATCTCTCAACTATTACAGTTTTGTAGAATCTAAAAAGTTCGCAGTCCTTGGTGGATAAAAATCGTAAAAGTCATTGTTTATATTTCATATAAAAATCGTTGGGTGGCAACATTTTAATGATTTTGAATTATAATAATTTTAAAAAGAAAATGTGTATGACCAAAAATTTTTGAAGGCATATAAATAATTATTACTGCTCAAGGTTTTAATAAAATTTTCGAAAAATATACATTATTTGTTAGTCTAAATAAGATAAGGGTTAAAGTGGCGTGCTACAAAGTACTGTAATGTAGTTGAATGCATACCATGCTTGTGCTCGATTTTCAAAGTATCGGAATCTAAACATTTAATGCTATAAATATCAGCTCAAACTTCTAATACTTTTTATATGCTGCCTCGACCTTTGTTTACCATTCGTGGGGCGACACACAAACATGTGGTTTGCTCCACGCACTATGATGGGTAAACATTGACTAGATGATATCTCACTTGCTTTTGAAGTTGCTTTGCCGCGGTCGGGAACACACACACACACACATTTGTGTGTATTTACGTTGGTGCATGCAGTACATATGTACACTTGCACCTTTGCTGCTCACTGCTTGTCTTATCACGCCAGCGCGACATTGTTTGTACGAGTTGTTGCTGAGCCCATTCATCTCCATTTTATATAGCTTCCCCGAAGCCCTCTGTATTTACATAACTTTATGTTGCTCGGCAGCCCGATATTTCTCCTAGCCGCGGCTTTTATGTGCGCATCCAGGGTTGTGTGTGCGTTTTGTTTTATTTGTCTGTCATTGGCCTGCTTCTATTTGGTCTATCTAGCTGCCATGAAGTAATGCATATTACCGCTGCATTTACCCACAAACATACATACATACGTATCTGCACAGAAATTATGTATTATTTGTGTACACAAATGATACCCTTCTTATTTAGTCACTTTCCGTGCCTGCTTCGTTATACTCGTTGTCTCACTTTGGGCTCTAATAAGTCGCAGCCACACTTGACTCACATTTAGTGCACGCCTATCAGCACCTCCTGTGTGAGACGTCGCTCGAGCGCCCATTCCTTGGCGTTGTTTTAAATATTTGCTCCTAAAAATAGCTGCGACAATACTTTGCCCTGGCTCCTGCCTGGTTGCCACAATGTGTTGCACACATATTGCTTGGGCAAATAGACATCTGCACATACTTACGTTCCATTTATGTACTTACAGTGACTCGCAGATGTGTTGACGCAACAGTTTTTCGCTCTGTTTGGAGTTTCGTTTTCAGCGCAGCAATTCGAGTCAAAACCGAGATAAAAACTCATTTTTAATGAAAATAGTTATTGTTGTTGTTGAAGAGACAGAAAAAAATCTTAAAGTAATTTCGAGAAATGGTGTCGATTTGAGAGTTGTTGGTCTGAAAAAAACTCGGATCCGTTTCGGTTACTTAGATTCGACTGTCGTGGGGACGGCAATGAAAATAGTTCGGTGTGGTTGGTGGGTCGTAATTACTTGTTCTCATAGTCCTTCCCCTTCCTTTTGATATCCAAATATTGATTCGGTTTGAAAGAAAAACTTGTGAAAACAATCCTTGTTGTTGTAGTAACGGTTATGTGGTCCCCGTTAGGCTAGGTAAGGTTCAGATAACTTGTCATCGAGGTCAGGCCTAGGAAACGTGCTGTTTCGACGGCGTCGGTCTAAGGAGCAGTGGAGTCTCAAATGGGTATGCAAAAAAGTGGTTAAAGTCATGCAGGGACTCATTGTATGCTGGATATATACTTGATATGTCGGGGTCGATTCTCGATAAGTGTGGAGATTAACCTGCTTCAGTATCCAGAACGTAGCCCTTGGCTGTGAGCCTTCCAATGTGTATTACTCCAATATTAGGCAATAAACCAGACCCTGCTGAAAAATTATTATTTCGTCCAGAAGTACAGTACAAGTTCTGAAATTAATTTGTTTTTTGTTTTCACTTGGTTTTCTTGCTTTTAATCGCAAGTTTGCGATTCACTGTTTCTATGGACGTTTAGCTTCATGCTCGTAATTGCTGTCGTGGCAAGCTGGCGCATTTGTTCTTTGCATTGTTTGCAGCTGCGAAATATGGTGCAATGTCAACTATTGTGTCGAGTTGAGGAGCGAACTGGGCAGGATTCATTGCCACCTTAGAAAATATAAATAAAAACAGTGTGATATCATTGCCGTAGTCGTCGTCCGTCCTTATCGAAGGCGTCGCACTGTTTTATTGCTACAAGAAGCTTACGCACTCAATACTTTCTAAATTCTTTTGCAAATGAAGCAGTTCATTTACAATAAGGTTTTAGGTACATATACTACTGTGCCCAAAAAATAAGGTGACATTGTATATATTTTTTTTTTTTTTTTATTATTTTAGAGTTACTTCACCGCTTGAAATACAATTTTCCAAGGGATGAAGATTTACTTAGCCAGCTTTAGAGCTATAACGCCATTGTATATATTTTGAAAATTATTTATTCTTCCAAATCAATTTCATCCCCTTCAAAGTAATCCCCTCCCGATGCAATGCACTTATGCCAACGGATTTTCCAATCTTTGAAACACTGGTTGTAGTCACTTTCCGGGATGGCCTTCAGGTCCGTCTTTGCTGCGGCTTGAATCTTTTCTATCGTATAAAAACGGTGTCCTCGGAGGTCTTTGAGCTTGGTGAACAGCCAGAAGTCGCACGGCGCCAGATCAGGTGAATACGGTGGTTGCGGAACGATGTGGATTGTAGTTTTTGGCGAAATGATCACGAATTACGAGAGCAGTATGGGATGGTGTATTATCGTGGTTTAAAAACCAAGAATTATCTTTCCAAAATTCCGGCCTTTTTAGGCGGATAGCGTTTCGCAAACGACGTATAACGTTCAAATAATATACCTTGTTGACTGTTTGACCGGTTGGAAGGAATTCACAATGTACAACACCACGATAATCGAAGAAAACAACCAACATGACCTTGATTTTTGAGCGACTTTGGCGCGATTTTTTGGTCTCGGCTCTCTTTTGGCACGATATTCGCTTGATTGAGCGGTTGTTTCGGGGTCGTAAGCATAGATCCAAGTCTCATCGCCAGTTATAATGCGTTTCATGATACCCTGGTAGTCGGAAAGCATCGTTTCACACACTTCAACGCGACGCCTTTTTTCCATAAAATTCAATGTTTTCGGTACCAGTTGAGATTTGACGAGCTTGAGGCCCAAAACATCCTTCAAAATGGTATTGGCTGAGCCTTTCGATATGCCAACTTCATCAGCAAGGTATCTAATTGTTAATCGATGGTTTTTCAACACCAAATCTTTGATTTGTTGAACGTGAGCTTCGTCGGTTGAGGTTGATGGTCGCCCTGGACGCTCTTCGTCTTCGACACGTTCACGGCCGGCTTGGAACTCACTATACCACTTGTAAACATTTTTTTAGATATAGCCTCCTCACCAAAGGCCACCTCAAAGCACCATCCTCAACGTATCCGCAGCAAAAAATTGATTCCGTAAACAAAATTTAATGCAAATTCTTTGCTCAATAAATTTCGACATCGCAAAAAACGAAAAAATCACTTTTAGCGGCTCACAAAACGACACGTATCTCAAACACTAATGAATATTTTGACATGAAATTTGACATAAATGTGACTGACAGTAATACCAACCTAAAAAAAATAATTCTCCAAATTCTTCGACGCGCGCAGTTTAAATTCAAATGTCACCTTATTTTTTGGGCATGTTCAAAAACATTTTAGCATTATAGCATTTCCGGCAGTTGTGTTTCTTAGGTTATGTCTGAAGCTTGAACTGAATTGTTGGACTACTCATCCTAAGTATAAGGGGTGTGTTAAAAAAAATATCGGGATTTTTAAAATTAAAGTTTCGAAAGTTTGGAGAGTCCAATTGTCACATTTGCCTCATATTGCGTGCGAGCCAGACATGATTCAGTGAGACTTTTTCTTATTTCCAAAATAAAGATAAGCTTAATGGGCCGTCGTTTTACAAGCATTGATGAAATTTAAAGCGCACCGCTGAAAGAGCTAAAGGCTATCCAAAACATCGAGTTTTCGAAGTGTTTCCATGATGGGAAGAATGTGCACCAATTTGAAGGCGACAACATTGATGAAGAAAGCAAATGAATAATTTTTTTCTTTAAAACGAAAAGTCTCGTCATTTTTTCAACACACCTCATACATTACAATTGTTTTGCATCGCCTTTTGAAACTCTCCGAATTTCTTCCTTTCACTTAAAACCTTCCAAGATATGAATAATCTTTTCTATTTATTTTTTTGCCTCCGTTTTTGTCATAAGCAATATTTTCAAAACCATGACTTTAGCAATCATAAACAATAACCGAAGTTTTGGGCAACCAGCCTCCTCAAACATTCATTGACAACACTCTCTCTTACTCACTGTCGCTCGCTAGCTCGGACTATCAGTTTCGTGCGTCGCACTAAGAACAGACTTAATTAAAATTAATTCAAATAATTTGAAACTTTCCAGAGCGCACTAATGAACTTTTCTGCGCTTCCCTTCAGTGTTTCTTCCTTTCGCATTGAACCATAGTTTCGTTCTTTGCATTTTACTTTTTAGCTCGCATTTCCATCAACTCCCCAAAGTGAGTTGGCCTCTTTTAGCGCCACCCACATCGCGCCACAGTCTCCGCATTATCATATCATGGTATCGCTTTCCACCTCATTCCATCCTTTGGCCATTTGGTTGCCGCCAACGCTGCGCCACTTTAATGCCGCAAACTCATACATCTTGCTCGGTAATGCCGGTAAAGTAATAAAAGCCCGTAAAACTGGGTTAGTAACTACTTTGCCACATCGATGCATAGTTTTACATGGGCCATCGATCGCTTCGGCGTGCCGCGCCTGCACCGCAACGCCCGCAACACCTGCGTTTCTGTGGCTCACGATAACTTGGTTGTTGGCGGCAAAGATAACAGCTGCCAATATCTGTATGTGCGCATCTGTATATACTATATATGCACCTTAATGCTTGGCTATTTACCTCTGCGAGTGGACAGCGCTTACAAGCGGTGGAGTGGAGGCGGCCGTGCAACAAATTGCCAGTAAGCGTTCATGCAACAAAACGAATGCAAAATAGCGGAAAAGCTTTTAAATGAAATGAAATCAAATAAACAATAACTGTAACGACATCAACGCCGGCGTCGCCAACCGAGCACGGCAAGAATAATACTAGTCGGTGAAGGCTGGTGCGAATAGCAACAGCAACAACTGCGCTGGCGTTTCAGCAATCACTATTAACCGGCAATATCCATGCTCCATTGTGGGTTTGTGTGTAAGTGACACAAAGGCTGCGAGCTTACAAAGGCGGTTATTGATAAAGTGGCGAGGAAAGTCGGCGAACGCAGCGGTGCAGTCAAGCAAGCACCTGGCAAATGAACAGAGGTGTTGCTGCCACCGCTGTTACCGCTGCCGGTTGCACATCGGAAGCAGCAAAAGTGATGTGAGCCCGAACTGAAAGCGGTGTTTATGGCGAATTACAACTATAAAAATAATTACAAAGAGAGTAGAAGATGAAAACTCAGTGGATGAGTAAAAAGAAATATAAGAAAATAGCCTTAACAGGGTTCTAGCTGTGCTTTGTGCTTCTTTTCGCAATGTGGCGCCAATTGGAGGTTCCTAGTGAAATCTTCCTTCTCCACCTGGTCTTTCCAACGGATCGTAGTTCTCTTCCTCTTCCTCTGCTTTTCCCGACGGGTACTTCGTCTAATACTTTCAGAACTGGAGTGTTTTCGTCCATTCGGACGACATGATCCAGCCAGCGTAGCCGCTGTCTTTTAATTCGCTGAATTGCAAAGGATCATAGATCTTCCGCAGAACCTTTCTCTCGAAAACTCGTAACGTCAACTCATCAGATGTTGTCATCGTCCATGCCTCTGCGCCATATAGCAGAACGTTGAGAGAGGACTTTACTTCTCAATTGTCTACTCGGTCCGAAGTAGCACCTGTTGGCAAGAGTTATTCTGCGTTGGATTTCGATGCTGACATTGTGCTTACTGTTAATACTGGTTCCAAGATGGACAAAATTATCTACGAATACATATGGCACAAGCAGCTCCCGACTTCTGGTATTAGACCAAGTATGCTCTGGGTAGCCTAAGGACATCCGTTTGAAGGCGAGCTAAAGTGAGAAGGCGAACCACCCCTTCCTAGTGTTTGTTGTGCGCTGGGTTTGGGACTCGCCACGTAAAAAGCGTACCCAATGTATAGAAAGCAACAGCCTCGGGCGAGAGACCTCCTTTTGTTGACAATAGTCCTTGGTCGGGAGTTTCACAGATCACAGGAGTCAGTGTATACCTCTGACTATCTATCTGTGTTTGTCTGTCGAGCTCAGCTCTTTATCTGTCTGTCTGTTAATTTTCGGAGAAAACTTATGCTTTTTTGAAATACTAATCTTAAGGTTAATGATGAAATCGGTGGATCCCTCGCTATAGAAACCGATGCAGTCACTAATTGCCAATTGTGAAAGGGCAAGTGAGGGCCAACAAGAAATAAAAGAAACTTTATCAATGCGGTTGTCCAGCTATATAACAGTAGTTTAGTACATGTCAATATGTGACCTTGGCGAACTACTCTACTGGAAAAAAACGTGAATAGTGCGGTGTCACTCAATAACCTGCCCGGCCGTTCACTTATAATGCGCCGACATTAAAATAAATGCTGACAATTGGAAATGTGGCACAGACATGTCACCGCGAGCCACATGCTGCGCCGCCCTCCCTGTGACCTTTACCGGCAACAGCCTTTGTGCAACAATAAATACTCGCACTTATCGCTCATCTAAAGTTTCGCGAAATGAAGTGAAGTTCGCACAATGGGAACGAAGAGAAATGGCTTACTGCAAAACTTTGATTTCAACGATAAACTCACTTGAAAAGCTTAAGTCACACAAACACATGCAACATAACGGTACACAGTTCGAAGTTAGTGAGATCATCAATTAAGTTTTCTGCGCTGTGACAATTTCTCCTCTTTTGCCTCGAAATTGCGCAAATGGAAAAATGTGTTTCGACACTGAAACAGTGCCGATGGGTTCGTCTGCAGCGGAATCGGCGAGGTTGTGAAAGTTACACTGCAGAGATTGCTTCAAGAGCGCCACTGAGCGATTGCTACTTTTGTACTTTGCTGCGCTGCGTTCAAGTTGAGCGGCTAAACTTCATGCTGTTCTACTCTTGGCAACTCCACGCCACTCCGCTCAGCTCGACAAGAACAAGGAAAAGTCAGCCCACTAACATTCTCGTATGTAACAAGTTGAGAAGAACAAAACGAATAAAAAAAAGAAATCAAAAGGCACAACTGTGCTTGGCAGGGTCAATTGAAGGTACAATTGCAGCGTTGACTATTTCTTGTTGTCGTCCACATTGGCGCGCATTTTCTGTTCATCGTGGCTATGAGTGGCACTTGACGTGCTTTCAACTGCGTACTCACTGGCCTACTGAGTGCTTGAGCCGAAGTTGCTGGGCCGGCCACTCTCCATTAGACGACGTTTTCCTCTTTGAATTTGTTGTTGGCTTCTTTTGTTGTGCACAAAAATTATTTCGATTAGTAACCACCCCTTGAGGTGGTTGAGTATTAGTGGCATTATGCGACATTGTTTGAATGGTACAGTAGAGGGTCGTGAATTTGTCTTTTGTAGTTACTGTGAAACAAGTCTATGTTGAAGCGATAACTTTCCTTCATTTCTTAGATGTTACCAGTAGCCTATGTGCCTCGTGCTTACTTAAGTCCTCGAGTCTACAGGCCTCAAGAAAAATTAAATGGACTTTACTATATTTTCGGTCTTAAGTCTTGAACTCTGCTTTAAATACGTTTATCGCTGAGCCTACCCTCCTTAAGAAGGTAACTTCATACCGTTGATTCTTCCAACTTTTCGCAAGTTTCTTTTTCTGGCTACCAGGCGATGTTTGACATTTAGAAATAAACCAAAAAATCTTTGAAAATGCTTCTCTAGGAACAAATACCGGCTAACAGTCATCAAATCTGTTATGAGGGATATGACTGCGCGAGCTAAAAGAATATACAAAAATATATCGCTATATTATATAAGAAAGAAACCAGATATAAATACATATGTCATTCATAGACTACTTACATTGGTACTGCTTTACTTGCTGCCACTTATAGGGCGGCAAGTCGGTGCATTACGTAACTGCTGTCAGTTTTTTGAGTTGAGCTGACTTCTCTTTACGTCATCATTTCTATTTTACGTTGGCTTTGATGATGGAGATATTTACTTAAATTGTTGCTAGGATGTGCAATGAATTCTTGTGTCCCATTTTATTTTATGGCATTTCCATTGTTACACTTAATTACTCACCTATCTACATTCTCTACTAACACGTAAACCTACAAACAGTGTGGGGCTCCAACTATTTAGATTGCGAACATTGTCCTGTCGACATTATGCCAAGTTAACTACTTTCCATCCACTGTCATCTGTATGTGAACTGATTGCTTTATTTTACCTTTTTACGACTTGATGGGTTGATGGGTTGTATTCGTAGTTGATAGATAGTAATCAGATGCTATAAAATGCAAACTAATTGCTAATGGTACGATAAGAGCGCCCTCGATACCGTTATACCGTGTGACGTAATTTGCATTATTTACAGGCCATTGTGTGTGGTAATGCCTATTTTGTCATCACCTTAACTACTTTAATGTGCGATAAAGTATTATAGATTAATTGATAGCAATTATTTTAGTTGCCGTTAATTAAAGGAAGCGTTGCTATAATTACCGTAAATAGATAACTTGCTTTAACAAAATTTTTGGTCTTCACAAATGTTGGTCCACGTCGGCTATGTCTCAGATGGTCCATCCGTTGAGTCTAATTTTCAATGACTTGTTCAGGCATTTCGACTGGTAACTGGCGAATGACGCGTGATGTTTTACTCTGAGACCTGAATCGGAGCGGAATTCTCCGCACAGAATTTAGACTTTACATATCCACACAAGAAGTCTAACGGTGAGATATCGCAAGATCCAAAACGTGAAATTATCTGCTTACCGAAGTGTTCTCTCAATAAATGCATTGATTGGTGGGATCTGCTTGAAGTGGCGCCGTCTTGTTGAAACCAAATGTCGCCGAGATCACGAGCTTCGATTTCCAGCATTAAATAGTCGAATAGTCGGTTATCATGGCGCGATAGTGGTCGCCATTGACGGTTACATTCATAGCAGCATCAAATATGAAGAAATAAGACCGCTTATTCCACCAGTCCCCAAACCACATCAAACCGTTGTTTTTTTTTTTGGTTGAAATGGTAGCTCTTGTATCTTTAGGTTGCTCTTCGTCCCAAACGTGGCAATTTTACCTATTTACATACTTTATCGCCTAACAAAATTTGGCTCGAAAACGTCGGGTCATCTTGGAACTGTTCAAGAGTCCATAAAGCGAAACAAAGTCGCTTGGGAAGGTCGAGCGGCTTCAGTTTTTGCACAAGCTGAATAGACTCTCCACCTTCTTTGTGTGCACTCTCAGCTACGGCTGCTATATTTTCTTAACAGCGTGCTCTACGTCATCTATTCGTTCGAATCTTATCCAATAATGATTGTTGGGTCTCGGGATGGGTTTTGGTGTTGTGAATAGTGAGCGTCAGTAGGTCGATTATGTTGAACAGATGTTGAGAGAGGCGCGCAAAACTCAATCTTTACAGAACATGAATTTTCGTACTAGAATTGTAACGGATGTTCTGGCGTCAGTCTTTCCATGATGAAATGCCAAATAATACTGAACAAACAGAACATGACAGCTTGACACGACTCACGCCTGATCTGTCAAAAAAGGATATTGATAAAAGTACCTCTACTCGGATCACCCTACATGGTTTATAAACTAAGTGAAGTCTGACAACGTTTCATTCATATTTAGTTGCAATGCGCCATTTCAAGTCACTTGTGTTCTTTGCGTCAGATATTCTATCATATATGTACTTATATTTACGCTCAGGTGGTGATAAATATTTGTCTACAAACATGAAAACGATTCGCCGTTTGTTGAACGTATGCAATGAGTACGCTTTTGTTGCTAACTTTGGTCGGCTCGAGCCCAGGCCGCATTGTCCTGTCGTGTCTATTCGCGCCTCCACAGTTTTGCATCCTCCATCCTCCATATTACACATATGTTTATAGGCTGGAAAGGACGAGTATGAAGGCAACTTCCAAGTTTATGCACTTTTCACTTCCTGCTTATTCCGTTTTTAGGCTTTACTAGCTTAACTGGCTGCTGCCTGCCGCCTGCTTTTCGTCCATATCGACAGGAAGTTCAATGCTCTGCTATTTCATTAGGATATTAGTACAAACAAGCAACTTGGAATTTGCATACATGTTCTGCTATGCTAAGCTCTGAGATGTGCTCTTGTTGCACTCGCAAATGTACTTTGTGTTCCCGACTGGAAGCTCTATTTCAATATAGCAGTAAATATCCTCACGCCTTGCTTTGTCAGAGAAAAGAGCGAACAATTGAATAAAGTTTTGACTCAAAATTGTATGAAGGTGACGTTTTGCTTTGCTCAAATATCTATACTAAACACCGAAATCATTTTTTTATAGAGTTTAATCCTCGTTCCTCCAAAATATTTTGGACCAGAACTAGCCTATTCTGACATAATTTCTGTTTGTGGTACAATTGTTTCTACTAAAGATATTTTAATCATCTGCTCAAAGGTAACTTAGAACTTTCTTCAACAACTTCGATTATAGTTCCGACGCCTCGCTGTCTTCTATTACTCCGTAAAGCATTAGTTAGCTTTAGAAAGCATTTAATACGCGGATCATTGCCCCGATTTCTGTGTATATTTCCCGCTGGGAATTAATGGAAGCAAACACAGGCTTACGGAGTATTCTTGAATAAATGCGAGCAAATCAAGTGAAGCTGAAGAACTCACACACGTTCGTGCCATAAATATGTTTGTCGATGTGTGTGCACAAAGCCCACGACAGCAATTGCATTTCATTCCATTCTATTCTGATCGCAAGTATCAACATTGTTGCTTCCGAACACTATGTGCACACCCCCACCCGCCATACATACTTACATATAGACGGGAATACATATGAATATAGAGTGGATGGCACAGTCAAGCGGTCCGAGCGCACTAAAGTTGAATAGAAAAAGAGAAAATTAAAATGGTTCGAACAGCCGATAGCCTCTGACACGACTGCCCTCTGGCACTCTGTCGCTCTTGCCCTCTGCATTTGCTCTTTCCACCGAACGGAGGACATCTTCATGTAGAAAATAAAGCGTATGTGCTGCGCCTGCTCCGCCCTCACATACATATGTGTTATGTGTTCGTACCCCGCCTACTCGCTCCCGTTGACGTTCCAAAGTTGTAGCATTTTCATTGATAAATATTGATTTCTCTTTTCCTGGCGGAATAATAAAGTGGCTGAAATGCTTTCCATTGAAAAGAGTTTCTGGTTTTGTGCAGATTTGCAATTCAACGCATTCTAACCGGAAAGCAAGTGCTTCCACAAAATACATAAAAAAGTAAACAACGACAACAAGTGAAATGCATTTATATATTAATTTCATGCATTTCAATTGATCACAGTTTAAATCCGTACCATTTAATATTGCTTTGAGCTAGCAAACAGGAAGTGAAGTTCAGGACACAAATTCTCCGTTTTATTTGCTGAGAGAATAAGCCGTATTTCTGCTTTATGGCCAACAGAACTGGTACACACATTCATTTATTTTAGATTCCTTTGACTTGCCAGTTTTGCGAGAAGGCTGAATCGAACAAAGAACTGGCATAAATAAAAATCGAAAAGATATAAAAGATAGGAAAGATATGAAAGAATGTATTGAATTAAACAGGTTAACTTTGTTCTTTTCTTCTTATGAGTTTTTTTTACTAGAGCGCAGAACTCACGTATAGTGTGTATAGAAGTAACGAGTCGAAGACTTATACATACATACATATATTTAAAGGGCCTACACATTGTAAAACAATCATTGATCTTTTGGGGATTAAATGAAAACATCTGGTTTTAAGGTATATACATGGTCCGTCGACAGTAAGAGCGTGGTCGACTTTACCGACAGCTTTATGAAAGATTTCGCTCTAATTCCTTCGCGAGCCGATAGACGTGAAGCTTTGTGCGCTGTGATGCATTGTCAAACAAAAGTTCAGTTGTCGTTGATCATTTTGAAAGAGAATCACGTTAAACAGCCATGAGTGCTAAGTACTGCGCCATGGTACGAGGCTGTGTTCCTTGCATCCACCCGAATGTCACGAAACGTCGCAATCAACGGCTGCTAAATATATGAGAAAGTCGAAGGGATTGTACAGAAGTGGATACAGTGATATACAAGTGGCTAAAATGTCTGTAGATTTACCAGAACGTGGTTCGATAGGAAAATTGAGACAAAAAAGATGAATAAAAGGATAGTGAATCTGTCTTCAGTGGAATCCTGTTTTAACACTGCGGTAAGGACAAGCAAAATTAATAGCAAAAGGTTTATATATATCCTACGAAACTATCCGAACCACTTCTTCATGACTCATGATCTGAAATGGCGCATCACAAAGAAGTAAGATTCTGTTGACTGGAAAACTTGTGACAAATGCAAATCGCTTGGGCGCATGAGAATGTTGATAGACGATTTCGAGAAGTGTCATGGTCACCGATAAATGTTCTAAATGAGCACGTTTGTCCTCACGATCCGGGTACTTCCACCAATCGCCATCTGGCCAAACGATGACTGCGTTTACCTTGGTGTTATGAAACGTCGCATCTTTGGGGTTGTTTCTCAACGCAGGGATTCGGCACTTCGTGACTCTTTAATGACAACACTAAATGCCCAGAAAATGATAAAAATCTACAAAAAGGCTTTACTGCTATCTGCCAAATGATGGTTCATCAGAAAAATTGAAGATTGGATTCTGAAGGAGGACAAGGATCATAAACACCGCAGCAAGCTCTGTACTCAGTGGAAAACTTAATCTGGCATCGTTACATTGGATTGGCGGTCGCAGTCGCTCGATGCAAACCCTATTGAAAATGTGTGGGCATATATTAAGCAGAAGCTTTGTGGAAGACGCGCATACCCTTTGAAGCAGTTGTCTTACGAAATTCGTCGGGTCTGGAGATGCTTGCCACTAGAATACGCCGTCAAATTAGTGAAAGCATGCCTCGGAGATGCCAGGCAATTATCGACGCCGGTGCTGACTGGACACATTATTGACCAAATTGCATCATTGTTTGTAATGTGTACAATGTACATATAAATATTGAAAGTTTCATAAAATAATTGTTTTTTTATAACATTGTCCTGACCACGCTCTTACTTGATAGACCTTGTATTTATACATTTTTCAAGAATGCACAGTGCAATTTTGAAAAAAAAAAATTAATTACTTTTTGAGTTATACGAGAACTCCGACGGCTACAGTGATCCCAGTCTTTGTTATGGATGAAATTTAAAAAACGCGTTTAAAAATAAACTGGTGGACCGGATTGAACTGGGCGGCCACCCTTGAAATGCCTGTAACTCAAAAACTATTTGAAATTTTAGTATGTTATCGGAATGTGAATACTCGAAAACACACTAGATGTGTCCCTTTATCCTTCTTCTAACAGATTTCGATTGCTGTTGGTAGATTAATTATGAATTTTAGTTTCATTTTGAGAAAAACAATGAAACTAAATTCTTTGCTCATTTTCCACTTAACAGAAGGATCTCTGCGGAAAAGATTTTCCAAACGGCATGAAAATGGTTCAAAATTTAACGAAATATTCACGAGCACAATGCAGTATGAGACGGTGTACTATCGTAGTGCAGCGACCAAGAGTTTTCGGCCCATATTTCTGGATTCTTTTTACGAATAGCTTCATGCAAACCACGAATAACACTTAAATAAAATTCCTCCAATTTGGCCCGAAAAGTCTCAACATAATCTTGATTTTTGCACTCAGCTTCGACGTGATTTTTTCGGCTTTGCTCACCTTGCGTTCCGATAATCGGTCGATTGATTGTCCGGGTCATAAGCATAAATTTAAGACTCATTGCCACCATGACATCCTGATAGTTGTTGTTTCACAGATGTTAACACGACACTGTTTTTCGAAAAAGTTTGAGTGCTTTCGCTTATTAGGCCCAAATGATCTTTCAAAATGATTTTCACTGAACCTCCCGATATTCCAACGATCACTGTTAATCGTCGATTCTCACGAACCAATTTCTTTGTTTTATTGACGTGTTGACCATCAGTTGATGTTGATGACCATCTTGGACCTGATTCGACGTCACCTCGTTCTGGACCCTCTTTGAATAATTTGTACCAATCAAAACCACTTGTTCGCGACGAACAATTATCACCGAAGGCGAAATTTAATGGAGTTTCAAGCAATGGATTTTCACGCGAAAATTAAATTAAAAAGTCTTACTGCTTTTTGCCCACAGTAGTATGCAAGTATAGGGTTTTAGACATTTCTTTTTAAGAACAAGCATAACCCAAAGCAACTATTGAGATGCTCTTACGCCTCTTCTATTTCATAAATTATTATTTGCATACATACATACATATGTATATTAGTTAGTACAATCTAAATGCTCTGGAATATCACTTCAATACTTTTCATTACTTTCTACTTCAGCACTTAATAAAATAAAAGGGACAAGTAATTCAATTACACCGGCCCCTGCTTCAAGCCATCGCCAGCAATCAATTCAAGGACAAAAGAGAGGCGATCCCATAAAGCTTTTGAGTTATAAACTAGACTTAATACTTAAACACGCACACACACACAGTAGTTTGCAGTAGGAATCAGAGTTGTTTTTTAAATCAAGCAGATAAGGCAAAAGTGAATGTGCATTTGTTATGTTCTATATGTCAACCAATCGGTTGCTCTATTCATAAAGCACAGTTAAAAAAAATATACGTAAAAGTATAATAACAAAGAATTAAATGGCAAATCAGAAGTGCCATTTCTTAGCGACTTAACCTCAATAATTAGCTGTTGAACAGCTGCGTAGGCAATCTGATAGGTGGAGTCCAAGTAAAGTAAAGTAAAGTAAATAAGTTGTTACAAAATAATATAAAATCATTTAGGTCCATTATAACTTTAGTACTTTCAACAGTTCCCATTCAAGTAAAGTCATCTTAATTTAGAGCATGGGAGTCCAGTAACTTTTTATTCGACAACTGCACTACAGATTCTTCGCATTCTTCATTGCCGTAGACATCGCTTACGCTGTTATAGCCGAGTTTACAACAGTTAACCAGCTTTTCTTCCTTTTCGCTGTTAGGCGTAAATTGGAGATTCCAAGTGTAGACAGGTCCTACTCCACCTGGTCCTTCCAACGGTGTGGAGGTCTTCCTCTTCCTCTGCTTACCCCATGCGGATACTGCGTCAATACTTTCAGAGCTGGAGCGACATGGCTTATCCAGCGTATCCGCTGTCTCTTAATTCACTGAACTACGTCAATGTCGTCGTATGTCTCGTACAGCTCATGTGCGGTATTCCCCGCTGAAAATGCGCAACGGACCATAACTCTTTCTATAGATTCGGATATGCGTTCATCGCTAAAATGATGGGTTGCTGCGATCCTTTGAATTTGGTTCTTCAACAAATGTCAAGGAGCAAAAATATATAATGGTGACCTAATATGATTAATTAATTAGCTTCTGGAAAATTTTGAAAGGAAAGCACCCAAACTGATACCCTTTGCAGACGACATATGTATGTAACTATACTAGTGACGGAGAAGTTCCCAGCCACAGTCAGTAACGTGATGCACAACCCTCTAAGGATCTTACACCAATGGGTGATATCGGCCAACTCATAGGTAAGTGCCGAAAATATGGATATTGAGTTACAAAATCCCGCCAAGGAAACCGCCGAGGCTCAACGGTGTTAAAAGAAGCATACCAAGTACCTGGGAGTCATTTTGGGTAGCAATCTGATGCGGAAAGTCAATGTGGAGGAGCGAGTGAAATAGGTCAGTTGTGTCCTGCATATGTAAGAAGATGCTAGGGTCTATCACCTAGGCTCATACACTGGTATTACATAGTGGTGATCAAGCCAATCTTGCTATACACTTTGGTGCTTTGGTGTGGTGGACCGCTGTCAGCAAAATTTCATACAGAAAACCGTTGGAAGGACACAATGGAGCTTTCGCCTAAGCGGTTCAGAGTTACATCTAATCTATTAAAGAAGATGGGAGTTTAGTTTTAATACAAGGGAACTTTTTCGGGTATAATTTAGGGTGTCACTTTTGCTACAAGGATTTCGCCGATGCCAAGTAGAACAATTAAAGTTGAACAATTTACGTCGGGACAAAAATTAAAATAATTTCTCAATGCGGACCTCATTTTAGTACAAAGTTGCAATTCGAGAAATTATTATAAATAGGCCACCTGGCAAATGAGCGCACTCAGGATTCATAACTGTGCATTCCAAACTTTAAATGGCACCTTTTCATCCACTGCCACCACCACATGCACACATACATACATACATATGGATATCTGCAGTTTACCCAGCGCTGCTACATTTTTGCCCTGTCAATTCGCCTTGAAACAAAAATGCTCTTCAACGTCAACATCAGCATGAGCCACCGCATCAAGTCATCAGGGAAATTCACTGTAAACACACATTTAGAGTGAAGTTGAAAAGATGAGCTAGATGCCACAAAAAGCAAAAAGCAAAAACAAAATAAAAAAAATAAAAGAAGCAAAGCCATTTAGACCTCTGCAGAGCGGCAGGCAGGCAGGCAGGCAGGCTTTAGTGTTTATTATTCTCCACCTTCAAGCCAACCTCTTTGCGCTCGCACGCTCTCATGCCCTCCGCTCTCAGCACGCCACGTCGGACAAATTGCGCTGGAAAATATGCTGTGAAATTTGTGCGAAACAGCAAAAGCGGAATCTGCGAAATAATCTCAAGGAATTCGTGTTCCAATTTATGCTTACAAAACTTTGCCGCACCACCCTCTGTGCCATCGTCTGAGTGCCTTTGAGGGTTCTAACGTTGTGGGACGGCGCTCTTTTCGGCTTTCCGCCGGGTGAGAGGGGATGAAATGTACTTGGCGACAGCGACCATATCCATGGCGTTGGCGCATCAAAAGCAATTGTTAGATGTTCATCACATAACTTCTTCAACCCCAGTGGCAGGAAGTGTGCATACGGCTGTCTTCGAATTTCACAGCACTTAGCAGAGTGCGGCTCCGTATGCTAGGAAATTTCACTGTGTGCGCACATAAATTCGAGGGAGCGAGTTGAGGCGGGTTCAGCTCAGCTGTGGCGATACTTTTGAAGATTTCGTTGCAGCAGAAGGGTGCAAGGAATGCGTCGGCTGAGAAAGCAACCTCATTGTTGTCTCGCTGTGAGATGCTTGTTGTCTCAAGTGCCTGCCACGGAATGATGTTTAAGCATATTTCCAGTCCTGTACGTGTGTGTGTGTGTGTCCTAAAGCATATTTTCACATACTCTTGAGCATTTCTATATGTATGAAGACATGCACAAGTAGAATGCAGATTGTTGCACGAATGTTGTAAGTTACTGCTCATGCACGCCTTCGCTGGCTTCTTTTGTCGCCACAGTGTCATTGCTGTGCTGTTTTGTTGTTGTGTTTTTGCCGACACTTTTGCTCTGCAGCTGATGGCAAACAATGTCATTTTGTTGCTCTACAAACTGCCAGCAATCGGACCCGATTACTTTATTGCTGTCTGTAAATTGACCGTAAAATCTTCTTTGGCATAGATTCAGTGAATTGAAATCGATTGAAATTGCAACAACCCAATCCACAGGTCAGTCACTCACTCTTGACGGGTAAATATGTTTTTGTACTTGTGCACCAAAGCCTTGCAAGAAAGCACGTTCGTTTGAAATCGTTCTTTTCTAAACATAATTAGTCGGTATTACTTGGTCCTGCTTCGGAATCTTTTTGATCTTTTTCGAGGTTTACCACTTTTTGGGATGGATGGGGATCATTCGAAAGAACATTCTTTGCCATTTATTTTTTTGAAGATTATCTCTTTCAAATGTTGGCCGCGGCTACGTCTCATATGGTCCATCCGTTGTGTCCAATTTTCGATAACTCGTTCGAGCATTTTGACTGGTAACTGGCGAATCACACCCGTGATGTTTTGTTCCAAGGCCTGAATCTAAGAGGGATTCTCCGCAATAGATTTTAGACTTTACATATCCCCACTGGAAAAGTTAAACGGCGTGATATCACAAGATCCTGGTGGTCAATCGACCGACCCAAAACCTTCAAAAGCTTCAATTTCAGGCATCAAATCGTCAGTTATCATGGAGCGATAACAGTCGTTATTGACGGTTATGTTCTTACCGGCATCATTTTTGAAGAAGTATGGACCGATGATCCCACTGGCTCACATACCATACCAAACCGCAGTCTTTTCTAGATGAAATAGCAGCTTTTGAATCCCTTCAGTTTGCTTTTCGTCCCAATTGCGGCAATTTTACTTCTTTTTGGAACTTTTCAAGAGCTTCGGCTGTATTTTGTACGCTTTAAATTTAAGATATCGACATAAAATGCTCCACGTCCTTCCATACGTCAGCCCGAGTGACTGCGAAAGGCGTCGAATCGATTCTTAACGCTCTTCGTGTACACTCTCAGCTACGGTGTGCTGGACGTGATCCACTCGGTCGAATATTATCCAGTGAATGCTGAGTCTCAAGATGGGTGATGGTGTGACGTTGTCTTCAGGTACCTTCCATCACTTCAGTTATGCCGGGGAAAGGAAATTCTTTAGCGTATAGTTAAATTAGAGACTTTTTACTTATTTTGTCCTAGATTTATTTAATAAACTTGCAACCATCGATAAAAAAGAGTTACAAGATTCCGGTTCCATTCGAACTGTCATAAAGATGGCACACCCTGCATTGAAACAAAAACCTTTAAAACAAGAGACTACACAGCTGACGCGATTTCTCTTGGTAGTGGTGCTCTCCGTCGGGTAACAAGAGTTCGGCGCCGTACAAATTTCCTACAGGCTTATTCGCAAGTACCGTTGTGCATTTGGCCATTAAATTAATTTATGGGGTAAATTTGTGAGACCTAAATACTTACAAACATACTTTCTTACCAATGTTACAGAGTGTGTACATATGTGTGTAGCGGTAATTGTGTGAAATTTATTGCAAAATTAATAGTCTTGCACCGCAAATAAAAGATGCATTGATCTATTAGTGCAATTGGACTAAGAATGGTGACCCACAAACGGCAGCAATATTTCTGCGCACCGCTGAATGAATGCAGAGGTGAATATTCCGCCACGAAATAAATAAACTTTTACTGAACCATAACGGAATACGATAAAAAATTAGCGCTGAGAGCAAGAAATGATAAGACGAAATGCAGCACTGAAATCGCGCCCGGCTCTTACTAATTTTCTGCAGTTAATAAAACATAACCATAAATAAGTATATACGTTACTTTAACCCCGTCCATATTTCGGGCCTCAGTTCAAACCGCCGGAAATGTACTGCCAAGTGTTCACAGAAATGAAATTACACATGTAGCAGAGGAAAACATAAAATAATAATAATAATAATAAATGAAAAAGCATAAGAAACTGAAAACCAAAGTCGAACACTTACGACTTGTCTGTTACTAGCTGCTCGCAGCGTTTTATTGTTCTTATGAATTACACACAATACGAGTGAAATTTCACTCAAAATAAAGGCATTAAAAAGCGGCGGCAATCAATTATCTTTAGCGGCAATCAAAACTGATTGTTGGAAGTTATCACTTTTATGTATTTCTCGCTGTTCGATTACCCGGTTGAAAGAATGCATAAGCCACGAACATAAAAATATTTGTGTTTGTGCATCGACAGTCATTCGCTGTCGTATTTATGCTTGTATATTGGTTGTTGTTGCACACCGGTGTACTTTGTGGCTTTCGAATTACAAAAGCCTCGGTTAGCTATGCAGCCATTGCAACATTTCTATTATCTCACCCGCTCCCAAATGCATTAAAATGTCATTGCTGCGCCAGCAAACTCATAAAGTATTCAATTTATGGCAACACTACCGAGTTACGATGGGCCGCTTCGGCGGCATGACGGTGTCAATCGGGTGCGCACATAATCAAATGATTGAAGGCAACACTGCACATGTTACCAGATATACATATATAGTACATTTGTATATATACAAAAATGTATATGCAATTTCTATATGTTTTGATTTCGATTTTTTCTCTTTAAAAGCTGATAATTGTAAACACTCGCGCTTGTTTAGAGCGCTGAAAATGATAGATATCTGTTGGAGTGATTGATTTTTCATGTGCATTGCACCTACTAAGCCGCTATATGCTTGTAAATATTTATCAGAAAAGGTGCATAAATAAATAAAACAATAAATATCGACAAAGTTTTTGGGTTATCTGTTCACCAGCGCCCCGCGTTTGCGTTAGCTAATGAAAATGGCAGTTCTAATTTTGGAATAATCATAGGAAAAGTATACATTTCATTCTGTGTTCTTTTATTAGCTAATCCATTTGGTGTCGGAGTAAAGAAATTCTCGAAATATTTATTTCTTCAATCGAAAGTAGTTACGAAATATGCGATCGGGTCATTCTCTAGCGTGTTTACCGAAAGTTATTAACAAAAGGAACAAGATAGAATAACTGAACAATAAATCAAGTTAATATGAAAGCAAGAAAGTTGTCGAGAAATGTTGACAACCGATTTTAAAAACACAGTTACGAGAAAAACGCGTTTAAAGAAGGCACACTTAGCCTAGCTAGCCTCTAGCGCATAAGTTCTCAAGACTGTTTCTCCGAAACTATTTCGCGGACCAACTTGAAAATTTAGGACAATATTCTAGAACTGTTGTTGAATTTATTAAAGAAATAAAAAAATCGATTTTTTGAAACCTGTAAACACATGTAACCTCTTAACTTCGTTTGCACAGAGGTTGCCCGAAATATGGATTAGAGAACAAATATAAATATGATCATCAAATCGATGTTTTAAGTGCTCAGTTGTGTCAGTCTATGTGTGAGACCAGTGTCATGGTCGAGAGTGATCCGTCTTCCGCGGTTAGTTTTCTTGATTTCTTGAAAGACAATTGGCAAATGGTTGTGTGCCATAGATAATTTATAGTTCTACGCTGTTCTTGTGGCATGGTTGTGACATGGGCAATATTTTTTTATTTATTTATTTTTTCTATTTATTTTTTTTTATTTATTTTTTTTTATTTTTTTTTATGATTTTTTTTTATTTTTTTCTATATTTTTTTCTATATTTTTTGTTTTTTTCTATTTTTTTATTTAGTTTTTTTTCTATTTATTTTTATTTATTTATTTTTTTCTATTTATATTTATTTATTAATTTTTTTTATATTTATATATTTTTATATTTTTTATATTTTTTATATGTTTTATATTTTTATATTTTCTATTTATATTTTTTTTTTGAGCGATTGTCAAATTATTTGAGATGTAACGTGAAAAAAATGTTTCAAATCCAAATGTTCATACAATATTGAATCTATGTTGGCCCCACTAATGCCTATAGTTATCTCAATCCCACGATAGGTCACATGACGATCTTGCAATATCAGTTTGCGCACAACATCCGGAACAAGAACTGATTTTGGACGTCCTTTACGAAATTTGTCTTGGATTGATCTACGACCCTGATTGAATTCCCCATACCATGATGGAGCTTATATGGAGCTTCATCGTCAAAAATTGAATTAAGTTCATCAATATACTATTGTTGAAAGTTTTAAAAAATAATCACATGAAAATGTTCCCAATTTAATTCCATTTTTTGGCCGAGATGAACATTTTAAGTTACTGTAAACAACCCAAATAGCGCTCGCATGTCAAAACGTTCTGAGTATGTATACAAAAGGTCAAACTTTACCATAAACTTGTGAGTTGCCAGATTGCAGCACCAAATCCAGAAATATATTAAACAATCGACGTATTTTACAATGTATCCGACGTTTTCTTCTGGTTTTTATAAAATTCGAGGCAAACTTGATATACCCAGTACAGGGTATAAATATGTGATATTCTTACTACTGCTGTTGAGTCTGAAATTTCGGTCTGGCTATGCTATGGATCTTAGAAAATCATAAATTATCTAAAGCACACTTACAAAATTAGCGTTGCAGCAATCGCTCTGTGGCACTCAGTGGCAAAACCGAGAAAAAAATTCCCATAAAAATCTATCTTGTTTGGAGGCGACGTGAAACCGAACCAAATGGATGCATATAGTCGCTTCCAAGCCTTTAAAATTCTTAAGTTAAATTTGAAAGTTTTTGGGAAATGTTTTCTTACGTACGCTGCTACAAAAACATCTCTCTTCGGCAATATCGTTTACGTTCTTGCTTTTAGATTAGAAAACTTGAGGTCATTTTGTATGTACATACATATGTATTAAACACTTTTACTGCCTAATGTTTTTTTAGATTTATGTAAATGATGAATAATCGACTTTTATACGTCACTTCTTGTAGTAAAACCTCTCATCATTTATTACTTAATTCGAAATTTACCAAGGTCATACCTTGGCACGTTTTCATACTTTATTTAATTTAAATATTCATTAAATAATCGGATAATCTAGTTTTGCACGTTCGTCTGTCACCGCTGCTAATCGAACCCACATATTTTGCGCTCTCTCAGCTTTATTAATGCGATAAGTAGAAATTGAAAGCTCACTTCCTGGCTCTACAAACGTTCATTAATATTTACACAAATAATGTAATAGCAAATAAATACAACACTGCACTCTCCTTTTCCATTTTCTTCAGCTTTGTTTTCCGCTTCACCCACTCAGCTTCGCCCACACGGCCTCCCGCTCTCAAACCATAAATGTATTCAAGATGCGTGTCACGCGAGTAGAATTCTACACAGTTGCGTGTCTGCCTGTTTGCGTGTTTGCTGGCTCTGAAAATGTCACTGCCACCAGCAGCAGAGGCAGGCCTACACAAAGGCCTCTTTAGCGGCGTGGGGCTATCGGTATCTCTGCGTAAGCCTACCATTATTCTTCCTTTCAAATCCGTTTTATTCGGCACATTTTGGCATTTTTATTTGGTTTATTTCATTTTTATGTTTGACTTCCTTTTGTTCGGCCTTTCCTTTATTTATGCTTTATTTATACCTTTTGGCATATTGCTTCACACCGCCGCACACTCTTTCATATGTTTTTGGTAAAAATTCGTCACTCTCTCGTTGAAGGTGTGTCAAGTAAACTCGAATATTTTTATTTGAGGAAATAAAATTTCATTTCATTGCTTTCTTCTGATTCCTTTATGTAACTGTCTAATTGAGCGGGCACTGCTTTGAGTTCCCAAAGGGTTGTCAAGTCTTTAATGCAGAGGAGTTGAGTAATGAGACTTGTTTTGCCAAATTGTAGAAGGTTTCTTTTATTCAAATCTTCTAAAATAATTTCTCATTTGCATTTGCATATTTCTATAACCATATTTATGTACTTTTGTATGTATGTAAGTTGGTTAGCTGGTAATATTCTGCTTTTTATTTAATGAACAATTCCATTTTGCTTGTTTGGTCGCCTGCTGAGTTTCTGCTGAAGTGTTTTCCTGCATAAAAATCAATAGCAACTCGCCTCTATCATTGGCTTGCGCGTGTGGGCTTCGTATGCTTTATGCGCTTGTATGTGTGTGTGTGTGTGTAGAGTTTGCCTTGCAACATATTCCATATTCTTCGGTTTAACTTTTGTATTTTTATACTTTTTATAGTGCGCACTTATCTACATTTGGTTTATGTATAATATACATGTGTGTGTGTATGTGTTCAAGTACTTAACACTAATGTAATTTTTATGCTTATGTTAATATTAAACGTCCATTTGACTAGCTTTAGTGTGGACCAGCTGAGCCTTAATGGTTTTACTGAAATACTCATATGTGAGTAGATAATAATATTTATTGGAAAGAAATTTTAAAGCATATTCTATCACTCTTGACTTGATGCTAGATAAATGTTTTTGAAATAAAACTAAATTCAGCAAGCCTCAAAAGCAATCCTGAGATCATCTCCTTACCTATTTTAAAATATGTTTTTCAATAAGAGCGCTACAAAGTTTTTTTTAATAAAACGAAAACGGTTTGGGATATCAAAGAGACTTTTAATTCCTTTGAAAGTCCATTCATTGCTATTATGTATGACTCGACTTCTTTTGAATGGCCACAACTGGCAGAAGTCCAGACGCTGAACTCAATTCTCGACGGTTTTCAAACATAAATCGGCCGATACTGCTGCATTTTCACATTCGATGTTCTTACGAAATTCATCAATCGTCGCTGGCTTGTTGGCATAGACCATAGACTGACGTAGTTCCACAGGCAATAGTCTAACGGCGTCATATCGCACGACTAAGGCGGCCAATGGACTGGGCCATTTCGTGGGATAACACGTTCACCAAACTTGGTTTCCAATAAATCGATTGTGAAATTCGCTGTGTGGTTAGTGGCGCCATCGTGTTGGATTCGCCGGCCCATAAACCGCACCAAATCGTTTTTTTCGGGATGTAATGGTGACTCATGGAGTACGTGCGGATTGCTGCTTGAGCAATAACGCATACTTTGCTTATTGACGAAGCCATTCAGCCAGAAATGAGCCTTTTCGGTGAAGATGATTTTTCGATGGAAATTCGGATCATTTTCAAGTTGTCCTCACCCCAATTCACGAACATACAACGATTCTTGTGGTCAGTTCTTACGTCAATTTGATCTTGTAAGGATGTAGGCCAGGATCTTTTCGCAAAATTCGCCACAACGACGTCTCAGGTATGCCCAACGCTTGAGAACGACGTGTGAGAGACTGATTTGGGTCTTCCTCGGCAGCAATATTCTCGACACTACGGGCACTTATTTCTCTCACTGACACGGGAACATTTGTACTGCGCCTATGGATTCAAATTTTCCACTAAACGCTCAAGTGTTAATCTGATAGGACGATTTTGAAGACCATAAATTGGACATAACTTAAGTAAAGGCCACTGACTCCGAATTTCGGTGGTAAATTTTAATAATTTCGACTCGTTGTTGGATCGTATATCTTTCCACGATGAAACGGCAAACTCTACTGAAGAGAAATATCAAAAGAGCGGGGAAAAATATTGCGTCGTTTGCTGTCCCTATCGGTCTACTTTTGTAGCGTCCCTATTGAAAACTCTTTGACTTATGTCTGTCGTTTCTGTCGTTTTAGCTGTCAGCTTTCAAACGCAATTTTCTTGGCCTGCAACATAAAATGAAACGAAATATACAAATAATTTTTACACATCTACGAGGCATGACAATTAAGAAATGAGACTGATTCCATATAAACCGTATATTTGAAAATTATTCTACAACTCTGCCATCCCCTTCAAAGTAGTCGCTTTGGGCAGCTATACAGCGATTCCAGCGCGTTTTCCATGCTTCGAAACATTTCTGGAACGATTCGACTAGGATGTCCGCGAGTACCCTCGTCACGGCCGCCTGGATGTCCGCAATCGACTCAAAATGGGTTCATTTGACCACCGAATACTGGAACACGCTGAGGGCGGTGTGGCACGGCGCGTTGTCGTGATGAAAGATCCAGTTACGAGCGATGTCTGGGCGCACCCTGCTGACTCGTTTTCGCAATCTTTCGAGTACTTGACAATAGTAGACTTGATTCACAGTTTTCCCCGGTGGAACGAATTCTTTGTAGACGATTCCACGGCTATCAAAAAATCCAGTAATCATCGTCGACTGGTCTCTCACTCCGCGCCTTGTCTTCCACGCTTTCACGCCCCTCCTTAAACTCTTTGTGCCATCGAAACACCAGGGCACGATAAAATAGTCTCCATACACAATAAAATTAGTCTCATTACTTAATTGTCAAACCTCGTATATAAGTAAATGATTCTAAAAAATATACGAATGTAAATATGTTTTCCCAACTTTTTGTTTTTTGTCTTTACAGTTTTTCAACATACTGTTAATAAAAAGGTAAGCAAAATTGCAATAAATCTAATATCAAATTTTAATACCTACATTTAGTTAGGAGAATGACCTTCTCTTGAAATCAGCTGATTTCACGCGCAAATCAGACCACCTTCATGATTACTTTATTATTTGAGCAGACTTAGTGGTGGTGTCCAACTTTATCAGAGCCATGCGGTCTTGCCAAATCTGGCCGCAATCAAGCAGCCATCCAACAAGCCGTCCATTCCACCAAAGCAGCACTTAATTTCAGCGAGAAAAATCTAAAACCGCTTTCTTTCATGAACAGTTACAGCGGTAGTAGCATGTCTGTCTGTCTGTCTGTGGATTATGGCTCGTTGTTATCGTTAGTTACTGTTGCCACTGCGGCGCTTGCTGTTGTTGCAGCCACTTTTGCTGTTTCGCTTTTCACAGCTGCCGTTGCCGCTGCTGGCGATGCTATCGCTGCCGCTGATGCTTTTGATGATTCCGTGCCTCCACTGCATCCACACCCAGCAAACGCCACACACACCCACACACATGTGTAAATACACACATAAGTTTTTCTGGCGATTATATCTATGCACCGGTGTGTCTGTTCAGCCGTTTGCTCGCAAGCACAAAAGAATCCATCATCACAACGCTGCTGCTGCTGTTTCTGCTGTTGTTTTGTACGCGTTATGCCGAGCAGATTTCAACATGTGTGCCAAAGTGGCCATTAAATTGCGCTCCAGTTCAAAACAAAACGAAACTCAACGAGCAGCCGGCACACCAGCGAGGCCCAAACAAAAGCAAAGAGCAAGCAACAGTATAGTGGAACAAGAGTCTGGAAAACGCTACTCCAAAAATGCTAAAAAACGAAGAAGCGTGAAGCTGTAATTCGCTTACTTCTACCAGCACACACAAACGCACACATGTGCTTTTATACTGAAGCGCTCAGGCAGCTTCTGTTGAAAAAATAAAACATAATAAAGTACATTTTTTAATAATTAATACTCGTACTTTTTATGTATAAACATACTTATATGTATATACTGTGTGTGTTTGAAAGTGTATGTATGAGAAGTGGTCATAAAGGCATAAACTGTGATTTTAGAACTGCTACTTTTGTTGTTGTTGTTCGAGTGTGTGAAAACTTGAACGTAACAATAAAATAAAATGCTACTCGACACTAAACTTGTGAGTTACGCGCACATTCGTTTTTGTGTCGTCTACAGCAAACAGTCGGTCTCGAAAGTATGGCGATAACAGCGGACAAGCTTTATTACCGAATCGGCCCCACTTAAGCACTAGCTGACTTAAGAAAAAAAGCACATTCTTTTGTCAGACTGATAAGTTCCCGCCAATAAAGAAGAAGAAGATAATTTCCCGAAAATATTCAGAACAGTTTATTGCTGCAATCACACAAGCGGCGGACGCAGACTCCAAGCCTTATCTGCTGTGAAATGTTTCCAAAACATTGGTTCATCACTGTACCAATAAAATATTTTGAACTACTTTTAAGGCGTTACGTATTTTCATAATTTTTTTTATCTAATAAATTATTTAATTTCTTCTAACTTTTGGGTATATCAAAAATTCATTAAAAAAAATCGAAAATTCAGCTATTGGCAGCTGGTCTTGAGGCATCGATTGAAAACGTCGCCTTGCGCCATAATAGACGAAGAATCCATCTAAAACCAAAATTTCATCGGCTAATATGTAGACGAGTAAAGGTCCTGATTAATCGAAGTATTTGGGACAAAATATTTTTTTGGCGTATTTTCAAACATAAACGGTATGCTTGTAGGTCTAATTTGTACCACAAATTGATTTGAAAAAGTTGAAGAAGAAGTTACAGCTGTTTAAAAATGGGTGAAAATAATGAAGAAATTCGCTTTCTTTTGAAATTTTTGTATAAAAAAGGAAAGAATGCCACGCAAGCCACCAAGGAAATTTGTGAAGTTTACGGAGACGATGCTGTATCAGTTTGTGTAGCACAACAATGGTTCGCTTGCTCTGTTCCGCAAATTTCGATGTGAAAGATGCACCTCGCTGTGATCGACCTATCGTTGAAAAAGTCGACGAAATTATGGAAAATATTGGGCAGGACCGTCACATAAGCAGCCATGACATCGCTAAGGAACTTAACATTTATCATCAAACGGTTTTGAACAATTTAAAAAAGGCCGGCTACAAAAATAAGCTCGATGTTTGGGTACTACATGAATTGTCTGTGAAAAATTTAATGAACCAAATTAAAATCTGCGATTATTTGCTGAAACGAAATGAAATTAAACCATTTCTGAAGCGAATGGTAACAGGAGACTAAAAGTGGATCAAATACGACAAAAATGTGCGAAAAAGATCATGGTCCAAGCGTGGTGAAGCTCAACAAAAGGTCGCAAAGCCAGCATTGACGTCTCGAAAGGTTATGCTGAGTGTTTGGTGGGATTGGAAAGGAATCATCCACTATAAGCTGCTTCAGTCTGGTGGAACGATTTATTCTACATTTCACTGTCAACAACTAATGAGATTGAAGCAAGCAATCGAAAAAATCGCCAGAACTGGTCAACAGAAAGGGCTTTGTCGTCCATCAAGACAACGCTCGACCACACACATCTTAGAAGACTTGGTAAAAACTGGAAGAGCTTAGCTGGGAAGTTTTGGTGTATCCACCATATAGCCCTGACCTTGCACCATCGGACTACCATTGGTTTCGATCAATGCAGGACTCTCTTAATGGAGTAAAATTGGCGTCAGGAGAAGCCTGTGGAAACTACTTGTCGCAGTTTTCGCTGAGAAATCAGAAACGTTTTACACTAATGGAATAATGTCTCTAGCGAAAAAATGGCAAAAGTGGTCGACCAAAATGGTACATATTTGGTTCATTAAAGTCCGTTATAAATATAAAAAAAGTAGTTGAAGTTGGATTAGAAACAGAAATAAAAAAGACGTTTTCGACTACCCAAGAATTGAATTAGTCAACCGGTGCAGCCTAACGAGCCGCTCTCCAGTATGCTGAAAATGAGCTAAGTTTTCTTCATAAACGGAAAACATCATGGACTATAATAGTCAATCATATCTATAGTTATAGAGCCATATCTCCACTTTATCTTTGAAAGATGGATTGTTAGTAATTAGGTCTAGTTCTTTTTAAGGCTATACTAAATTGTAAACAAGTTGCTTTCAAGCCCTGAAATTTTTCTCACCATAAGTAAAAATAATCGGTGGACATTTGTCATTTGGGAAGCTTTAAGTTTTGTGTGAAAAACTGACAAGCTCACACATTAAGTTCGAATATGTCAATGAATATGCCATAAAAGCACACACAAGCACACATGTACAAATACGATGAATGCGGCATGCAACAGAATTTATTACTTTGACAAAATACGAAGAATTACCAGCAAGTTACACAAATAACTACCGACTGCTCTGCAATTGTGTCACGCATGTGTACATCCTCGAATGCAAGTGTGCAGATATATGCATGTGTATAAACGCATTAAAATATTCTCATTTTCATATATTGCACATCCCTTTTTCCATGTGGCATTTCATAATTTGGTATGCAGAGAGTTGTGCAACTATTTTGCTTGCGTTCCGATAAAAAACGACCACAACAAATTTGTACAGTGTGCAATAAAAATATTCCAACATGTAATTTCGATATTTTAGTACCAAAATTTAAAGGTTTTTAGTAGGAATAAGTGATGAAGAGCTAAGTTCGGTTATAAACGAACATTTCATACTCTTGAAACTTGTAAGGATTAAAGCCAGGGAAGTACCATCAGGTAGTTAAGGGGTCTCGGGCGAGCTTTCACTCAATTTTATTCATTCTAACCACAAAGATGCATTGTTATAAGGGAAACACGCTCTCAATTTTATTTAAAAAAACGCACATCTTAGGTATATGGTGAGCTAGGAGAAGGATTGACCCCATTCAACCCATTTTTGACACGCAGACATGCCATTGTCAAGAAAGGATTGTCCCTGAATTTCGATAAAATATCTCACACATTGACCAATATTTGTCATAAAAAGTCAACTATAGGTACTGGGGTCCACTCATTTGGTATCTCGGAGCTCGAACAGATTTGGTTCAATTTGAACAGAAATGGTCCGATTTCGCCCATTTTCACACTGTAACATAAAAGTGTCAGAGGAATGTCACGTACCAAATTTGGTTGATATCGGTCGGGCGGTTTTCGAGATATGTCATTTCACCTAAAAGTGGGCGGTGCCACGCCCTGGTTCCAATTAGACTCTAAAACCAATTTTTGGTCGAAGCATACTTTTTGTGGCACTGTGTATGATCTATAGAGATATGCTGGCGATATACAAGTAAATACAGGACCAAATGCTTATGAATTCGTAACAGGGACGTCATTTTGTGCACTAACAGTATTATTACATAAAATGCTTTTAAATATCTGTATATTATCGACACATACACACATACATAAACATATTTGCTCACTCAGCATGACTTTGGTGTAAGCTTTTTCGTGTTACATGCGCTCATACACCCTGTATATGAAAGAGAGTGTAAATGTGCTCATATTTATATTTGCATATTTTGATATTGGCGGGACGATATGCCCACGCAGAGTGCTACATGGAAGCTTGCCTCAAGGACGGAAGGGGAAGGTGTGCAGGCAGACAGACCGACGAGAGGTTGGCAAATAAATATAAAAATAAAATAAATTAAATTGATGTGCAATCTTTGTGTGTATGTGTGTCTTGCATGCATATATATGTATATGTGCAGGAGCGTCTGTAACGTCAAATATTTGTTGATGCACTACGTCCTGTCATCTTGGCTTTACATGAACTAAATACTTCGAACACGTCATCAATATCATAAACAATTTGTGAACTTTGATTTGCACTATTCGCGAGGAAGCACGTTCGTGTTGACTCTATGGCATTTTCTTCGCAATTTGATGATTGTTATTCTAGGAATTTTTTCACTTATTTTTTCGAAGGCTTACTTACTACTTAGGCACCTGTCTTTATCTCTTAATGCTTGAAAGTTTTATTGCAAACTAATAAATTCCTGGAATTTGTTCAAAACCAAATAAGGTCTTAGAAACTGAAGGTGAAACATAAATGTTTGTTATATAAAATCGTTTCATATACAGATCAGTAAGTTTTGATTGGTTCCAACCGAACCTCTCGATATATGAACCACCTATGAAACTGCAGAAGAATCACCATGCCTTCATTTTCCTGAAAATTAAAAATCAATTAGTTGAAATCTCCTCCTAAATGTAGGCAAAATTCAATTAATTGAAATAAAGTATCCTCCTAAATGTAGGCAACGTTTTTCGACATGTATTTTGAAATTACAGTTTTCTACATAAAACAAATAAGTGTTACTTCAAACATTTAAGAAGGTTGAAGTTGAAAATGTAAACAATAAATATTTATCGTCAAACTATGTTAGTTTTATTGAAGAAAAACTATACACGTCAAATCATTAAAAACTTTTCCTGACATTGTTCCAGCACTCGCAGCTATCCTCCGCTTCTGCATGAAAATAAATATGTATTACATGTATGTATGTGATTTAAAAAAAAACAAACCTTCTTTATTAGCTGCCCTCAACTCATTCAGCGGACATTGAGGTGGTGGTGGCCACAATATAAGCCGATAATTCAGTGACAAACCGCTTAACCTTCTCCATTTACAAGCAAGCTTCGATAGGCAGCGGCGACGGCGAGCTCGATGTAAATATTTTATATGACGCACAAGAAAATGCCTGAAAACATAAACAGTAAGTCCGATAATGGGCATTGGTAATTTGACATGCTTCTCTGTCCTTCTCAGTATGGGTATGGAAGGGTGGGGTTTCGTGGCTTGAAATTTTATATTTATGAAGTTATTCTTGTTTAGAGTTAATATGCCAGTCGCTGCACACTTTTTCAAAGCTATATTTTATTATTACAAACATCCAGCAGAGCTCGCGCTTCGCTCTCGAGGTGTCTCTATTTGTAGTAGAAACGTAAGAGCAAAGCAAAGTTCATGGCGGCATGAGCATTGTGCATTTGTGAGCTCTATCCATTTAAATTGAACCTTTCGCTCAGCTTTCCTTGGATGCGCATTAAACTAAAACATATGTGTGTGTGTGTGTAGTGCAAGCCGCTTTCCTCAAGGTGCAGCTTGTTAAATCGCCACTGCTGCATATGCTTGCATATTTATGACTTTAAGAAGGTCTGTTCGCTATCGTCTTTGGGAAAAGTTTGTTGCTCTTGTTCGAACTTGTTTATATACATATTAGAATATGTGTTCCACATGCTCAATACCAGTATTGTTTTTTGTGTATGAGACTTTTAGTGATAGTGAGAGGCCGCTGCTTGCTAGCAGCGTTCACAAGCGTTAAATAAATTTCTTGGAAGCCCAAAACATCGCCGAGAAGCTTCATTTGTCTTATTAAACCTGAGGAATCTTTGTATATTTGCCATTTCAGTAGAGGTCCACTGACAACGAGTCTCCTCTGGTCTCTATACACGTCTCCTTAATCATGGAGTCGCCAAACCGAACTCTTGTGGCTCTGTCTCTGGCCATATACCGTCGAGGGAGTTATGGGTGGGAAAAGGCCATTGGAAGAGAGGGAAGTGAGCTTCTTAACAGATTGGTTAAAGCTTGAGCGGGTTCGGTGACCCCTTATCCTCTTGTGTTCCTCACCCACCCTCGGTACTTGTGCTGTCGCAAAGGCCTTTTGGCCCAAGATTGATCGCAGGAGATCTGGTGACAGCTTTGCCCTCAGAAAAGCTAGGCCTTTCCCTACTTGTGCGGCTTTTAACAGGCCATTGCCCTAATGGCGTTCATGTTGTAAGGTTAGAAATCTTACCAGACGCCCTTTGCAGCAGGAAGAAGATGAGGCGGAAACAAGTCAACACTTCCTTCTTGACTGTCCCGCGTTTGGGAGGTCTAGGCTTAAACCCTTGGAGCGCGTACCTTCCGGCATTCCACCAAACTGGCGGGAGTTGAAAGTAAACGCCTGTGCAAATTTGTATTGGTTACTAAGCGTTTTGCTAATTTATAAGTCTGAACACAGGAATCCTTCTTTTCTATGGCTTCACAAAGGACTACATATGCCAGTCCGCATGCTGTCGATCAGCCATCTAACCTAAACATGTCTCCTTAAAGAAGATCGTTTATAGAACTAATGTTAGAAGACCTCCATGAAAATCTTTATGACAGTCGAATATATAAATCGTGTTCCCAAGTCATAACTTTATGGTATCGGAATGTTTATTGACTTTAATTACCTTACCTGTACCGTATTCAGACCGAAGAACTTCCATCGAATTCGTACTGCGCTGAAATTCAGCTCGAAATGCTATTATTTAACTTATTAACCAAAATCCTATTCAACTAAGCCTACTACACAGCTTATCCGTGCAGACTTTATTTATTAACCGTTTAGGGAAATGAATATTAATGCAATGGCCTCCGCGCCCACGTGTGTGTCTATGTCCTTGGCGGAAATTTAAACCACAATGCGGCCACATTAACAAACATTGTCATTGTCAGTGGAAAGTGTTCGGGGCTACACAAAATGGTGGGTGAATACAGCCTGGAGCAAATTGCAACACCGTCATACATACCTATACCCCTCCTACACGCTGCTCTTAAGTACGGCATAGTGCATTCAGAAATACCGCCCTACTGGAGATCCTTTATCAGACTTACCGCACACACATATACATGCACGTGTGTGTGTGTGTTCTTCAACCTCAGCTCCGCGTCATGGCAGGAGCGCAAATTTCTCGTTCATTCATTCATAATTTCCGACACTTGAAGGTGTTTCGTGTCTGCGACAGCGTACAAGACGGGCGCCACAGACGCTAGGAGGAAACGCTTTTTAAAACGAAGTTGCAGGTGGCGTTGTTGCACACACCCTCCGCACACATTCCTACTTGCATTGAATGCCTGTATGTGTTGGAGCTTATGGTTTTTGTGTTGTAATTTATTTTTTGTGTACATCTTGATAAGACGATGTTTCGTGTTGGGACCAACATGCTACCCCGCAGGGAAATCCATTAGTTTCGAATTGTACACTACACCTTTTTGAAGGGAAATGACAGGGAAGGGGGAATTTTATATAGATTTTTAATGTTAAATTTTGTACTCGTATTGGTTAGCAAGCTTATTTGGCGCCGCGCCGAAATGTAGGCAAATGGTTTAATATTTCTACTACTATAAAGAACCGGATTGCAGCTTCTGATCGGCAACAAAACTATTTTTCGTATAAAGAAAAGTTTCTTTCAGGCAATAATAAATATGCGAGCATATTTTGAGTCGCATGGGTTATCTCAAGTAAAAAAACCTTTTTTCAAAAATTTTTTACTCATATAAAAAGTGATATATTTTATTAGATTTTTTATTGCTACAAACGTACACTGAAATTTTCGGAAAAAAATATTCTAAACTCGGCCATTGCGACGTCATTTCCGGTGACCCCTCGGAAAAAAGATGCGCCCACGTTAACAAGATAACTCCTTACAGTATGTTCTAAAGTAAAAAACTACGTATTTTAGTTAAAACCTTAACTTACAACTTGGACGAAGGGAAAAAAGGACCGAAAATTGGAATTTTGGCGGACATTTTTACTAGAAAACAGTCAAAATTTTGCGACACTTTTTTTTCCAAAAAGTTATCAAAAAAAAAATCCTTCGTTCGGAGTCTTTCTGAATTGTATCTCAAAGACCTGGGTGAAATTTCGTGAAGAACGGTTGAGTAGTTCTCGAAAATTCTTGTCAACCGACTTTTGAAGTCGTTTCGAGAAAAAATCGTTTAAAGGCATCGGATTAAGCCTAACTAGTCTCGAAGCGCACAAGTTCTCAAAGATGTATCTCCGAAGGTATTACTCGGATCAACTTGAGAACGTGAATTATGTTTTACTACTGTGCCCAAAAAATAAGGTGACATTGTATTTATTTTGAAAATTCTTTATTTATTCTTCCAAATCCATTTCATCCCCTTCAAAGTACTCCCCTCCCGACGCAATGCACTTAGGCCAACGGATTTTCCAATATTCGAAACACTGGTTGTAGTCACTTTCCGGGATGGTCTTCAGTTCCGTCTTTGCTGCGGCTTGAATCTCCTCTATCGTATAAAAACGGTGTCCCCGGAGCGGTCTTTTGAGCTTGGTGAACAGCCAGAAGTCGCACGGCGCCAGATCAGGTGAACACGGTGGTTGCGGGACGATATGGGTGGAGTTTTTGGCGAAATTATCACGATTTATGAGGGCAGTATGGGATCGTGCATTATCGTGGTGTAAAAACCAAGAATTGTCTTTCCATAATTCCGGCTTTTTTAGGCGGATAGCGTTACGCAAACGACGCATAACTTTCAAATAATATTCCTTGTTGACTGTTTGACCGGTTGGAAGGAATTCATAATGCACAACACCACAATAATCGAAGAAAACAATCAACATGACATTGATTTTTGAGCGACTTTGGCGCGGTTTTTTTGGTCTCGGCTCTTTTTTGGCACGATATTCGCTCGATTGATCGGTTGTTTCGGGGTTGTAAGCATAGATCCAAGTCTCATCGCCAGTTATAATGCATTTCACGACACCCTGGTAGTCGGAAAGCATCTTTTCACACACTTCCACGCGACGCATTTTTTCCAAAAAATTCAATGTTTTCGGTACCAGTCGAGATTTGACGCGCTTGAGGCCCAAAACATCCTTCAAAATGGTATTGGCTGAGCCTTTCGATATGCCAACTTCATCAGCAAGGTCTCTAATTGTTAATCGACGGTTCTTCAACACCAAATCTTTGATTTGTTGAACGTGAGCTTCGTCGGTTGAGGTTGATGGTCGCCCTGGACGCTCTTCGTCTTCGACACGTTCACGGCCGGCTTGGAACTCACTATACCACTAGTAAACATTTTTTTTAGTCATAGCCTCATCACCAAAGGCTTTCTGCACCATCCTCAACGTATCCGCAGCAGAAAATTAATTCCGTAAACAAAATTTAATGCAAATTCTTTGCTCAACAAATTTCGACATCGCAAAAAACGAAAAACTCACTTTTAGCAGCTCACAAAACGACACGTATCTCAAACACTAATGAATATTTTGACATGAAATTTGACATAAATGTGACTGACAGTACTACCAACCTACAAAAAAAAAATAATTCTCCAAATCCTTCGACGCGCGCAGTTTAAATTCAAATGTCACCTTATTTTTTGGGCACAGTGCTTTGATGAAACCTTGAGAGCATTTTATTAGTCTGTCTTATTAAAAAAGCATGACTTCAAATTTAACTTTTTATAAAAAAAAAATTGAAAAATTTTAAATTTGAACTTATGCACTTTAACTGTTAGTTTTTTATAAAACCAGCCTTCTGATGTCGTTAAACTCGCTGAAAGGCTTACTGCAGAGAAATTGTAATCACGAATAGATTTTAAGAATTGGTCAGAATTCACGCGGTAATCTCCGCTCTGATCAGCTGTTTCCTACAGGGCGCGCACGGCGTCTATTTACAAATCTCTCGCCGTGCAACACTTATGCTAACTGTAAAACAAAAATTGCAAATGTGCGAAAATTTTTGCCATCGCCTGCAGGTGTGCGCCACATGCAACCATGAGGACCGAAAGTGCGGTAAGCGCAGTGCGCTTGTGTGTGTGTGTGTGAAAACAATTTAAATACGAAATACGGAAATCCAATCTGCAGTCTACACAACGCATTTCTATGCACGCTTCTACTTCAATTCTAAAATGGGATTTCCATTGCAGAATTTCATTCATTACGATCATGCAAATTTGTATGCAAAGTGACACTTATGAAACTCAAAAAGTGTTTTAATGTTCGTGATTATTTTTCAAAGCACGCTTTTGGGCGCAAAACCAATGCAAACGTGTGCCCAGCTCGAGCGCTCACCAAAATGTTGACTAGTTGCCATGGACGAGTGCGATAAGCGCGGCACTCAACACACTTCACCTGCGAGACGACCTGCCTTCGTCTTGAGCCTTCGGGTAATTTTCATTTTTCGTTTGCCGAAAATGCATCTGTGCCAACAGCAAACTACAAATGCGGAGTGCAAAAGTGAAAAATTTCGTATGCGTTATGTGTGTGTGTGTGTGGTGTGTTGCAGCTTAAGAAAGTGGACTAGAGCGCCTGAGTGCCTGCCGCTGTCGTCCAGTAGTTGCTCCTCCTTCACATTCAACTACTTTCGAAAATGCCTGCACCTGCAAATGCATGCATATTTGCGCATGTATATGTGTGTTAATGTATGCCGGTTTTTTCGTGAAGTACATAAAATGTCAGCAAATGTGGAGCATGTCATGTTTATGAAGCGGCAACAACAGCAACAGCAATCACCCTGCACCCAACGCTTTCGCCGCGCTTGCTGTCGGGATAATCATGACATGGTGCAATCGCACAGCCCGCACACACTCATACACACATGCCCATATGTATGTGTGGCAATAAATCGCCTTTACATAAATACCGGCCACATGCAACGCTTGTACCCCCTTTAACGCCCGCCGTGACACCTCGTCCCAGCGCATATATGTATGTATGTCTGTGTGGTAAAGCAGTGCCACTGCGACAGCCTGACATAATGACGGCCTGCATGCCGATGAGTATTAATAGCGAAACAGTATCGCTTTGAGTGTGGGCACTTTTGTTCCTTTAGTTGTGACTTCACTATTTCTGTTTCACTGCAGTTGATTTATTGCTTGTTTAGCGGCAATGATGTGGCATATTGCTGCTATTGAAGTGTCTATTTGGGACGTGTGTATGTCATTCGATGCGCATTTGTAAAGATTGTTTTTTCTGTAAGCGCGAACAAGTACAAATTGGTGCTAATCCATTAAAATTTATTTTTTCGGGCTGTTGCACTATTTTAGTTTTCCCATGCGCGATGGAAACACACTGCCAAGTTTAGATGGCTCTGTTCTTACCAAGAGACCAATCTTGTATTCTTTATGACAGTCTGGATTTCTGTATACTCTTCTGTTTATTTTTTTCTTCGACCTATTTTTTTCTATAATAGGAAAAATTCTCAGCCGGAACTTCAGACCTTTAAGATTTGTCTGGATACTGTGAAGATATTCGGTTGCTTTCAACATGTCCTTCTGTGCCTACTGCAGTTCATTTTGAGCTCGACAAGTGATGGCTTCCTTGAAAACTCCATCTAGCCCTTTAGAGACACCTCAGTTCATCAGGGAACAAAGTATACTACAAAGGTACTTTGGGGTAGTGTTATTGATTAATAGACCAAGGTTCAACTTAAACAAGAGGTAACTTAGTAATATTGCAGGGCCTACAACAACATACTTATACTTAAGATCCCACCTTCAGTAAATTGAACCGCATCCATTTTCGACGGAATGCAGAGCATGGACGGAGTATGATGAGATGATGGAACATTGTTCCTCTTCTTTACTGGCGTAGACACCATTTACGGGGTTATAGCCGAGTTATAGCCGCTGTCTTTTAATTCACTGAACTATGTCAATGTCGTCGTGTAACTTATACAGCTCATCGTCCCAACGAATGCGATATTCGCCATTGTCAATGTTAAAAGGACCATAAATCTTTCGCAGAACTTTTCTCTCGAAAACTCGCAACGTCGACTCATTAGATGTTGTCATCGTCCATACCTCTGCACCATATAGCAGGACGGGAAGAATGAGTGACTTATAGAGTTTGGTCTTTGTTCGTCGAGAGAGAACTTTTCTTCTCAATTGCCTACTCAGTCTGAAGTAGCACCTGCTGGCAGGTTCGCTAACATAGTTGTTGGTCTTAATACTCGTTCTTAGTCTTGATCTCGTTCACTACCAGACCCATTTGCTTCGCTTCCTTATTCATTCTGGAGAAAGCAGAACTAACGGCGATGTTGTTGAGGCCAATGATACCAATATCATCAGTGACGAAGATGATATTTAGTTCTGCAGCCGGAATTAATTTCTCCAGCAGTAGATTGAAGAAGTCGCATGAACGTGAGTCGCCTTTTCTGAAACCTTGTTTGGTATCGAACGGCTCCCGATCCGAACGGAGCTTTTGTTATTGCTCGACGTCAGTTTACACAGCCGTATTAGATCAGCCGTATTACGTCTGCGAACGTCCACCCTTCAGCCGGATTATATTCCAGGGCTTCCAATGCGCAAACTTAAGAGAGATTGGGCAGCTGGGGAGGAAAATACGTCATTTTATAAAAGTCACTATGTTCGGTGAGCAGATGATTTTACGTTTTGAGCCACCACCGGTCAATTGGCAATCAAGATCGTGTGATATCACACCGCTCGAGTTTGTTCCTGTCAGGATAAGTAAAGTCTATAGTCTATGCAGACAATCCAACTTCGATTCAGGCCTTGGAGCAAAGCATCATTTGCCAGTTACCAGTAAACATGCTCGAACGAGTCATTGGACTCAACGGATGGATCATCCGAGACATATCCGCGGCTAGCATTTTCAAAAAAAATGCCAAGAAAGTTCTTTCGAATAATAATAAACATTCCCCGTTAAATTTGTAGTTTCTATGTGCTTTCTTTAACATTAAAAACTACCTTGCGAGTGTCTGAAGGCCAACGTGGGTTTTGATTACAATAGCAGATTTAATAACCTGCAGCTTCCAACCTAAAAATTTTGTAAAGAAAATACGTTCCTCAATCTCTTCTAAAACGATACTAAATTTTAGTGATAACAAGAGGTTACAAATAAATCTGGTCAATAAGAAATTCGAGTCGACCTTAAGAGTTTTCGAGAGAAAAGTTCTGCGAAAGATTTATGGTTCATTGCGCATTGGCCACGGCGAATATCGCGTTCGATGGAACGATGAGCTGAGAGAAAGATGTACTATACGACGATATTGACATAGTTCAGCGAATTAAAAGACAGCTGGCTAGGACATGTTGCCCCGATGGACGAAAACACTCCAACTCTGAAAGCATTCGACGCAGTGCCCGCCGGGGGAAGCAGAGGAAGAGGAAGAACTCCACTCCGTTGGAAGGACCAAGTGGAGAAGGACCTGGCTTCGCTTGGGATATCCAATTGGCGCCACGTAGCGAAAAGAAGAAACGACTGGCGCGCGGCTGTTGACTCGGCTGTTATCGCGTAAGCGGTGTCTACGCCAATTAAGAAGAAGAAGAGATTCGCTTGTATTTCTAAATGATACATTTCAAAAATATAGAGAATTTTTTCAAGAATACATATACTAAGCGTTAAATAGTTCAATGAATCGCAGCAACACTAAACAATTCAACTGAAATCTGACCCACAAGCATAATTGTTGTGAACAAAATATTCTTAGAATGTATAACCTCACACAAAGAAACCGGTGACAGAAAGTTCAATAACACAACTTTGAGTGTAATAATCGGCGAGAGCGGAAATCGAACGGGGCACAACGTTAAAAATTCAGCAGTAAGTGCTTAGGCACACAAGGAAAGCGTAAAATTGCCCATGGGTTCGCCCACAGCGCACGGCACTTAAACAAGTAGTGGTCAAAAACAGAAAAACCGGGCATCGACCGCTTGGCATTTGCTCCATGGATTGCAACAAACTGGCTGAGTGACACACACACACACATACACGCCAGAAACGGACGTAGCCAGGCCTGCGGTTGTAGTCACTACCCGGTGGGTGATACGCAGACCCACCAATATTCTTACACACACGCACACACATGCATACACGTGCATGTGTGCCACGTGAAAGTTTAAAATGCACTTGAGGTTTCGGGTAGCCTTGCATGTTTTGATTTATATCAAATTCGTTTCTTTTCCAACTTGCAGCTGTCATATGCCCGAAAAGCAATTTGTTTTTGTATTACAATCAGCCAACGTAATTTGAATAATAGCGTATAAATAAATTACTTCATTTCCTATGCAATTACGGTTATGTATGTACTCCGTTATGTTTACTAGTTATAGTTGTTGTACGTTTCGATTGTTCATTTGTAAGCAAAGAATGCTTTCAAACAAAATTTTGTTTGTATGCGAAGAATGTTAACTTTTTCCGTTATGTCTGTCAAGTGCACATTTAATTTGGCCATTTCAATTTTTTCCCCCAAATTAGAGGAACCCATTATTGGGTAATTATTTTTATGTTTAACGAATGATTGAAATTCATAAACCTTAAAACTAGGATTCAGTTAATGGTAAGAAAATAAGCGTGGTTTAGTAAAATTATTTATATATTTAATTATTTATATTTGTAATCCACTCCGCTGAATAGGCGTTCAAATTGCAACAAACGTTCAAATAGTCGGTTATCATTGCGTGACAACGATCGCCATTGACGGTTATGTTCTCAGCGGCATCGTTTTTGAAGAAATATGGATTGATGATTCCACCAACCCACAAACCACACCAAACCGTTGGTTTTTCTGGCTGAAATGACAGTTCGTCAATTTCTTCAGGTTGCTCGTCGTCACAAATATGGAAATTTTGCTTGTTTACATACCCATTGAGCCAGAAATGAGGCTTATGGATAAACAAAATTTAGCTCGAAAACTTCTGATCTTCTTGGAACTTTTCAAAAGCCCAAAGGGCGAAGCGATGTTTTTTCGGGAAGTCCGAACGGCTTCAGTTCTTGCACAAACTGCATTTTGTACGCCTTCAAGTCAGTACGAGTTGCTGCGAACGGCCCCGAAACGATTTTCAACGGTCTTCGTGTACACTCTCAGCTATGGCTGCTATATTTGTTTCACTGTGTGCTGGATATAATAACATGACAGCTTGACACGACTCACGGGTAATCTGTTAAAAAAAGTATCTCTACACGGTTCACCCGTGATAACTTATGAAATAAGTTCAAGGGTTGATTTTCTTTCATCATAAAACATAGGACACTGACAAAACCTTCTAGAATTAAGTTTTATTGACATTTTGTAAGCATTTTTTTCTATATATTATCAAAAATACAAAATTTTAAGAAGACTTTTTTTAAGACTTTGCAGACACCTCGCAACCTTTCTTGTGTATCCAAAGCTTAGCTTAGAACTGAATAGAAAATAATTGAGAAATGCACCGCGACCTTAGGTCTATTGTGCCCTCTCCTAACTCACAGGGACTCACTTATCCCCAGCTTATTGATAAAGTCTAATATCCTGCTGGGTGCTAGTGAGGCGATGTGATCCCTATCCGGAAAAATTGATCCAAGGGCCTTCGACCTGCGTCTGCAGACTGCGATGCAGTCGATTAGCAGGTGCTCCGGGGTTTCAGGCTCCCTGTCGCAAAACCGGCAGTTAGCGGAAGAGGCCCATGTTAAATAAATGCCTTTTCAACTTGCAGAGACCGGTGTAAAATGCGACCAGAAGCCTGAGTTTATCCCTTGGGAGGTTAATTATTGATTTAAACCTATTCTGGTTGTACCCCACAAATTAGCAACTTTTGGCGGATCGCATACTATGCACCCGTTGCCAATGCCTTTCCCTGCCCACTCTTTCTTCCTTACGGAGCAGCTCTTTCACAGTATGAGGGCCCACCCAAGTGAATGGTTCCGGCCTTACCATACTTGTGCAGGCTGCGGAGCGGGCGAGTTCATCAGCCAGTTCGTTGCCGGCTATACCAGGCAACCAGATTAGGTGCACCTGGTTCCTTTCAGCTAGGCTGTTCAGCCGTTCTCTACACTCCTGCACTAGTAGCGATTTGATCTCGTACGAAGAGATCGCTTTTAGTGCCGCTTGGCTATCGCTGAGTATGGTTATGCGCTCATTGCGATAGTTGCGATGGAGGTTTATCTCCATATACCGACTTATGTCCAAGACTTCGGCCTGAAAGATGCTCGGTAAGCGTCCCATCGATATGGAGAGCTTGGTACGGGGACCTGCGATCCCTGCACCAATTCCTTCCGACGTTTTCGAGCCGTCGGTGTACCACTTCAGTATGCTATCCCTCAGCATCAGCTCAAGAGTGGAGTCGTTCCACTGGTTCTTGCTGCCGAGGGTAACTTTTTCGTGAAGTTAATGGTTTTGGTAATCCTGCCTTTCGGGCGGAGGGCACTTATCATCTCCATCCTCTGGGACGAGATTATCTTGCCTCTACCACATTCCTCTGCCGTTAGTTGCAGAAGTGAGTGCTTGGCTACTTGGCCGATCACTATATGGAGCGGTGTGAGTTCCATCATAGCAGGTTCGCATGGCGTCCGTCATGCAGACACATGCTAGCCGCTGAAGCTTCGATAATTGGGTTCTCACCGAAGCCTGCGACGCCCAGGGCACCGGCCCGTATGTGACTATCGGTCGCACAAACATGCTGTACAACCACCTAACGATCCTTGGCTTGCAGCCCCAGGATTTTCCCGCCAGCCGATTGCACACCATTAATGGCTTTGTTGCCTTGACTGAGGTCTGATTCACATGCTGCTTCCACCGTAAAATAGAATCCAGCGTAAGATCAAGATATTTGACCTTGCTAGCCATCTCGATCTCTCTGCCCTCAAGGGTGAGACTCAGCTTAGCCCGATGGCTTTCATGTTCGGTGCTCTTTTCTATAGTCTATAGTAAACCTATACCGCCGTCTAATTGTTTGTTTTCCATATGAATATATAGGTTTTATGCAATTTTTTCTAAATATAATTCATATTAAATTTATTCAACTAATTTTTTCTCTATTTTTCCAGGTGAGACCGGCTCTACGCTGTATTAAAATCTTAACAAATGAAATGTGAGTCCGATTATGAAATTTAAGCTTTTATCCTTTGTTGTTATCACAGCGCTTATTTTATTTTCTATTTATTTTTGTTGTACTTGTCATATGTCATAACATATTTACATATACATACATACATACATTTGCTCATCCCATCCATATGTGTGAAAGTATTTCTCTGTTCTTGTTTACATTCATACGCAATATTCCCTTTGTTCATTGCTTTTTTATTTACATTTCACTTTCTACTTTTTATGCGGCAATATTTTATCAAATGGCAGAATGTGATTGTTCTTTTATTTACTTTGCTATCTGATGGCGGCTATTGGCTTTTCCAATTCAATGCTCGCATTTCTCTACACTTCCTCTTTCATTGTCTCTCTCTCGCTCTCTCTCTCTCTAACATGCAGCAACAAATATGAAGCGGCGTCAATATTGCCAATCTATTGAGTTAAAAAGTTGCCAAGTTGTTTTTATGAAATGAAAAATATTTTTGTTGTGCGCATATAATACACACTTATGAATATATTTACGCACTTTGACCAGTAAACTAATACATAAATTAGTTAACATACGCACATGAATACAACTGTTCATGAACTCTATTTATAAATGTTTGTCTTCGCCCATTAGCCATTTTATATTTACCATTTGCATATATAAATATATTGCAGTGTATATATGTATGTATGTTTATGTGTGTGTGTGGCAGTCTCATTGTCAATTCGAGTCACACGCAGTGCTCCCCAATTGGCACTCACTCCTTTCCGGACATGTTGGCGCCCGTTGGTATTTGTCAGTTAGGATTAAGCTTCGGCATTTTAGCCATATGTTTTATCCTGACAACGACATCCACCCGTATTTTTAGCCTCGGCAGCATTCGATTTGCACATTGGCTGTCTGAAAGCCCACATTTGTTTCGTATGTGACATGTGTAGTCGAAATATATATTTTTTTTGTAGCATTTTTTGTATTGTGAAGGTTATTACTTCAACCTACTTTCGGTGATATAAAGCCAAATCTGCAAATTTATTGAACTTCAGTTAGTTCAAAAGTGTTGGTAGAACATATTTTGAAGCATTTGACATCTATCCTTAAATTCACTAGCTAGCCGTAGTCCTCACTCGTATACCTTATCTTCCTTACTGACGTAGTCATCGCTTCCACGGTTATAGCCGAGTTAACAACAGCACGACAGTCGTTTCTTCATTTCACAGTTTGGCGCCAATTCGAGATATCACGTGCAGCCAGGTCTTTCTCCATCGGATCTCCCTCTTCTTCTGCTTCCCTCGGCGGATACTGCGTCGAATACTCTCAGGGCTGGAGTGTTTCCTTCCATTCGGGCGACATGAGCTATCCAACGTAGCCGCAGCCTTTTAACTCGCTGATCTATGTCAATGTCGTCGTATATCTCGTACGACTTATATACTTGACTACGGTATTCGCCGTGGCCAACGCGCAAAGGACCATAAATCTTTCGCAGAACTTTTCTCTCGAAAACTCGCAACGTCGACTCATCGGTTGTTGTCATCGTCCAAGCTTCTGCACCATATAGCAGGACGGATATAATGAGCGACTTATAGAGTTTGGTCTTTGTTCGTCAAAAGAAAAAAAAAATTTACTGCTCAATTGCCTACTCAGTCCGAAGTAGCACCTGTTGGCAAGAGTTACTCTGCGTTGGATTTCCAGGCTGACATTGTTGTTGGTGTTAACGCTGGTTCCAAGATAGACGAAATTATCTACGACTTCAAAGTTATGACTGTCAACGTGACATGGCGGCCAAGTCGCCAGTGCGACGACTGCTTATTTGATGACGGGAGATATTTCGTTTTGCCCTCGTTCACTACCAGACCCAACTGCTGCTCTTCCTTATCCAGTCTGGAGAAAGCAGAACTAATGGTTTTTGTGGATTGGGCGGACCACACTTACATTTCAATCGTCGGACATGCTTTCGTTCGGCCACATTCTACAAAGAAGCGATGCATGGTTCTTATCAGTTCTTCTCCGCCGTATTTGAATAGTTCGGTCGGCAATCCATCGGCCTCCTCCGCTTTGTGGTTCTTCAGACGGGTAATTGCTACTCGAATTTCTTCATAGTCGGCCAATAGAATGTCTGCACCATCCTCACCGCCTTCTACTGGTGTTATGCTTTCACTGCCCACTGTTCCCTCCATAATTTCAGCATGCTCTGGGCATCAGTCACTAGATCATTTTTGGGAGTTCTACAAGAGTATGGTTCGGTCTTGAAATCAAATGTTAGTCGAAGAATTTACGTGCATTTCCTCTGTCGGCCAGCTTGCCAAGTTCTTCGTACTCATCCGGCCTCTCCCTTTGTTTGTCTGCAAATGTAAGGCAAAAGTCGAATCGAACAAACAACTTGTATAAATCGGTTATACTGATTATAACTGAAGCAGTAAGAATAATTTATGCCACTTTAATGAGGTATACTCTGTTCTGTTCAACTAGTATTTATCACTTTGTTGGTGTTTGTTGGTGCTTTCACGTGTAAATTTCTCAACAGACGCACGGGCCAACCATAGCGAGTGGAGTAGTGGTGAATCGAAGACGAAGCAAGTGACCGGCGCTCACTAAAAAAAATATTATTTTTGCCAAACAAATGTTAATATTTTTAAGATCAACATGGCTTCACATGAACCAATTACTTTATTTGCTGTGTGTCACGCAAGCGCTCATTTTGCAGTTTACATCATATTTATTGACTTTGGCAGCATGTTTTCGCAGCGCTTGTCTCAACATACTTCTTGGCATGCGAGTCATTTGCCATTCACCCTTCTCCTTTGCAGCTCCTTTGGTATAGATTTGTGGAAACATATATATTCACGCGCCACACACACGTCCGCCATTTCGTACTTTATTACTTTTTCCTATTCTCTCACTTCGGTTTCTTATTTCACGCTGCATTGCGAATGCACCTACCAACTGGCCGCCACATATCCACATACAAACATACAAAAATATGACTGGTTATTAAGGACAGCTGCCGGCCAACAACAATTGAGCTTGTACATACAGCAATATTGTTTTATGTTCACACACTCACACTTTCGCACTAACACACACACTCGCACGCACGGACACTAACTGCCCACACACATACATAGAGATGGAAATATGTGCGGCACGGACGCCACACTTGGCAACAAAATGATGGTTATAATGTCCTCTGGGTGCTTTCCAAATGTCTCAACGTGCCCCAGAAGCGGCCGCTACTTTGTATGTTATTCACGACCCGCATTGCCCAGCCATGACTCTCGATGCAGCGCAGCATGGCAAGATGACTACGTGGGGCGTCCAATAGTTGCTTGACTGCTGGCTGCTGGCTGCTGGCTGCGGAGCCACGCATATGCATGCGCACGTTCGGCACGCAACGCCACTAACAGTAAAGACTCACATTTACTTAAACGCTCCAGCAAGCAAGGAGACGCGTTGTAGTTGGTGATTTCATCAAGCTCCGCGTTGTCGTCAGCATACTCCGTCCAGCGCTGTATTTGCCACCACCATTAGACTCTATTTTACTGCATTCTTGGGACGCCATGAAAGCACTTGCTGCAGGCGCTATTTGTTTGCTGTGGTTGTTGTAGTTGTTGTAGTTGGTATACTCGTACATTTGCATTCTTGTGCCCTATTTACTATTTGCTCGAGGTCAGCATATTGTGTATCACCGTGAATGTCAATACACTTGACTTGTACAACAAATACTCCAAAGCTACAGCTACAAATATTTGTTGTTTTCGTCTCTGGCTCCTTCTGAAACGTATATCTCACTTGGTTAATGGAAGCTGGGTCGACGTTTTATTGGATCTTGTGTTGTACTTGGCTGTTGGTGCTATTTAACTAAGCTTCGAAAAAGTATGAAGAATTTTGCGGTATTAATAATGTCCGTAAGTTTCGTTTCCTGATCAGGTGGTAATTGATATGCTTTCTTTTTTCTTTATCTTTTATATATAATTTCTCTAAACTTTTTAAAAGTCATATTTTCCGTCGAAACTCTCCAGTACTCTGGTCAGTTTAGAACTCTAGTATTGTGTTGATTGCTTCTGAGTTAGAAATACAGCGTTAATGAAAATTAACATCGCGCTTCCTCGGAAGATCCTCTTCTATTATACTTCCGGAGTTGATGAAACAGTCCTAGCATTCTGAATTGATGGTGGTCAATACGGAGCTTTATCTAGCGTATTGTGTGAAAAATTAAAGCCAACCGTCAACCAACTGACTGGACTTTAAAAGTGTGGCTTTAAGCCTGAAAAATCAATATCGGTCCAGATATTCACTTTGCGCCAAATCTTGGAAAAGACCTGTGAAACAGGACCGACACAAACCACCTTTCTGTCGATTTCAAAGCTGCTTTTGGCAGCCCGAAAAGGAGTTGCCTTTATGCCGCTATATCTAAATTTGGAATCCCTGCGAAACTAATTCGGCTGTGTAAACTGACGTTGAGCAATACAAAAGCTCCGTCGGGATCATCAGGAAGAATCTCTCCAAACCGTTCGATACCGACCGAGGTTTCAGACAAGCCGACTCCTATCGCACGAATTCTTCAATATGCTGCTGGAAAGAATAACATTGGCCTCAACAACTGCGCCGTTAGTTCTACTTTCTTTAGACTGAATAAGGAAGCGAAGCAAAAGGGGCTGGTAGTGAACGAGGACAAGACGAAATAGCTTCTGTCATCAAACAGTCGCACTCGCGACATGGCTTCCACCACACAGTTCCACAGTTGACTGCCATAACTTTGAAGTCGTAGATAATTTCGTCTATTTTTGAACCAGTATTAACTCCAATAACAATGTCAGCTTGGAAATCCAACGTAGCATAATTCTTGTCAACAGGTGCTTCTTCGGACAGAGTAGGCATTTGAAAGGTTAAGTCCTCACTCGACGATCAAAGATCAAATTCTATAAGTCACTCATTTTTCCTGCCCTGTTATATGGTGTAGAGGCATGGGCGATGACAACAACTGATGAGTCGATCGACGAATATCACATTCGATGGAACGATGAGCTGTTCGAGTTATACCAAGACGTTGACATAGCTCAAGGAATTAAGAGACATCGGCAACGTTGGCTAAGTCATGTCGCACTCCAGCTCTGAAAGTATTCGACACAGCACCCGTTCTGGGAAGCAGAAGAAGAAAAAGGCGCTCCGTTGGAGAGATCAAGTAGAAAAGGACTTGGTATCTCGAATTGGCATTTAATTGCGAAAAGAAGAAATGACTGGCGCGATGTTGTTTACTCGGCTATAACCGAGTAGCGGTAAAGAAGAAGAATCATGGATGTTTTTCGATACTTTAAGGTACTAATGTACCTACCACATATACATGCACGTTAATGCTGCTCCACTTTTGTACAAAAGTATTAAATGATCTTTAACATGCTCGTTCAGCGGCTTCGTGCCAAAGTTAAGATACTTTACTGGCAGCATATGTGTTCTAAGGAGTAAAACTAAATTAAATTACTTTCGGCGTTTTGCTAAGGAGCTTTCCCCAAATCCGCGCACGTATGAATAGTAAAATTTAATTTTCCTTCTCTTTGAAGCTAAAGCGTACTTAATGGAGGAAAATGCATTTTGAGAATGTTGATGTGTGTGTGTGAGCTTATTTCCCGCACGTTTTTCTCTGTGCGAAAAATAGCAAATTAAATTTATTTCAATCCTTTCTTTCATCATGTGTGTAAATATAACAAAAGCTCGAAAATAAATGGTATTCTTGTGTGGGACTGACGTGAAACTAATATATGTAGGTTGACTAAGAAAGCTGATTTCAGCATTAAAACTGAGCTGGTGCCTGGTGTAATATCAAATCTGAAGAGATTTAACCGCTGGGCCAGAGATACTCTGCTGGAAAATATCTAAAACTTTCTTCTTTATCTTTATTGACGTAGACTTAGGCGGTTATAGCCTGCTGTAAACTCGGCAAGGCTGTTGTTTCCTTTTATTGGGAGCGATTTTTACGTGGCGGGTCGCAACAACGGGTCCTGGGAAGGGATGGTTCGCTGTTTTCACTTTAGCTCGCCTTCAAACGGACTTTTTTGACTACCCACAGGATAATTGAACTATATGTAAATTAATGATTTCTGGCCACTCCCACGTGAAGGGCTCTCAGAGAGCTTTTCTCATTGCGTGAGCTTCTACACATTACCCAATTCTTCCCTTCTATATTACCACTTAACGCACCCTGCGCTTCCTAGGAATTTTTCATTGCACTTTTAAGCCCGGTTGGCAAACTCTCATCTGACGAACTTCTTGCTTCATGAGCTCACCACCGCTTTGGGCAAATCTCTACTGCTTTTTGAAACTTTTCAGTTATTTGTTGATGTATTTCGATATCAAAATTAACTTTCCATTAAATGCTTGTTAAATTACACCGGTCAACACGATTTTTGAGTCTGACATCCACATGTTAAATTTTAGTTTCTCCCATGACAAAAATAAGGAAAAATTTTTTTCCGGTTAAAGTTTGCTTTCGTAAAGATTAGAGCAATTTTTCGATCTTTGATTTATGAAATAAATTAAAATATACTTATCGATGTAGATCAGCCCAAAGCAAACTTAAAGAACTAAAGATTAATATTTAAGTGTTTTTCAATGTCTAGAATCAGAATTCAATCATGAGAACAGAAACCCCAAAAAAAAAAAAATATATTTTTTTTGTTGTTCAGTGTTATTGTTAAAAAAAAACCCTGCTCAGCTTAAATATGCAGAAAACCTTTTCATAGTCGAAAGTATAAGCGAATCATGGGAACCCGCGAATAACCCGATAACAAGGGTGCAACTGTGTTTCTAGAATTCGATTAAGCACATCAATAAATCACCGTTAATTAATTTGCTCCAAACCCGAAATCAGCAGGTCTGCATGTTGTATATAAAATACGAAATTATCTGATTATTAACGCGAACATATATAGCCGAAAATGTGGGTGGTGCCAACAATGTTAACTTTATATACATGACTACGGCACCCAGTAGGAAATTCTACGTTTAATAAGAATACAAATAAATTTCAGTTTTGTCAAAAAGTAATAGTCAGAATTAATAATTTGTTCGAAAAATGAAAATTTTAAATTTTGAAAATTTTAAATTTTGAAAATTTTTCTTATCGCAAGAATAATTTTTCCTAGGCTATATAGTGGATCTGTCATTTGTCATCGTTTTCGTACACATATTTCCTATTGGTAGCGGCGTATGGAACAAATAAATCGCTGATTAAAATTCCATAAGAAATATTTCTTTATTCGCCTGCTTTGCCTTATTCTACCGCCCACCATGTGGCGGAGAGGGCGTTTGTTTGCGTTTCACTTAATTATGGTTTGGCATGTGACGTACCGCAGCAAATTTCAATTTCATACTGCCGGCTATGCCAACAGCAAAAGCAACGTCATCATTGCCAACACCATTAACCGATGCCGATGGCGTCACCACAAAAAGTTATGTAGTTCAGAGAGAGAATTTGTTGCCGCACGAAGTTGTGGTCAAAATAACAATGAATTGTCGAAAAGCGTAAGGAACACATAAAAAGGAACGTCAACTACGTCAATATGTACGGACATATGTAGAAATGTGGTATTTGGAAATGTGGAAATGTTTGGTTACGATATAGCTTAAAGCACTTTTCGGGGCGGGTGTTCGCTATGTCAACATACACGCTATTACCGTTCGCTTACTTAAATATAGAATATATGTACTTATACTTTGTAGTATGAATATGTGTAAATCCAAGCCATAGCAAGTTGAAGGCTTGAAAAAGTTTGAAAAAATTGTGTTTTGTAAAAATGGTAATATCAGTGGATATTTAACACATCTTTTGAAATCTAAAAATCTTATATATTTTTATGGATCATATTATATATATATCTTCAATAAAAATTTAATGAAATTCGTAAAGTTCAATGGGAATGAACAATTTTAATCAAAATACCAATTACAATGTCGTAGTCATCTAATTCTAACTCTAAAAAAACACAGAAACTTCAAATTTAGTGAGGAATATTTATTAATTATTTATTTTTTGAAGATTATCTCTTTGAAATCTTGACCGCGGCTCCGTCTCAGATGGACCATCCGTTGAGCTCAATTTCCGAAGACTCGTTCGAGCATTTCGACTGGTAACTGGCGAATGACATGCGTGATGTTTTACTCCAAGACCTGAATCGAAGTGGGATTGTCCGCAGAGACTTTAGACTTTAAATATTCCCACTGGAAAAAGGTTAACGGTGTGATAAATAATCATATCACACGATCTTGATGGCCAATCGACCGGCCCAAAACGTGAAATTATCTAAATCCATTGATTGATGCGATGTGTGGGAAGTGGCGTCGGCTTGTTGAAACCAAATGTCGTCGAAATCACGAACTTCAGTTTCAGGCATCAAATAGTCATTTATCATGGCACGATAAAGGTCGCCATTGACGGTTACTTCGGCATCATTTTTGAAGAAATATGCACCAATTATTCTACCAACCCACAAACCACAATAACCGTTTTTTTTTTTTTTTTTTTTTTGTTGAAAAAATCGCAAAAATGTTAATATTTCTTTAAATGAAGTACATTTTTATTGATTTTTATGGGAGCAATATTACATCTTCTGACTAAATTTTTCTTTAAAGGTCAAGTTGAAATTAAAAAAGTCGCTTTTATATGGTTATAGTGCAGTTTTCAATCCGTTGTAGTGCCGAAGTATTAAGTTCTCATAGACTACCGAACATTTCCACTCAGAAACATCCTGTAAACTACCTAAGAATATTTTGTTATATCGGTAAGATTTAATATAAGAAAGTTTAATAAAGTTATACTTGAAAACATCCGTTATTTATTAGAAGTGTATGGATCTAAGCTTAACGATGAAACGAAACCTTATCATGGAAAATATGCAGTCGTTCCGTGTGATATACTCTAACATATTTCAATTGTGGATTTTACCGAATAGTTGACCAACAAAAAATTTAGTAAATACAACTCGAAGTACCTGGAATTTTATATATAAATATACATAAATATTTGAAGTAGAAAAAATGAATGTGTGCATTTCCACAAAGCGAAAGTGCACACCCATTTTGTATGATAATGTGCTCCTTCATTAATCCGCACGTCACTGGCGAACAAGCAAGCGGAGTACGTAGGTTGTAAGTACACGCCCCCTTTTTTACGTTCACGTGCATTCTGTAAATCAGTAGTTTTCACTTTTGCTTTTCAAGCACACACACACACATACACACATACATACATATTTATTTTTTCTTTACTTAGACCAAATTAAAGTCACGTCTGTTCGCTCACTTTGCTTCGCTTTGCCTTTGGCTTTTGCAGCAATTTAACAAAAAAGCATAATGACACTTACCAGCACTATTTGGCACATTCGCTTGCACACAAAAGTAATGGCGCAAAAAGCAATCACACACACACACACACATACACATGTTTTGCATATATTCGCTCATACAAATGTTCGTATGTGTGTATATGAAGCGGTGTGTGTGTGTGTTGAAGTAATTGGTATGCGGCATGTGCAGCTCCTCCAGTTTGATGGCTATGTGGGTCATCAACACTAACGCTTTATTGCAACATAGTTTCCATTCTAAGCCTGCAGCGGTTGGGCGCGCTCGCCAGAGACGACAGGTAGGCAGTGTTGATTTTTTTAATCACTCGCAAGTACTTTGACTTTAATCCCTGCAAGAAGCAATACGGATTAAATTTAAAGTTGTGAACTTTTTCTCGCTTAGCTTTTAGGTTCTCATCGTCAAAGTTGTTTTTGTTGCAGCTGTAAAAGTCAATTTTGCTCATTTAAGCTAATACTAAGCTGTTTTCTTAATTTTATGGAAGCAATCTGCTTTTTAGCGCAGCGGAAGCGACATGAATTTAGTTTAATTATTTTATTTTTTTTTTTTGCGCTATGACTCACGTATGTATATGCACCATATATAATTTTGTAAGTGTGTATATATGCTTTAGTGGTCGTATAGTTACTTTCACATCGATAAAATGTCCCTAAAAGATCGACCTTTGAAATTATGCCACAGCTGATTTCTCAAATTATTGAAGAAATAATGCAATAAAATCGAACCTAACATAAATTCAAATATTAACATTTAATTGCAAGTAGTACCTCTTCATGTTGGGCCATTTAGCGTATTATACCCTGAACAAGTTATATTAAGTTTGCCACTGAACAGATGTCGGTCTACTATAGCTTTAGCTGCCATGCAAATTGTTCGGTAAAAGCCAAGTCAAAATCGAGGTGAATATCTCCATGTAAAATCGTTTTTTTCTTAAATCGCCTTGAGTGTTGTTGTATCAAAAAACGTGTCTAAAAAGAACCAGAATAACGTTCTTCATTAGCTGGAAGTGTTTTCAGATTTATTTATGCTTTAACCGAAGCTATAGATGCAGCTGAAATTAATTGAATTGGGGTTTTCTACTTCTAGGATATTTTTCTTTGTTGATTTGAAAATGGAATTTGAGAAAGGGGAATATAACGGGCGATTCAAGAAGAGCTACTTTTTTCAATAGCCGTTTTTGACAGATCGCCAGTGAGTCAAGTCAGGCTCTCAGGTTATTTTTGTTCAGTATTGTTTGGCATTTCATCAAAGAGGGACTTACGCCTGAACAACGTTTACAAATCGTTCCAATTTATTACGAAAATTCACTTTCCGTAAAGGGTGAGTTTCGCGCGCTTTGCTCAACGTATGGTCCACGTCCAGGCCGCAGGGAAGAAAATAGAAATCGAGAATCGATTCGGCGCCGTTCACAGCCATTTACGTCGAGATCTTAAATTGGAAGCGGAAAGTATAGCTTGTGAAAGAACTGAAGCCGTTCGAGCTTCCCAAGCGACATAGCGCCCTCTGTGGCCTCTTCAAAAGTTCCATGAAGATCCGACGTTTCCGAGCCAAATTTTGTTCAGCGATGAGGCTCATTTTTGGCTCTTTGAGTATATAAACAAGCAAAATTGACACATTTGCGACGAAGAGCAACCTGAAGAGATTCAAGAGCTGTCAGTTTATCCACAAAAAACAACGGTTTGTGTGGTTTGTGGCCGATAGGTCCATATTTCTTCAAAAATGATGCCGGTGCGAACGTAACCGTCAATGACAACCGTTATCGCGATAACCGACTATTTGATGTCTGAAATTGAAGCTCGTGATCTCGGGGAATTTGGTTCCCACACATCGCATCAAACAACGGATTTATTGAGAGAACATTTCGGTGAGCAGATAATTTCAAGTTTTGGGTCGTTCGATTGACCACCAAGATTTTGGGATATCACACCATTACACTTTTTCCTGTGGGGATATATAAAGCATAAAGTCTATGCCCCGTTCATTAGTGTTTTCAAGACAGTGTCCGATACTCTCACAGCTGCTTTACACCACTTTCATTTAAAGTCTGGGCGGCTTTTGGCCACCTTTTTGTTCCCTTCATCTGCCTTTTTACTAAACTCGAGTATCTATCAAACGGCTCCTTTTGCCAAAACTGCAAATCGCCTGCCTCACAAGAAATTTCTTTGAAAATTTTTTCACATTTTGGGCTTGAACTTTTTCAGAAATATTTCCTCGAGAATCGTTCCAGGTAACTGAGAAAAGTCCGCCAAAACGTCTTGTCATACATTATGTAGCATTATTTGCTAACAAACTCTTTTGTCCTATAAATCTTATATCTTAACAAAACCTTTCATTCTTTAGCTCGTTGCTTTGCGGTTTTGTTCTTTACGGCGTTTTTATCTGGAACTTTATGTGTCTTGTACGTTTTCAGATTCAGAGCAGAAGGCATTCCTCGTCAGTTTCCTTCCGGAAATGCTTGGGGCTTTCTTGAGAATGGTCACAACGTTCTTTGCCTTCTCACGATCATGTGGTCCCTTTTATACAAGACCTTTTCTCCTTTTTGGCAATTTTCTCTACGATTTTTCTTCTATGTTTAGTTCTGTCCGAGCTCAATAAATTATGAAGGTTAAAAACTGGCAGTCGGAAAGTTTATAGCACAATCATCCACATAATGGGCCGTTATTACAAATTTCATTTAATATTTAGCCTTTAATGCAGCAAAGTATGTGCCTGTGTGTTTGTGTAAATACAAACACACATAAAAATCGTGTACATATTAAAATATTTGAGTAATTTTACATGCGTACAAATAAAAATGTCTGACATACCCACAGCGTTCAGGCAAACAAGCCAATTTACCGTTCGTTTATTAAAACAAGTACGCGATTTTTTCGCTCCGAACGCCAATTATTTCGCATTGCAAGTACTGCAACTGTGAGTTAATTGAATCATTCACTGCTGAGTACTCAGTTTGTCTGCTATCCAAATGGCGGCAGTGAAATGATATTGCATAATTGCGTTGATTTTGGAGATAAGTGCGGCTAACAACAAAAACAATGAGCAATGAATTCGTTCGTGCGTTATTAGTCCACACAAATTCTGAGCGAGGGTCAGAAAGAGATATATGAAAAAATTCAACTAAGTTTACAATGTAAATTTATGAAAAATGTAATAATAATAATAAATCCTCACATATTTGGTGGAAAGGATAGTTTAGTTAAAAATTGGATCTAGGAGATTTCGAGAGAAAAAATCTAAAATCCCTCGATAAACTAGCCAGGATATTAAATTTAATATTAGGCAAGAGAAAAGAACTGCAAACTGTTCCATTCAGTTTTCTCGAAGTATATTACGTGAAGCATTGTCCTTCGATTAGTGGGTGTAGGGAGAATTAGAAGTTTTTACTAACTAATATAGGGAGGAAGATTTAATCTAGAATCCTATCGGAAGTGGCGTCAAACGAAAAGTGAAAATTGTTTTTGAATGAATTCAACTAGTTAAAAGTAGTTTTTACTAATTTTAATTTTATATTTTAGTGTGAGTTATAGTCGCCTGAGGAAAATAAACATGTGAAAATGCATTCCTCTGTTTAGAAAACTTTATTTATCTAAAAGATAGAATAAGTTGTTTACATTTCGTGCATAAAATATATTCCACGTAAAAATTATTCATCCGTTGCTTATTCACTCATGAAAAACCTACGAATCTTTAAATCTTTTTATTTTCTGTGAAAAAATGTCTGTGAAATTTTTTTAATTAAAGCTACTTTGTATCAAATTACATACTTCTTTCCTTATTATTTATTTACTTAATTGCATTTAGCTGAATAATTATTTTATCTCCGCTCTCGCTGATAACTACAGTTCGTGCCAATAATCGCTTCTTATCACACAATCCGATCGTTTTCTGCTTACGGCAGCAGTCGTGTTACTTCATTTCAATTATTCGCAAGGCAACCGCTCATTATGAGAATTCGCAACAAGTTGCAAACCGTAAATTGACTGAAATATTAGAAATGTATAAAATTAGAGACATATGGGTGAATAGTAATTGTTTGTATACTGCGCTGATCGATCATTTGGAAATCTATTCGTATAAGCACATGTATGAATCTTGGCATAATTAAAATAGAAATTATGTGGAATAATGATTGCTATGCCACGAAATGCGAAAAAAACTATTGAAGTTACACTAGTGAGACGCTCTTGTTCTTGTCTAACATAAATCGTTTTGTATAGCCCTTTTGGAACTTGGTGATTCTAAATTTTTTGAAACAAAGCTCATCTCTGCACTCTTAATGAGTTAATACACGTCAAAAATTGTAACACATATTCTCGCGAAAATGTTCGCGATTTTTTGGTCGAGAAGAATATTTGAAGTCACTGTAAACAACACAAATAGCGCTCGTATGTCAAAACGTTTTGAGTATGTATACCATTAGAAATGTCAAAATTCACGAGAAAATTGTGAGTTGCCAAATTGCAACACTAGTGTTGCTAAATGCCGAAATATTGGGTAGTCGAAAAAGACTTTTTGTATATCTAATCAAACTTCAACTTTTTTTTTAATTTATAATGAACCAAATATGTACCATTTTGGTCGACCACTTTTTGCCATTTTTCCTCTACAGACATTATTCCATCATTGTAAAACTTTTCTGGTATCTCGGCGAAAAACTGCGTCCAGTAATTTTCACAGGCTTCTCTTAAAGCCAACTTTACTCCATAAAGGGAGTTCTGCATTGACCGAAACATGTGGTAGTCCGATGGTGTATGGTCAGGGCTATAAGGTGGATGCATCAAAACTTCTCAGCCAAACTCTCCCAGTTTTTGCCGAGTCATCAAAGATGTCTGTTGTCTAGCGTTGTCCTGATGGAAGATGAAGCCCTTTTTGTTGATCAATTCTGGCCTTTTTTTTTTTTTTGTTCGCTTGCTTCAATCTCATCAGTTGCTGAAAGTAAATTGTAAAATCAATCGTTCGACCAGTTCCTTTTCAATCCCAGCAAACACTCAGTATAACCTTTCGAGGCGCCAACCCTGAGTTTGCGACCATTTGTTGAGCTTCACCACGCTTGGACCATGACCTTTTTCGCACATTTTTGTCGTATTTGATCCACTTTTTGTCTGCTGTTACCATTCGCTTAAGAAATGGTTCGATTTCATTTCGTTTCAGCAAGGAATCGCTGATGTTAATTCGGCCCATTAAATTTTTCACACACAATTCATGTGGTACCCAAACATCGAGCTTCTTTTTGTAGCCAGCTTTTTAAATGGTTCAAAACCGTTTGATGATGAATGCTAAGTTCCTGAGCGATGTCAATCTTGCTTGTGTGACGGTTCTGGTCAATCATTTCCATAATTTCACCGACTTTTTCAACAACAAGCCGACCAGAGCGAGGTGCATTTTTCACATCGAAATTTCCAGAACGGGAGCTAGCGAACCATTGTTGTGCTATACGAACTGATACAGCATCGTCTTCGTAAACTTCATAAATGTTATTGGTGGCTCGCGTGGCATTCTTCTCTTTTCATACAAAAATTCCAAAATATAGCGAATTTCTTCATTATTTTCACTCATATTTCCACAGCTGTAACTTATTTTCAACTTCCCCGAATTTAATTTTTGGATTAAATGAAGCTTAAAATCTCGCCTTTCTAACGCTATATGACACAATGCGATTGGTAGCACTGGATATATACGACTACAACGACATCTATTGACAATATACGAAAAGACTTTTTCAACTACCCAATATACCAGGCAACCTTCCTAGCTTGTGGGGTTATTTGACTTTAGGGGTCTTTAGCAATAATCTAGACTCTCTTCGAGCTTTAGACGTCAGTATTGAATGTGCTATTCTTGACAAACGATTTAATTTAGTGGAAAAAGTGCTTGGAAATTTGGTTCAGCGAATTCGTTCCTGCATAAAGGGTTTAACAGCCCTAGTGTCAATCTTATGTGGTTTATGCAATCGATGTTATTTACACCAGTTGTGTGTTCGTTTCGCCACTCTTCAAGTCTTAGCTGTTAATACCATACTAAAATGCATTTACATACAAATAACGTTCCCACGTTAGTGCGGTCTACGGAGCGGACCCGGATTTTTATCCGCCCTGGGACCGTTAACTCGGTACTATGCCTCGAAATTACTTCAAAATGTTTTCTGTCGCTACAACAACAACAACAACATATTTTTTTCTTTCATTTCTCGTGCGCCACAAATTTCCCCAAATGTCATGAAGCCCTTATTAGTTATATAGCGTATGAATATGTGAATGTGCAAACCAACACTCGATAGATTTGCAATCGCAATTACGAAAATCAATAGTGCGGCAATAACAATTTTAGCGTGACTTATTAACAATGTAGTGAATGACATCAGATTTGCTAACTTCGCGTGACCGAATGCGGCGCTGTAAAACAAAAGGCGTTGTGATTGTTATGAAATTGAAAAAAGTAGAAATTATGGCCATGCCCGCAGACTGATAACATGTATGCAACATGTGTGACGAAAAACAACCAATTCCGTTATGTGTTAAAGCGTGTTTGCTTTATCCAAAAGCGGACGTGAGTGTTAGGCATTCTTCGTTAGATTTCCAATAAAAGTCAAATACCCCGAAGGTGAAAGGAATTCCCTTAAAGAGCATTTGGTGTGTGTGTGTTCGACAAGAGTTCGTGTGCCATTCCTGCTTAACGGTATGCGTCGTAAAAATGCAAACATACACAACATTAAACTTCATTCTTCAACGAAACCTCCACCGCCGCACATTCCCGTTGATAGACACATGCGCCGTTTGTTTACATTAAGCCTGGCTACCATATGTGGAGCCCATTTGAGATTTAATACCTGTGCACACATACCCATACCCACACATACTCTCATACTCTTGTTAACTCGGCAAGCCACGCGTCGCTCTTGAGATTTACAACAGCAATACACGAACATACATTTATGTATGACTGTGTATATACGCATATGCGAGAGAAAGACCGAGAGTTTTTGTGCTTCGAATTCCGGGAGCGGGCAGACTAGAGTTTGGAAGTGTTTTATTACACCACCGCCAGTGTTCCGTTGCTACCTTGGCAGCGCGCGAAAGCGAGCATAATTCATGTATAATTGTGTTTCAACATAGCTGCCACACCACACACACACGCCAACTAGCACACACACATATGCATACGCTTGAAACCAAACAGCCCGCACATTTGCTGGTGGATTTCCCTGCAATTATCCGCTTTCTTATGCCTACGAGCGTCTTCTATACACACATAGTATGTATTTATGTGAGTTCTTCTACTTACATATGCGTGTGCGTGTGCTTGTGTTCACATTACATATTTCAAACTAATCGATAACACGTGACTCTTAAAGGTGAACGACTGTCTGGCGTTCACAGTCTGTCTGTTTCTTTGGCTGCGCGCCTTGCCTCTGCCTGCTCAGGCGGCCTGTGAGCCTGCTCCGTAGCTTGTTTGGCTGTAGTGGCGTCACCGGAAGCGGACGCGGTGTCGACTTTTTAAGTAGCGACAGACGCATGCTCTCACTCGTCCCTTTGTCCTTTCGCCATTTCGTCGTCGACGGATTCACATTCGCAGTTCAAGTGATTTTTGCTGTTGTTGGCGTATCAAACATGAAACAGGGTTGAAGTGCAAGCAAAACCGCAAGTAACTGTAACCAACATAAAAATGAGGTATGTAAACAACACTTCAAGGCTGCAAAGGGGGGAAAACCTTGAACGTGCACAAATATAACGGGAAACAGGCAATTGAAAAAATTACGAGAAGCAAAAATTATGTGATTTGAAGTCGAAAACATTTGCATTGTCTCATAATATGTTTATTTTTTTTTTTGGAAAAATTGTGTTTTTGTTGTACATCGCTTTGCAATATAGTTTTTGAGGTTAGAAAACACCTTATAATAACTAAAGTTTGTTTACTTTATTTACTTATATCCTCCGGTGTTATTGTTTTTTATTTGCATGCATTTTAAACCATTTTCACGTTTTTTCAATTTCAATCAAGGAGATATCCTACAAGGTTTCTTTTCAACTTTTTTGCGCTAATGGTGTGTTTTGTAGAGATTTAGTTTAATTTTTTTGTCAATTTAAAAAAATATTCCTTTTTTGAGATGAATCCAAGATTTTATCGTTAATATTTCTTACATTTTTCCATAGATAATTGACTTCATCTGATGTCGATAAATAGTGTCCTTATATTGCTTAGATTGCTGGGTTAAGAAGTGAAACCCGTCTGGCTGAAATTTCTTTTTTCCTTTTTATCTCTCATTTGAGATTTCTTTTTGAGATATCAGATGAAACTGGCGTTATATCGATTTTTTTCTAGTACGAAGTGGCTATACCAGTGTAACCCATGAAAAATTTGGCTATTTTGTTGATTTTTTTAAAGATAGTACTCAATAGAATGTTTCGAAATTCTTGTGACATAATAAGGTATATTTTCAGCTATATTTTAAATTTTTTTATTGGAAAATAACGGAGTTATGTGCTGTCTTCGGAGGTGCCAAAAAAAAATTTCCCAACTGCGAATGCGTAGCTGAAACAAAAAAGTTCAAAAGGGTTATTGAAGTTGAAGGTTTTTACAATGACCTACGATTTTGGAAAAAATATCAACAATTAACAAAATGGCCTAATTCAGAAAAAAAGTTATATTTTTTAAGTAAAAAATTGTCGTTTTTTTAATGCCAAATTGCCAATTTCGAACGAATCAAAAATATTCATCATATAGTAAATATATTCGAGAATACTCAATTTCAATTTGAAGTCATCGGTAAATTTTTCGTTGAGTTAGGATGTCAGCAATTTTGAAATATGTCGTTTCGGGAAAAACGCGTTTAAAGTTTCAACTATCCTATTTATAGGCTGCATTTAAAACACTGCCATTCAAAATCTATTAAAGATACGACCTTGCCGACTTCACAGGATATTTTTGAAAATATCGAAAAAGCAAAAAAAAAAACAAGAAAAAACGTTAACTTCGGTTGCACCGAAGCTAAATACCCTTCACAGGTGCATTTCTGTTAGTAACTATGTGTCCAGTTTGTATGGAAGCTATATGCTATAGTAATCCGTTCTGAACAAGTTTTTTAGAGATTACACTGTTGCCTTAAAAAATAATCTATACCAAAATTCGTGAATATATCTTGTCAAATGTGAAAGTTGTCCATACAAGAACTTGATTCCGATCGTTCAGTTTGTATGGCAGCTATATGTTATAGTTAACCGATCTAAACAATTTCTTCGGAGATTACATTGCTGCCTTAGAAAATAATCTATACCAAAATTCGTGAATATATCTTGTCAAATGTGAAAGTTGTCCATACAAGAACTTGATTCCGATCGTTCAGTTTGTATGGCAGCTATATGTTATAGTGGTCCGATATCAGCCGTTCCGACAAATGAGCAGCTTCTTGAAGAGAAAATGACGTTTGCAAAATTTCAAAAGGATATCTTAAAAACTGAGGGACTAGTTCGTATATATACAGACAGACGGACAGACAGACGGACATGGCTAAATCGACTCAGCTCAACATACTGATCATTTATATATACACTCGCCAGAAAAATTATCCGTACACCTCGATATGAAAACAATAAGCTGAGAAATTTGTGATCAAATAACTCATTATGTATAAAAATTATATTATATACAAAAGTTTTATTTAGTATTTCTTCTACACTTTTCATAGGTTTTTTGTTTAGACATACACGTTAAAAGCAAATTCCCAGAACAAAAACAAAAAAACTCACTTAAATTAAACGGAAAAAGTATCCGTACACATCATAACGGGGTATTCCCCTTGTAATATGGTGACAAAAACATTCACTTAAGCGCTTATATTTTAGTGCATAATTGATCTCGCTTAGAACAGTTCACTTTAAAGTTATTAGAATTTTTTCTTTGTGCAAAAATTCGCGATGGTCCCTAAAATTAAAGAAATTAGCCCTGGCGAAAGAAAAATTATTCTTAAACTCAGAAAAGAGGGCAAATCATTCAGAGATATAGGTAAAATAATCGGAAGACCTCATTCTTCTGTGCAGTATGTCGTGCAAGCATTCAAAAAAACTATCTCGATTGTGTCACAACCACGTTCTGGTCGTCCAAGTATATTGACCGTTCGAGAAAAACGAACAATATTACAGTCAGTAAGAGCGAATCCTCGACTTACTGCCTCGCAAATTTGTGTAAACATTAAAAATTCGTTTGACAAGGATCTCCATGAAAATACTATACGAAAATGTTTGAAGAAAGATGGGTATCACGCACGTGTAGCACGTAGGAAGCCCTTTATTTCCGAAGTGAACAGAAAGAAACTTTTGGATTTTGCCAACAAATATATTAACAAGCCTCGAGAGTTTTGGGAACGTGTCTTATTCAGCGACGAAAGCAAGTTTTGTACTTTTGGCATTAAAGGAAAAAAGTTGGTGTGGCGTAAGAATGGTACTGCACTTGATAAAGAAAATCTTTTACCCACCGTCAAACATGCCGGAGGAGGCGTGATGGTCTGGGGGTGTATGGCGGCAGGAGGAGCAGGCAAACTTGTTTTTATAGATTCAATAATGGATCAATTCGGCTATTTAAGCATTTTGAAAAGTAATTTGAAGGATAGTGCTCATCAGTTGGGGCTTGGTGATGATTTTTGGTTTCAACAGGATAACGATCCAAAGCACACGGCACACAATGTAAAGCTTTGGTTGCTCTATAACATAAAAAACCAATTGCGCTCGCCACCTCAATCTCCAGACCTTAATCCCATCGAGCATTTGTGGGATTTACTGGAGCGCAGAATCCGCCAACACACCATAACCTCCAAAGAAGTGCTCAAAAATGTGATCATGGACGAATGGGCCAAAATTACAAATCATGACACATCCAAACTGGTTCATTCAATGCCACAACGACTTGCCGAGGTCCTAAAACGTAAGGGATATCCCACCAGTTACTAGGATATTGAATTTTCACAAAATAATTTAACTATATGTACTTAATTTCAAATTGTACGAATACTTTTTCTGTTTCATTATGTGAGATTTTTTTGTTTCTGTTCTGAAAAAATTTGTTTAAAGTGTAGGTCTAAAAAAAAACTTATGGAAAGTGTAGCGCAAATACTAAGTAAAACTTTTGTATACTATTTTTATACATAATGAGTTATTTGATCACAAATTTCTCAGTTTATGGTTTTCATATCGAGGTGTACGGATAATTTTTCTGGCGAGTGTATACTTTATAGGGTCTCCGACGCTTCCTTCTGGGTGTTACAAACATCGTGACAAACTTAATACACCCTGTTCAGGGTATAAAAAAACAAAAATGGTTTATTTTGGAAATGTCGCACTGACATAGCCCTTTAGGTCAAGAAAAAATGAATAGTTTGTCTGTGCGCGCAGAACGGTATTATTCAAGAATACGAAAAGTGGATAATTCACGGACCTAATACGTTAGCAACCTGCTACCCCATAGCGGGGTTAACACGTGATGGATTGACAATGGATAAATTGCCAAATAATTTATGTCAAAAAAGGCGTGCTCCGAGAATACATAAATCCTGTGAAATATATGTACATACCATTGTATACCATGAGCAGAATATAGTAAGTTTACCACGAAATGTTTAATACCCAGAAGGAAAGGTCGCAGATCCTAAAATCGTACAGTGGCGAAACTTGAAATCCGAACAGTTAAAAAGTCATGGTTTTTCCAATTTTTTCGGTTAAGTGTGGTTGTTATGTACAGTTTTTGACGAATTTTCTTAGTCAAAAGTGTTTTTTTCCGTGTCATCAAGAGTTCAAAATAGCATCCCGGAGACTGTTTCGTATAGTTCTAGCAGTGACGTCAGTTCCAAAGTCTTCTATGCGTTCTATTTGCCAATCCTCCCTAGAAGATGTTTTCCTTGCTGCTCCTAAGCCTGATTTTCTACTCAGAGACCCACTGCTTCGAAATTTTTTCAAAATATCCCCGACAGCAGACTTCTTGAATCCAACTTTTTCACTGTTCTTTCGTATGCTAAAAGTTTCTTTTCGCAAAGTTAAAATCTTGCTCTTATCGACAGTAGTAATTTTTTTAGGTTTGGCATGTTTTATATTTTTCTCCCTTTCTAAAAAGTATGTTCCAAAAAAAAAAAAAATAAATAATCAACGAAACAGCACATATTTATTCTATTTATACAAAAAATCCTTTTTTAATCAAATCTTACACCTACTACTGGCTACTTGTCCGGATTTTAATTTCCTCAACTTTACATAGGTTGTTGCTTTTTACATTTCGATATTTGGCAACCCTAGTAATACAATCTGGTAACTCGGAACGCAGTCGTAAAGTTGACCATTTTTGAATCCATACATACTCAGAAAATTTTGGTACACGAGCGCTATTTGTTTTGTTTACAGTAGCTTAAAATGTTCATTTCGACCAAAAAATGGAATTAAATCTCGAATATTTTCACGCGATTATTTTCGACGTGATTACTCAGCAACCGTACATCGCTGAACTCAATTCAATTTTTTTGCACGAAGTTGGAGTGTACATCAGTGTTTATGGTTAGTACGGATGTAGGCCTAGATCACTCCCAGAAGAATTTGTTGTTGGTGCTGTGCACAAACCGATATTGCAAGAACGTCATGTGGGCACTATTGAGACAACTATAGACATTAATGGGATCAGCATATATAGTATAGTATTATATATTGATTTTGAATGGGGTATTTAGGGTCGAACATCTCCGTAAAGCATCACCATTCAAAGAACAGAGAAAGGATATTAGAAGAAACAAAGAAAATCTTTATTAAAAGTAGTTATGAAAGAATGCCTATCCCCTAAAATATCCCATTGAACTCTTAGTGCCGTATGTACATACATATGTATGTATGTAATTAATCATCACTTTTTGTACGGCTTTTATATTCTGCATTTTCCTTTTGCCCTGAAATTCTTTGCTATTACATATACATACATATATTTTTGCACTCAAGTCATTTCACCACTTCAACTGCTAAATAACACCAAAAACTGAGTATCGCTTTTAATCCTTTATGATCTGCCAGTGCCACGATTTCCGGCTCACTGCACAATGTTAACTGAAAAAGAAAAAGTAACAAATATGAAAATCAAAATAAAATTGAAATGCAATCGGATTTCCTTTCAGCAAGTCTGCTTGCTTTCGATTTTTCGTTTGACTGTGCGGTTTTCATTTGTCAACGCTTTGTGTCCAAAAGTCCAGGGGCCGCTCGGACTTCATTCAGCTGAATGGCCATTTTGTGCTTTTTGTTTCGGGTCTCTTTGACAGCAAATTTAGTTTCTGCTGCTGACCCACACATGGACCTTGCTCTTTGACACACTGCTCGGTCATATGCGCTCATAGACGGGGTAGAGAAGCGGATGCCTAGTCAGCTCGTTGTACGAGTCCAGACAGATGTTTCACATTAAATTTGTTGCAACAACCACAGGCGCCGCAATTCGAGCGCTTCTTGCAGTTGCTGCTAAGTAAGCCCGCTTAATTACACTCAATACAATCGATCGAAATCTATTTGTAAAGTAACAATTTAGCCTGAGCTGCTCTGCCATTGTGGTTATTGTTCTTATGCTGCTCTTCTCGTTCACGTCTAGGATATTATCGAGACACAAATTGCAATTTACACAACCCCTCAATTAACCAATTGAACGCTATTAATGGCAACAGGCGATAATCAACCCTTGACTCCTCACACACACACACACACACACACACACACACATGCCTGATCCGTTAAAGAGCTATAAGTGTGCTAAAAGTAATAGGGAGCCGCATTAGGCAGGTGAAAGGATGGCTATCGAGGGTTCTTCAATGTCATTGTCTTCGCTCGCTGTGGATAATAACAAATGTAGAGACCGCAACAACAACATTAGGCCAACAGAAGATGAACATCTGCAAGTGTTTATGCTGCAATTTAACGCCGACTGCCAGACAACGGTCGCCGATTTGTCGAGCACTGCACTCTAGCGCCTCCATCGCTCAAAGCCAACGTCGTAGCAACAAAAAATGTGTTGCCATAGACAAGTTCAGTTCGGCGCAGTCGGTCAAAGACTTTGTGCGCATTCTCTGCAGTTGAATGGAAATAAATTGCCAAAATCTCGAAAGGACATTTCACAGACGAAATCGGCTATCAACGAACGAAGAAGGTGAACGCCGGCCAACAACCAACAAACCGGCGTGAACGGTGGGTAGTGGGCCGTGAGTCGCGTGAAGCCGATAGCCCAGTAGCTGGGAAGCTGCGTGGTCGCTAAAGTCATTGGCCCGTCTTCTTGCTGTGCTTGAACTTGGCACTCGTATTTATGAGGGCGAATGACTTGTGGTTCGCCTATAAATGTTATCACACGTTTCTGCTTTAGTTGAAGGCTTTCTTCGCTTTTCGTATTTACTCATATTCATTTTTTGATTTGTGCAAATAATTTTGAAAATACCTGAGTGTGCTCAAATTTATTGCCAACCGCAGTTGTACGAGTAAGTAAGCTTCTAGTTTTTTGTCTCAAGCCAAACAAATGATGCACAATTTTCATTAGAAGAGGCAGAAGAGACAATGGGCATCAAATAAAATAAGTTTTTCTCTAATTACACCTTGTACAGAGTATATCAAGTAATATAAGCCACTTAAGGAAACCTCGAAGACTATAAAATAGGTATATACATATGTACATAAATGAGCAGCACGATGAGTTCAGTCGATTTTTGTAGTCCTGGCTAGCCTGTATGAGCATTTGTTCTACAGTTTCTAAGCTACCGTCTGAAATTTTACAGACGTCTTTTTCTCCCAAAAAAGCTGTCCTTTTGTCGGAAGAACAACAAATATTTTCTTTACTACATACGCGGCATTTTCGAAATTACTTGATCTGATGTTCAAGGTCATATTTAATGATCTGTTAGTGCCCAACCAATGTTGTGTGATAATTTCTATGAGAGAAAGCAAACTCGCTAATGGCTTCCTAGATTTTTCGCCTTTATGTAAGACTTTTTGTTTTAGATCATAGAGGCGCTACACTAATTGAGGTAAATATATTAGGTAGACGCACTCTTGAAGTGTGCTGTTTCCATAATTAAATACTTACTGCTCTATCCTAAATTATATTTCAAATATGTACTTAAAAATAAACGTGATTTTTGCAATCCAAAAAAAAAAAATTTAAGGATCGTCTTAGTGTGAACTTTTCAAAAAATCTACTTTTTTGTTGCGTTATCGGAGAGTATACACTGTAATAAACATTCTCTTAAATGAAAAAGAAACTCAAATTATTACGGTTGCAACAGCGTTTCTTGTAGGAAGTGAACAGAGTGGGGAACTTGGAAGCGACTCCAATCTTCAAACGCGTTTTTCTCAAAGTGGTGTTTTTCAAAACGGTTTCCACTCTCAAAGAAAGAGCTTTGAAAATATATAGTTCCAATTTGGAGAGAACATTTTTAACGTCATTCTCTCCCGCTCTATGGAATCTTTTTATGAAATTTTCTTATTTTAAAATTTTAAGGGTAAAAATAGAGTTTTATCTTAAATTCTCTTTTGTGAAAGTATGGCCAGATTTAGCTATCAATAAATTTTGATAAAATCCCCTTATTCTAGAACGTTTGAAACTTTTATACCGCTAGGTATTTCAACAATAATAAAACAGCAAAACAAGTTCCAAGAAAGAAGAGAGGTCGGAAATCGACTCTCCGGAAGGACGAGTTAATTATCTGCCTGTCAAGAAAGGATTTCCACAAGACGGAAAATCAAATTCGAGTTTCAGTTTTTGTAGAAATTTGAAGTTTCAAGGAAGAAGCCATTATTATCTGAACGAAATCGAAAGAGGCGCTTAGAGTTTGCAAAGAAATACCGTCATTGGACAACAAGAGCAAGGAAAATATTATTATTAGCAAGATAAATAGGGCTTCTTCCGATGGGAAAACTTATGTTCGCATGGCTCGAGGCAATAAGTTGGACCGTAAACACATTAGGCCAACTTTAAAAGAAGGTGGCAGCTGTGTAATGATTTGGGGTATAATGATTTTGGCCCATATCGTGGCTAGGCGTTGGGCTTATTTGTAAAATCCATATACACATGATAGACCAATTTAAATACATGTCAAGCATGGACAACCAAATGTTACAAATGTTACCATATGCTGATGACAATATGCCCGTAACGTGGATTTACCAGCAAGATAACGACCCGAAACGTCGTTACAAAGCAATGGTTTCAGGAAAATATTATGACTCTATTACACTGAGCTTCATGCAGCCCGGACTTAAACCCAATCGAGAATCTTTGAACACATTTGAAGAAAAGAGTTCGTTCCGATAAATTTCCAGGGAATATACGAATTGGAATATCCAATTGGCGCCACGTAGCGAGGAGAAGAAACGACTGGCGCGCTGTTGTTGACTCGGCTATAATCGCGTAAGCGGTGTCTACGCCAGTAAAGAAGAAGATACGAAAAGATTAAACCAGAATGGAACCATATTCCAAGGATCATCTACAAAAGTTTAGTGGAGTCAATGCATCGTAGATGTCGAGCCGTGATTGATAGTAAAGGGTTTGCAACCAAATATTAACTTGAAAACTGAAATACAAGCATTTTTACAAAAACAAAAAAAGCGTGAGAAATCTGAATACATTAAAAGGTCTTCATTAATTTTTTGGTTTCGAGAAAGTTCGGATTTCATATTTATTATTTATCGTATTCGAAAGCTTTTAAGCAAGTTGAGCTAGTGGAAGTCGTTTTACTGCTACATTTTCTACCGGAAATTATACATGAAAATTTCCGAATCTTTCATTGTAGCGCGAAGGTACTCTTAACTTTTTAAAATAAACAAACTGTCACTTCAAGCAACATACAACATCATCGCTTTCATATCTACAAATGTCACTTGACATGGCACACAATGACATTTCACTTGAAGCGTCATTGTTTTGAGGTATACTTTCTTTGAAGCGCTCTACAAACAAACACACACTAATATTGATCCCTTCTTTTATGTTTCTTAGTAAATATTCTAAAATATATTTATAACTTTTTTCTCGTTACAGATACTCAACTTGAGCAGAGCAGCAACAATAACAGTGGTAGCAGCCGTCAGAGCAACTAAAAAAGTCAATCCTTAGGGTCAAGGGAAATACCGTCGTACAGCAATGAGAATAACGTCAAAGAAAATCAAACAATATATAAACAAAAGAGCAAAGAATAACACATGACTGCAACACAAACGAAATTGCCGACGCCGCCGACGAGGACGAGAACGAGTACGACGACATAAAGGTCGCCGTGGCGTAACCGAACACGATTACGAAGCCAAAGGCAACACTAAGCAAACACAAACACAGGCGAAAGAAGAAAATAAAACGAACGAACGTGGAAGCAACACACTCGCAGTACCCGCAGTACTACTACAAAGGTGCTTGTGAGCACTGCACGTACAGCACAGTGCAACGGTACGACGACGGCACAGAGGGACTAGCGACTCGTCACAAGCGCCAGTGCCACTAAAAAAACAACACAACACATCCAACAACAACCTAAATACTACACATTAATAAACTACATAAAACCGTGCGTGCTAATCACTAACTAATACTAGAAGCCAATATAACTGTAACACAAGCGTACTAAGTGCAACAGTGTGTCCCAAACCGGTGTGTCACGTGTCCCAGTCACAACTACTAGTTCACCGCAAATATAAACTGTAATCAAAAGGACAACCCGTCTCCAGTGCAGCACGTAGCCATAGCTGTAGTACTTAGCGTTGGTAGTAGTTAGTAGGCGCCAACGACTAACTGTATCCGAAGCTTTTCAAATTTAAAGCCCTCCACGTTTTTTCACTTTTAAATCGTAAATATTTTAATGAAAAGAAAAAAATCCAAAAACAAAAAACTTGACTGATAGTTTATTAAATTAATTAAACATCTCAATTCAATTGATATTTAAACGAATGTTCACAAAACTACAACAACAACAACAACAACACTCGTACGCATGCAACAAATGATCTCGAAATCAAAACAGAACTCCACGTTAATGCCAGAAACGCGCGAAAATGTCGAACTTTGTTTGAAGTAAAGCAAAAAAGTGACGAAAAAACAACAACAAAACAACAAAAATTGCAACAACTCAAAGCGAAATTGACAAACCAAAAACCAACAATTAACATTGCCAAAAACGAACAAGAATTGCAGCATTTTTTTAAAAAAGCACGAATAAGTAAAAAACACAACAACAACAACTACAACGCATATGATAGCATTCGTATTGACAACGACGTTTAGTCAGTAAAGCCCCCAAAATAAACAAACACGAATAAAAAGCTAAATAATAACGGGACAAATCAAATTGCAACCGTGCGTCTGCTCACTGCAACACGACGGTGGTGCAAGCATTTAAACGCAGTGCGCTCGCGTATAATCAAATTTGGTGCAACAAAAAATATATATTCAAACCTTAACTTAGCAAAGTGACTTTTTCATTACCCAACGCCTTTTTGTTGTTGTTGTTGCATAAAATAGAGTGCCACAGCGTTGCGAGCTGGCGGATAAGCCAATTTTGTTTATAACACAAAGCGAGTGAGCGTAGCAGCGGCCGGCCGGCTAAGCGCGTGGATTGTGGCAAGTGGCCAGTGGCCAGCAGTGGCAAGTAGCAAGCGGCGAGTGGCAAGCAGACGCAAGCAAAATGGGCAATAAATGTTGCAGCAAACGACAGGATCAGGAGCTGGCACTTGCCTACCCGAGTGGCTATAAAAAATCAGATTACACATTCGGTCAGACGCATATAAATAATAGCGGGCAAAAGCATAACAATGGCGGCTCGCTGGACTCCCGTTACACGCCCGACCCGAATCGTGGGCCGCTCAAAATTGGCGCCAAGGGCGGCGCAGACATAATACGCCCGCGTACAACGCCAAGTAAGTACTCACATCCGTTATATTTACTGTGTTCGTGTGTGTGTGTGTGTTTTTGGGGGAAATATATGCGGCTGTAGTTGTGCATATGTGTGTATGTGTGCTGGGTTAATTATTAAGTTTGCAACGCGCAGTGGGCATTTGGGAAACCCAGTGACTTGACAGACTCATTTGCCCCGCAGTTATAACAGTAAGCATATATAACTGTATAGGTATTTAATTATGTGTTTGTGTGTGTGTGAATATGAGAAATCACTGCTTGTGCATATTTGTGTGTGCAATTGTGTGAAAGGTCGCTCGTTTTAATATTTTATTGCTTGTAATCCGTATTTATTTGTTAATCAGGGTAAGCTCTCGAAGCTCATTGAGTGAGTGCAAAACATTTTTGAGAATATTCATTAATTAAATTTAAATTCTGACACACAAATGTGTATACTTATGTATTTGTATGTGTGGGTGTGTTTGTTGTTAATATCTGGTGAGTTTTCAACTTTTCGATGATTGAAAAGTCGAAAAAGTGTTTTCGTATTTTGTCAATAGATGTACATCTCCAATGCTACCAATCGCATTGTGTTATACCATATAGTGTTGGAATGGTGAGATTTTAAGGTTCATTTAACCAAAATTAAATTAAATTCGGGGAAGTTGAAAAACAGTTACAGCTGTTCAAAAATGAGTGAAAATAATGAAGAAATTCGCTATATTTTGAAATTTGGGTATAAAAAAAAATTTTGTATAAAAATCCAATCATTTCTGAAACGAATAGTAACAGGAGACAAAAAGTGGATCAATTACGACAATAGTGTGCGGAAAAGAGTATGGTCCAAGCGTGGTGAAGCTCAACAAATGGTTGCAAAGCCAGGATTGACGCCTCGAAAGGTTAATGCAGAGTGTTTGGTGCTATAGGAAAGGAATCATCCACTATAAGCTGCTCCAGCCTGGTAGAACGATTTATTCTACATTTTACTGCCAACAACTGATGAAATTGAAGCAAGCAATCGAAAAAAACGTTCAGAACTGATCAACAGAGGGGCTTCGTCTTCCAACAGGACAACACTAAACCACACACATCTTTGATGACTCGGCAAAAACTGGGAGAGCTTGGCTGGGAACTTCTGATGCATCCACCATTTAGCCCTGACCTTGCACCATCGGTGTACCATTTGGTACGGTCAATGCAGAACTCCCTTAATAGAGTAAAATTGGCTTCAAGAGATGCCTGTGAAAATTACTTGTCGCAGTTTTTCGCCGAGATACTAGAAAAGTTTTACACTGTATAATGTCTCTAACGGAAAAATGGCAAAAAGTGGTCGACTAAAATAGTACATATTTGCTTCATTAAAGTTCATTATAGATATAAAAAAAATTAATTGAAGCTTGATTAGAAAAACGAAAATACTTTTTCGACTATGCTATCTATGTATACCTGTGGTTTGATTTGATAGTGATACAAATTAATAGTTGCTATCAATTTTGAGGCACTGTCATGAAATAAATCTGTTTTCAATATCCTTTCGATTTCTTTCATCGAGAATATTTAACATGTCCTTGTACTACAGTCCACGAAATAAGTATAGTGTACAAGCTAAAAATCTCTTTTATTCATCTTAAAATTTCATATAATTATTTTGTATGTTATTTATTAATGAAATCAACATCGATAATTATTTACACAACATTTAAAAACAAAAATTACTACTTATTAATAAAAATAATTCAAAAATTCAGTTCACTTGGTACGAAAAAAGTATAGCGTACAAACAGGTATTTCATATTAAATCAAACTTATTCGAAGTGTTAATAACTTATATGGTTACCGTTAGCCAAAATGACGGTGTTTATGCGCCTCGGCATGGATTCAATTAGAGAGCGAAGGGTGGAAATGGGTATTTTCTTCCATTCGGCTTCAATGCATTTCCTTAGATCTCTAACAGTATCAAATTGTCGACCACCGGAATAAACTTGCTGCGAAAGTATTCCCCAGAGATTTTCCATGGGGTTTAAGTCGGGACTTATAGCGGGCCAGTCCATTAATGCTATATTTCTGTCCATAAAGAAACGTTTTGTTGCAGCTGCATTGTGTATCGCGGCGTTATCTTGCTGAAAAATCCATGGTTCCTCACAAAATCGTTCCGAAAAATCTATTAAGACGTTGTCTAACAGTTCAATATAACTCATAGAATTCATTTTATGCGTTACAAAACAAATTGGGGTTGCACCATTGTATCCAAAAGCCCCCATACCATAAGAGATCCACCCTGGAAATTCCTCGAATGCCTTGTTTCTAGTGGTCGTCGAATATCTCTCCAATATTTGTCATTGCCGTCGGGGCCATCTAAATTAAATTTTTTTCATCACTAAAAATCACTTTTTTCCACTCGTCGTCCCACAATGAATGCCTTTGGGCATATTGCATCCTTGCAGTTTTGTGCCGAGGTAGCAACTTAGGCTGAGGCGCTCGTTTGGCATACTGGATGTTACCATTCTCTTTTAAAATCTGCTGAACTCGACGGGTGGACACTTCAAGATTTAGTTGAAGCCTAATTTTTGATGGGGAAATGTTTTTACTGACTGCTAAACGCTTTATTTGCCGTTTCGACCGTTCATCAACCTTTGGAGGACGTCCACTTCTTTTTGTTGTACCATAAATTTCGGGATTTTTTAAAAAGGAACATATTGTTTTCTTGTTGCGATGTAATTTTTCAGCGATATCCCTTATTGTAGCTCCACATTCCCGCATCGTTTGAATTTTAGTGCGCTCAACAAGCGATAAATGGGTTCCGCGAGGCATTTTTAAATTAGTTACTAAATTAAGCTCGTTAGGATGGATAAATATTCTTTTAGTTATTTATTGAAAACAAACTCACTTTAAAAATCCTTAAAAATACAGAGTAAATGTAATGTCTTGCCTATACGAAATACTTTTCCTTATTGTACGCTATAATTATTTCGCTCTGAATATACAAGTGCGCAAATTAAACAGAAAGTAACGGTACTACAAAAGTACCGGTGCCACAAATATGTACTTCTCAACAATGAACAAATAGGTCGCAATTGCTTACATGCATTCGTTTCCGAAAAACGCTTCTATACTTCCCTAAATTCCCTTTTTTAGTTTGTACACTATACTTATTTCGGTGACTGTAGTATATACTTTTACCACTGCTCGATAATTTTTTGATCTCTTGAGACTTTTTTGTAGATATAATAATTTAATTTGATATAATTTCGAAGATATTAATGCCTACTTACTGTGAATGATCGCGATCAGTAGCGTTTCATAAAACTTAGGTTAGGTTAGGAACTGAGAGAGGGTATTCTAGTCTAGAAATCAAATTTTGGGCAGTTTTTTGAATTTTATTTAAAAAAAAAAACCAAAAATATTTTTACTATCCATTTTTTATGGTGTTTTTATTGATATCTTAAAAATACAGAAAACAATTTTACAAAAAAAATATTAAAAATTAAAATAATTAGAGGGGTGGGGGAGAGAGACAGGTGTAAAAAAAATGGCGCATCCTGGTGACATTGATCCTGACTCTCTTGGTGGTCTGAAAAAAAATCGAAAGAAATTCTTAATCAGTAAGGATGCTGTTATAGTCCCTAAATCAGGGAATACGAAAAAAAATGTTTTTGAAAACGACTGCGACTGCCTGAAAATAAAAATAATTTTTTACGCTTTTTTTGAAATTTCTGAATTTTTGAATATTAAAAACAAAACGATAAAGGATTATATAAAGAAGGTTCACACAAAATTTCAAGTAAATCGATTGTATAGAACTTGAGATAATGCCGGTACCGTATGGAAATAAGTAGTTTCGAGAAAAACGCGTTTAAAAAGTGTGTCTACCTACCTACCGGGCTAGGTACTGAGTCACTAAAGTAACTGTAGCTCTTAAAATAATTTTAATTTTTAAAAATCCTTTGGAGGATATGTTCTTAAGGGTCTAAACTTTAAATATATGAAAAAAAATCGAATTTTTCAAAATTCTAGAGTAGAATATCCCCTTAAGGTTTATGAGATTTAAACTCAACTTGAGTAATTGAAACCTAACAAAATCCGTGGCGGAAGGATGAGTGAAGGCGCTTAAGTAGATGTGGAAATCCTTCTATGATAAATATCAATTTGCAAACTCCCTGTGATTTATATTTTGAAAAATATGTTCAAAAAGTCATGAAGAGCAAAGCTTTTATTTTTGAGTTAGATCTGGAATTCCAGCATTCTGCATCGCCACAAGTTTTTTTGCTACTTATTTACATCACTCTAAATATTACATGAGTATGTGTGTATATACATAAACGCCCAGCGGTAACGTCATAAAAACGACGACTTTCCTTCTCGCTTGGCTTGAGCTCAACAACGCTTAAGTACGACTTAACGCGGTTGAATAATTAAATATTTATAGTTGTAAGCTGTTAGGTGCTTGTATGCATAGTGTTGGGCAGAATTAAAGCGTTTTGTGGTTCATGAAAATACCGTTTGCCACGTTATTTAGCTCTGGCTGCTGTATTTTAAATTTCAGTTTCTTTAAAATCATAAATCAGGGAAAACGATTTTTTTATATTAAAAATTACTTTTGTAAAACTTATTCTCGTATTTTCTATATGTTCGTATAACAAATCAAGCCCATTTGTATCAGGCAAAAGCAAACTTTTAGGGATAAAAATTCTAGGTAAAAATTCTAATGTTTTTCAATGTCTATAATCAGAATTTTAGCATGACAACAGAACCAAAAAAAAAAAAAAAAAAAATTTGTTGACCGCTGTAATTTATGATATTTTCAAGCGCGCCCAAATGTAGGCAATTATTTTTATAAGGGCATAATCACGCCTGCAATAACGGAAATCCTGAGTAGTTTGTGGTTTTATTACACAAGAGGAGACTAAAATAGCATTTGATGTTATGTATGGACATATTGCATATATTCTGCGCGCTACTGTGCCTAATAAAACTTACAGTGCTGTATAGGCGTGTGTGTGTTTGTAGTGCGCTTGAGCAGCAGCAACATTGAAATTTGCCCTCTGGCACACGCCCGCCCTAGCGACGGCTGCTGCTGCGCTGAACCTTGCGACCGCACAACACAGCTGCGCATTGAACGCCAAGACCGAGACCCCGCAACTGCGGCATTCATTGGCGAAGTGCATGCGGCAGCAGCAGCTGTGATTGCTGTGTCTTCATTATTGAGGCTTGCGAGAGCATTACAAGCCGGCTTGAGCAAATTCCATTTGCAGGCCAAAGTTGAAAGGCGCAGAACAAAGCTGATTTTCGCTGTGCAGCACTTGTAGCAAATGCCACTTGATACGCTCGCCTCGCCACATGTGTGCCACCAGCAGCGCGGTGGTGCGTGTGGCATGTTGCCTGTGCGCTGATATGTGCTTCTGTAAGCGTTATGTATGTTTTTCGAGCGACTCTCTGTGTGTATGTGTGTGTGTGAGTTCACGGAATGCAGGCCGAGGCCAAGGCTCCTTGCTAAAAAAGCTAAGCTGCCAACTGGTCGGCAGGCAATTATTTACATTTCCATTTACACAGTCACAAACAGACAACGCTGCTTCTCAACTTTTTACTTCGTACACGCACACACACACACTCACATAAGCACACATTGCGCGCTTAACACCAAAAAGTATGATTGACCGAAACACACACGAACAGCGTGTAAATATCTAGTGCAATACAATTAGCGACAGTAAGTGCACTTGGAAAAAGTTGGCATTACGCGGTACCGTTATTCATTAATTTTGCATCTCATCTGCCACTTGCCCCTTGCTGTTGCTGGCTTACATTTTACAGTTATTTACTTATTTCTTTTTTGCTCTTCATTCAATTAGTAGATTGTGTTGCAATGAATTATGGCAGCGCGACCGAGAATGCGGCGTTTTTAGGTTGCTTTAAAAGGTTTTTAATTTTTATACACACACACGCACACTCGTGCAATCATCCATTACTTTGCATGTGTGTATGCTTGTGCCGAAGTTTATTATTTATCTGTCTTTTTATTGTAGCTCCTGAAGTCCCGAACTCTTGAGCGCGATCCAGCACTCTTGCAATTAAAAAATATAGCAAAAATGAAGCTTCTTCCTCGGTTTATTAAATTCCCTCAAATTCAAGCGATTTTTCCAATTTCCTCAAGCTCTTTGCCAGCTGCCGCCGTTTGGTACTCGCCGACGCAATCAAATACACATTAAAATTTATTTAAACCCAACCCTTATGTAGCCACAGCACACAAATGCAATTACAAAAAAATATATATTCATAACCCCCACTCATCTCTGCTGCCTGTTTCCCCTCTGTATTTACAGCTGGCGTTCAAGGTGGTCTGCCCAAGCGGCGTGTCGTTGTCGCCCTATACGATTACAAGTCGCGCGATGAGTCTGACTTGAGCTTCATGAAGGGCGACCGGATGGAAGTAATCGACGACACCGAGTCCGATTGGTGGCGTGTAGTCAATTTGAGCACACGCCAGGAGGGTTTGATACCCCTAAACTTTGTCGCCGAGGAGCGCAGCGTGAACAGTGAAGAGTAAGTACACATTCATACATACATACACATATTTAAATGATTTTCCATGTGTTGCTGATTTAATAAACATATATTCCTTCGCTCTCCGCTCCCCCATCTTTTAGTTGGTTCTTTGAAAATGTGCTACGCAAAGAGGCCGATAAGCTTTTGTTGGCGGAGGAGAATCCGCGCGGTACATTCCTGGTGCGTCCGTCGGAACACAATCCCAACGGATATTCGTTGTCGGTGAAGGATTGGGAGGATGGCCGTGGCTACCATGTGAAACATTATCGCATCAAGCCGCTCGACAATGGTGGCTACTACATAGCCACAAATCAGACTTTCCCCTCGTTGCAGGCGCTGGTGATGGCCTACAGTAGTAAGTTGTTTATGTCATGCACACGCATTTGTCAATACAGTAGCGGCGGGTTTATGGTGCCAAATTGAAAATGTAAAATGCGTTTTTCAAAGTGGCACAATTATGAATTAGACGAAATGAGATATACGGACGAATTTTCGCTGGACTTAGTAAAGTTCTAAATATTTTTCACGTTTGATTTAGAACTAAGTATATAACGGTAAAGGTCGGCGAAACAATTGTAATCCGCTAAAAGTAATAACTTCGAACATCGAATTCGAAAACCGATGAAAGCTCTCACAAAAGTCTTTAAATTGAATATTTTCATTGCTGTTCACCATTTTCTGGCCGCTACTGTAACTGGTTGCGCGTGTTATTTGCCATGTTGTTTATTTATTTGCTATTAATTTCCGCAGAAAATGCACTTGGCCTTTGCCACATACTGTCGCGTCCGTGTCCGAAGCCACAGCCGCAAATGTGGGACCTGGGACCGGAATTGCGTGACAAGTACGAGATACCGCGCTCCGAAATTCAATTGATACGCAAATTGGGACGCGGCAACTTCGGTGAGGTGTTCTACGGCAAGTGGCGCAACAATATCGACGTCGCCGTGAAAACGCTGCGCGAAGGCACCATGTCGACGCAGGCCTTCCTGCAAGAGGCCGCCATTATGAAGAAGTTCCGCCACAATCGGCTGGTGGCATTGTATGCCGTCTGCTCGCAGGTGCGTACATACATACATACATATTGGTGGGATTATTGATTGATTTGTCTTACTTTCTATTTCGCAGGAGGAGCCCATCTACATTGTGCAGGAGTACATGTCCAAAGGCAGCTTGTTGGACTTTCTACGCGAGGGCGACGGCCGCTATTTACACTTTGAAGATCTTATCTACATAGCCACGCAAGTGGCCTCCGGCATGGAATATCTCGAATCAAAACAACTGATACATCGTGATCTGGCCGCACGCAATGTGCTGATCGGCGAGAATAATGTTGCCAAAATTTGTGATTTCGGCTTGGCGCGCGTTATCGCCGACGATGAATACTGCCCCAAACAGGGATCGCGCTTCCCTGTCAAATGGACTGCACCCGAGGCGATAATCTATGGCAAATTTTCCATCAAATCCGATGTCTGGTCTTATGGTATACTGCTAATGGAACTCTTCACCTACGGACAAGTGCCATATCCGGGCATGCATAGTCGAGAGGTCATTGAGAATATCGAACGTGGCTTCCGCATGCCGAAACCAACTAATCACTATTTCCCCGATAATATTTATCATCTACTATTGCAATGTTGGGATGCGGTGCCGGAGAAGCGGCCAACATTCGAATTCTTGAATCACTACTTCGAATCGTTCACCGTGACGTCGGAGGTGCCCTATCGGGAGGTGCAGGATTAAGTAGCGTAGCACTCGAAATGCCGCGAGTGGTACAGCGTTATTGCCAGTGCGATATACATACATACACATACATATATACAAACATACATAAATTAACTAGATTTAATTGTAAGCCTTTTTAATTCAATTGAGAAGTGAGTCGTCAAAACAAAAGCAAAAACAAAAGTATCTACATTAAAGAAAACAAAAATAAACAACTTTTCAATGGCAAAAGTTGAAATTGCTGCAGCGTAAACGCCAAGCAGCAGCATCAAGGTGCACACGCAATCGTTTGGCGCTGCTATATATGGGGCCAGTGGGATGTACCAATTGAAGAGGAAGAATTTTTACATTCGCAAAGAAACTGCTACATACTAAAAGCTATTCTACATTATATACATACATAACACATAGTACGCGTATGATATATGCGTACGTTTATGATAGTATAAAAACAAAAACAAAAACACAAAAAAAAAACAGAAAAGAAGAAAAAAATATTTTACACTTGATAAGCGAAATCTTTTATAATTTATATAGAGGTATTTATGTAATTTTAAGCTTATGGCAAATGAATTGTGCTATATAAGAGAAGCATTTAACAAATACAAAAACAACCACAACAATAAATATCTAAAATAGTCAGTCAATAGCAAGAAAAACGAATGAAGCATACGTTAAAATCTTGCAGAAAATAATTACAACAAAAAAGAAAAAAAAATCTCTCCATGCATTTATCGAGTTCTATGCGCATGCGTTGGGTTAGCGCTGAAACTGTCTCTCTCTGAATTAATTTTTATTTTCGCTGTTCTCTTTTTAATTTTTCTTAGTACGTAGTTATTTTACTAATAAGTAAGTTCATTGAAGCCTGTTAAATCGAATTACTTTTAAACATTATTATAAAAGCAACAAGCGAATTTAATTTCTAAGCTTTAGTTTGTATAAATCGAATTTAAGCGTTCTCACAAAATTCACAAAAGTGGCAAAGCTTTGATACGAGCGCATATATTTTGCGCTTATTTCACTTTTTTGTATTTATTTTTGTATAACAATTTTTTCTTCATTTCACTTCATGCCACAGCCATCAGTAACACTTGCATCTGTTACCAAATTTTAAGTAGCAAAACAGCTGTCATCTGTCAGCCGCTTAAGCAAGAGTAAGCAGAAAATGCATTATTTCATCATTATTGCTTTAAGTTTTATACCACTGCAACAACAACTAACCTGCAAAGCTATGAAGAAAAAACAGTTTTTGTTTTTTTAAATAACAGTGTTAATTTTCTTCAAAAAAAAAAAATAATAATAATAATTGACACAGTTAAGTCAAGCCGCTATTGAGCGGCAGCTACTGCTCAGCAAATATACTTTTACACACTCCCTGTGCTGTGGCGCTAAAAAATAATGTTTCCAATCAAGTGACTGAGTAAGCGTATTAATATTTAAAAGTTAGTATTTCTATAACAATTCTATTGCTGCCAAAATTTTATATTATGGACTTACCATGTTTTTCATTTTTGCGTGCTACTTAATATTTTTGAGCTAAACTAAAAATTATTGAAAAAAAAGTTAGGTTAAACCTGTGCAATTGAGCTCAAACTAATAAACTTTACATTTTCTTTGTAATTTATTTGAATTGAATTTTTTTTTTCAAATTTTTAAGCAAGGTTGCTTTTATGCATTGTAGAAAAAAATTTGTAAATATTTCATAAAACGTAAATTCGAAACTTGTTTCAAAAAAATTCGAAATTTTTCCATATTTTTTAGAAATATTTTTGAATTAATTTTAATCAAAATTTATATTAATTTGTTAACTATTAAATGGGTGTTTATTTGGCTGAAGTATTAATATATTTGGTAAAAAAAATACCGTTTACAGAGTTGCTCTGGTTTAGTTTTTGCCGCTTTTTCAAATGTAAATAGAAATTTAAAGCAAATTTATTTCGAAAATCTTTATACTTCTTCTTTTCTACGGCGTAAGCATCGCTTACGGTTTAATTTTCCTCAAATATTAATATCACAAAATCTTAGGTTAGGTTATTCACAATTAACTTACTCAGTCTCCTAAAGGTTATCAAATAAGTGAATTCCGGTTTTTTTTTAAAGCAGATAACCTTAAATAATATAATAATATTTGAGAGCCTACAGTTTCCCATTTACATTCTAATAATATTGGTTACATAATTTATGCACTTTCTTTTGCAATGTTTTCATTTTCCCAATTTAAAATGATATTTGTAGTTTTAATGCTTTTTTTTTTTTTTTTTTTTTTTGATATTTTTCTGATATTTGTTACTCATATCTTCCATATTTCCACTTCGCTTTTAGTTTAGCATACATTTTTTATTTTAAAAAATTTCACAACAACACTGCTTACAATAAGACATTTGAAAGCATTCCTGAATTTATTCACATCGGCGTACACTCAAGCCAAATCTCCTATTTACCTAAGTAGACTTCCTATAAAAGACAGCTGATCCATAACCTTACTGATTTCACTGCTCACTACTCGCAAAGGTTTCAGAACTATATACATACATACATACCCACGACATGTAAACCATCTACTGCATACACATTGTATTTACGTAAGTCTCTTCCAGCTTTGCTTTCTCATGCGCATCACAACTTCCTCATTTTACTTTTTCCAGCGTACGAACTACTCATTAGAAGATCACTTTAGTATACAATAATCAAATTTAACTGGTTATATAATAACATACATACATACATATACATTATTATATGGCATTAATACATATATATACAAAACGAATGAAACCAAAGTTATTATTTTTTTTTTGTTTTTTGTTTAAACGAGCGGAGAGCTCAACTTTTTTGTAACGAAAATTTCTCACTAAACTATATAAATATGTATAGGGTATAAAGTAGTATATACATACAACCACGAGTGAATTCTTGCATAAGTAAATATCAGTACACACATACATACATACCAGAAGTCCATTGGAAGAGTGGATAGATAATCAGTAGCAACACAATTCGTACTCTCCACATGCAAACAAATAAAGAAATATGTGAAGTTGGCACCTACATATATATAGTAACGATATTTGAATGAAAGTCAAGTAGCTATGTCAGCAGTAAAAGTAAAATCGATAACGGTATAAACTTATAATCAGGCAATCCATGTCAGCGGCCACCAACGCCAGCGAATTTGATCACAAGTAATTGGATTGTGCTCGCAGCATTAGTGGAAGCTGAATTTGCGTGCATACAAACATAGATACACTTAATTAATTACACATGCTAAAATTTAGTTACCGTTAAGCGCCAGCACATAATAAATAAGTAAATTGGCCCTCATTTGGCTGAAATCCAGTGCATAGAAAATGTGGTCGGAAGAGTGATTTGCAAAGCCAGAAATATGTTTCCATCACATACATACACACATCACATACGTATACATATACATACATATATGCATATAAGCAAACATGCAACCGTGCTAAGCTATTTTAGAATTGAAAAATGGAAACATAGTTAATTTACATAAATATTTAATCATTTCATAGTCATACATACATACATACACACATACGTATATGATATCATTATAAACCGCCAGAAGAATTGCATTGCATCCATCCTCATTGTCGCATAAACAAGTTGTGCTCACACACATACGTACATACATACACATGCACATACATATTAAGCATTCGTCATAATGTTATGTTACATAAAGCAATTAATTAATTAGTGAAGCCAGATTAAAAAAAAAAGAATTATTACATAAAAATAAGTTAAAAAAAAAACAAAAAAGCATAAATAATTAATGAGAAAATCAACAACAAAATCATTAGAACGTGATTAGGATTAACGTGAATGATAACCTATAAAAATTGTTTAGCGTAGTTGGTAATTTTTTGTACATAAACAAATAAATATTATTAAATTTAAAGCGTAATAATAAATATTAAAATAATAATAACTAATGTGAGAACAAATTGAAAGTGGATGGTGGTTGGTAAGGGAGGTATACACACGATTCGCTGCCAAAGCGAATAAGTGGTGAAACATAAATCATAGCTGACAGAAATTATGTGTAATAATAATGAAATAAATTATGATATAAAATTCAAATATACGAAATGTGTTTCACTCAACCTAACCTAAAAATGACCGTGAAAAATTTCCTCAGTTGGTTTTTTTTTAACTCCGAATATTTTATGCGAATGGCGCAAATTTCCTTTCAATGTTTCTTTTTATTCTCTTACAATATGTTGCTGCAGGGTATAACCGATGATTCCTCCGGCTTACAAACCAAACCGTTGTTTTTTCTGGATGAAATGGGAGCTTCTTGATCTCTTCAAGGTGCTCTTCGTTCCAAATGCGGCAATGTTTCTTGTTAATATTCCCATTGAGCCAGAAACGGTTCTCATCACTGAACAAAATTTAGCTCGAAAACGTCGGTTTTTCTTGGAACTTTTCAAGAGCCCATAGGGGGAAGTTATGTCACTTTGGAAGGTCGTGCGGATTCAGTTCTTGCACAATCTGTATTTGGTATCCCTAAGCACCGAATATGTGGTGTATTTGTAGTTGGCTTTTGACCGACAATTTCGGTCGTAAATGGTTTGAATCGGGACAATACTTCTCTGAGGCCTCATATACCTAATATAATAATAATGTACATATATATCGACCAATACATGAGTTATCTCAATGAAAATGATAGAGCGTGTTTTAGTCAAAACAGTGTCTTTGTGCCTAAAATAGATACATTTGGACGAAAATTTGACTTACCCCCCAATAACTAATGTCAGGAACTTCGAGCAACCGGCTGACTTTACTCCATATGACTTAAAAAGCTGAATATCGCGAGAAGTATTAATTATAACAATTTAGACCTTGGACCTTTTTTATAGCAAATAAAATTTTCTACAAATTTTTCATTTAAATTTTTTCTATAGCTTCTATCATTTACGAGATAAATACAAGAAAATCCGAATTTCATGGAAAAATCAGGTTTAGAGCCTCGTACTACCTCGCCGGTGTCAGTTACGACTTTGTTGCACTGGGCACTTTTATAGAGTGAACAATTTTAAGAAATATGCGTCTGAAGTCAAAGCGATGCCTTAAAATACCTCTGATCTGTAGGAATTTAAAGATAAAAACTCACGACTGTGGTGTATTTTCTATGGAAAATTTTTATAGGCCTTGGTACAGTTCTTAATCTCAATATTTAGGGCTAAAATTTTCAGGGAATTTTGTTTAGGGTATTTCCAAGGAAATTTCGTGACGGGACTGAAAAAAATTAATAGTTCAAAAAAACAAAAAACAAAACGCCCTAATGTACATATATATAAAATTGCTTGGATTCCGATCCTCTGGTTGACATTTTACACCTTCAGTTTTTATAAAACGTTCGTTGCACCCGAACTTAACACTTCCTTACTTATTTTTGTTTTATTTGGTATCTCTATTTTTCTTCGTTAACCCTTTGCCTTGTACAATATTAATTCGCGAGTTCCCTGAGTGACGCCTACATCGGCCATGGTATCACTTTCCCTTAGGTTTTAGGTCCTGTTGAAGGCGCAACCCCTGTTCCTAGAAAAATACGCGCCCCAGTTTTACATAAGATAACCCATATACTTGTCAATATATGCGATATACGAAAGATGACAATTAAATAATGAGACTGAATTGATTCCATTAAAACCGTGCATTTGAAAATTATTCTACAACTCTGCCATCTCCTTCAAAGTAGTCCTCTTGGGCAGCTATACAACGATTCCAGCGCGTTTTCCATGCTTCGTAACATTTCTGGAATGGCTCGACTGGGATGTCCGCGAATACCCTCGTCACGGCCGCATGGATGTTCGTAATCGAATCAAAATGGGTTAATTTGACCACCGATTTTGTTTTAGGAAACAAAAAAAGTCACAAGGTGACATGTCGGGCCGTGTTGCAACACGGCGATCCATTTAGAGGCCAAATACTGGGACACCCTGAGGGCGGTGTGGCACCGCGCGTTGTCGTGATGAAGGATCCAGTTACGAGCGATGTCTGGGCGCAACCTGTTGACTCGTTTTCGCAATCTTTCGAGTACTTGGCAATAGTAGACTTGATTCACAGTTTTCCCCGGTGGAACGAATTCTTTGTGGACGATTCCACGGCTATCAAAAACGGCAATAATCATCGTTTTCACCTTCGACTTGCTCATGCGAGCTTTTTTCGGGCAGGGGGCGCGCGGAGACAACCATTGTGACCTTTGGCGATTGGTTTCCGGGTCTAAGAGCACTATCACCATACACTCTTACAATTTTAGCGTACGTTTCCGAAGTTGTTTCGCCCAATCTGGCGCAAAATTTTATCGCGACGCGTTGCTCTTGATTTCGTTTTTTCATTTTCGTGACGAGCACTACAAACACACTTGACGCAGCAGGCGAACTAAACAAGCTAGAGCGATGGTATATATATCAATGGGATGGTATATATATCGAGGGATGCCGGAAAAAGAGGAAGGGAATTTTAAGGTCACAGGTTTACCACAAGCGCGGCAATAAAATCAGTCTCATTACTTAATTGTCACACCTTGTACAATTCATAGGAGACATAACACCTACAAACCGTTTGCTGTGAAACGAAACTGGATTGCTGCCAAGCCAAATTGGTCGCATACTCACCCGAAAATCCTCCGACAAAATAAAATGCGTTAACTTTTTGGTCTTTTGTTTTTGGACACCGATAAAAACATTGATTTATTTAAAAACTTCGAAAACGGTCTCTCATTTGCAGTATTCTACATATTGTTTTTTGTTGTAATTATTGTAATTTGGGTAAGTAAAAGTATTGAATCGTATTTTGTAATCGGTTGATATTACCATATGCAATGAACTATGCGCTCACTCTGAACGCAATGCTTGATCGAATTCATCGAGCACGTCTTCTTCTTCTTCTGCAGCACTCTTTAATGCTGTTTGTGTTTGAGTGTGTGTGTGTGTGCGTACAGTAATTATTATCATGCCAAAAATGGCGGTTGTGTGAAAGTTTAAAGGTTTTTGTTTTTGTTTTTGTTTTTTGTTCATAAAGTACAGTTACTTAGCTAATTTTTGAAATTGTGTATTTTAAAAATTTGATTTCTACAGACTTTAGTTTACACAGAGACAGAGTTGCACGGCCATAGTGAAGTAATAAATCCGCGACCATTTAAAGTACATATTTATGTATGTGTGAGTGTAAGTAGACAACTCTCTCGCTTTGAATACTTGCTCTATAAATACATGGATACTACATAGTTAATTGAGTTTATTATTCGAAAATTGATTTGCTGCTGCTGAGACTACATAATGAATAAATCTGTATGTATGCATATATAAGTATTATGTAAGTATGTATGCAAGTACAAAGTTATGTAAATTCGTAGTTGAAATTAATGTGTGGTGTATGTAAATATGTATGCCATTGTTAATTCTACATATTTTTAATTCTATGCTACATTATTTTCAATACTCTTTTGCTTATATTTTCAAATAGATTTTTTGTATTGTTGTTTTTGTATTGCCATAACAAAAGCCAGAGTGCGTTCACTGTCCATTTTCCTTGCCATTCTTCTTCTTCCTCTGTCTTTATCGTCCGACTTTTGTTATTGCACTACAAAACCCGTTAAATGTACACAGCGCTCCGCTCCGCTCCTCACACACACACGCACGCTTTCCTCAGCGCCTTAAAAGCTGCTTATTTGTCAGATTTCCTCAGCTACATACATTTTGCTGCTCCCTGGCTTTGATTACAAGTATTCAATTACATTCGTTTATATTTTCGATTATTGAAATTTCAATTTGTATACACATACATACATATTAATGTGTGTATGTATGTGTTTAGTTATTGCATGCGGTTTCAATATTTGGAGCCACTAATCGTGTGTCCATTCTATTTGTCACTTGTGTATGTACTTATGTAAGTATTCGAGTATTTTAAACCTGTATTTCATTGTTGAAAGTCGAAAATATTTCACTTCTTACTTTTCTTAATTAACTATTACTCTTAATAAGTTTTTATTTTAATAAAAAAATTGTATTGATACGTATACTTTTGCTACATAGTGTATATTGAATTAGCTGAGCATTGAATGAAACTTTAATTATCGATTTACCAAGATCTCCCCTCCCGCTCACTATAATTAATGAATTCGTGTGGGAATTTAAGTATGACGAAAAACTATTTTTTCCGACTTGCGTTTATAAATCACTTAAATATATACTTTTTTAGCCATAAGATATACAAATTTGGTATTTACAGTACTCGATGCAAGCAGTTGTTTTCTTTATTAAATAAGCTGTGTTGACGACATGAGTATCAATTATGATGGACTTTAGTTTGAAATCTTTTCCAGACTGCCCTGCCTACCGAGCTTTTGTGTTCGTATTTGACTTCGTCTATAAATTTGATGTATTGTACTTGACCACGTTGATCAAGCTGAAGTGTATCAGTTTTTTTAATGCTGAATCTGGTATTTTGATAACCACTTCCATGTATTTCCAGTTTCTATCTTACGAGGCTGTTTTATGAGTACTTTCTCATTCAAACAGAACTGTTTAGGCAGCGAGCAGCTATATCAGGTTCAAATTTAAGCCGGTTTGCGTTACAGTTTTAGCGCTTAGTTAGCTTGTATGCTTTTGTGTGCTTTTCTAAAAGCTCCCTGCCTGAAAGCTTTCAAAAGCTTAATATTTTATAGCAAAAGCTTCAAATGGAACCCATAAGGCGGCGCACTCCTTATTTACCCTGTCATACTAGTTCATTTCCTTTCATCACTCATTGTCCCAAACAAATCTCAGCAAATATTAACGGCAACCGTAGCTTCTGCTAACTCAATTTCATTATGTGTGGCTGTCTGTATCTTTATGGTAACGCTAATTACACTGAACAATGACAATTTCGTGCTTTATATATGAATGTTGCACTATTAGTTATAAATATCGCATTTTTCGCTTTCAATAAATTGCTTGGCTCGGCCTCATTCATACAAACTCAAGTGACTATATCGCAAATAGTTATTTTAGATTGGATTTTGATTATTTGTAATTAAACATTGGATTTTCAATAGATATTTGCTGTTTCTAGAGCGATTTTTTGTCTATGAAAGGTTTGTGAATCTTCAATTATGCTTTTGGAACCTTAAAAGATCCACAGTGTGTCCGGTAAAACCATTATAAGGACATTGTTCCACCATGTGCTCAACCCTAAGAGCTTTCACCAGTACAGCCGTTGTTTACGCACTGGTAAGCTAGCTAGCTAGAAATAATGTCATATTTCTTTGCATAATAGAATCTCCTTAACATTGTTCTAAGTTTTCTGACTATTTCAAATATTTAAACAAGCTCTCGACGTTTGTAATTCAAGCTTAGCAACCGAATGAAGTACTTTGTGGCGTATTTACTCTCTTAATAGATATTTTAGATATTTTAGTGCGAAGCAAAAGTGAGTTTTCGTGCTGACAATAATTTTGATTTCAATATATTATATAATATGCTATGTACATATGTATAACAATTCGTCTATTTTGTAGCGAAAAATAGCAATTTTATAGATTCGATGTGGCGCTTAATGATTTTATGAATTTTATAAATTTGGCTCATTAGTAATAAGAGGTTAAAAAAAAAAGTATTGTTAAATATAATTAAATTCGTATTTTGTTTAGTTTAAAAAGATAAATATAAAGTTGCTATACGGGAGAAAAATTAAAAAAACAAATTTGAAAATTTGTCTTTTGTCTTGCTACTTCTAAAGTGAGTCAAGAGGCAAACTGCTTTTGACAAAAACAACAGACAGATCAAATTTGTCTCATATAGTGACCAAAGCAGTTATAAAATAAATTCCCTTGAGCTTCTAAGACACTGTCCGTTTCGTGTCCAAAAAACGGAAAAGGCAAAGGATGATCCAAGCAGAGCTACTTTTTTCTATAGCCTTTTTTTGACAGTTCACGCTTGTCAGTAGTGTCAAGCTGTCATGTTATTTGTGTTTAGTATTGCTTGGCATTTCATCATGAAAAGAGATAATCTTCAAAACTAAATGCCAAAGAATGTTCTTCGAATGATAATAAACATTCCCCATTAAATTTGAAGTTTCTGAAGTTGAAGTTTTTTTCTTTAAAAAAGTGGGGAACCTCGAAATGGATCATTCTTTGTATATGACTTTTGTATGTGTCATGTACTTGAAGCTCAAAAACGCTGATATTCGGCTTTGAGTTAAGACCTAAAAGTTCCTTCATATCTTGAACTCTATTCCTGTGCTACTTCAACACGGACTAAAAAAAATATTCATGAATCTTAAATTTTTATTGCTACAAAATGCTTGTGCAGAGAAAAATGGGATAAAAATATAAAAATTTTAAAATAATACAATATTATTAAAATCAATTTCAATGTTTTTTGATTAATCAGTTCCTTTCTACTTGTCACAAGAACCGAGACATCTACAAGGTCTGTCGCAAAAGAAACAGAACTTTTTAGATATAACTGTTTCTGGTGACGCCACCCATTGGTGGGTATATGAAATAAAAAGTTTGATCTCTTGTTGACATTTCGTAAAAATTTTAAGACAATTGGATAACTACAATCGATGTTATCGATCAAAAAGTGACAGTAGCTTTTGGTCATCGGTCGTAAAATGCATTTTGAACAAAGAGTAAATATTAAATTTTGTTTTAAACTTGGGGAAACATTTCAAATGATGAAAAAAGTTTATGGTGATCGGCGCCAGTGCATGAATGGTTTAAGCGATTCCAAGAAGGTCGGGAGGACCTCTGTGACGATCAGAAGTCACCGAAAAAAGTCGTCTTCAGAAGTCAAAAATAAAGACAATGCTGATTTGTTATTACGATTCCGAGGATATTGTACACCGAGAGTTCGTCCCACCTGGCCAAACGATTAATGCTGTGTTTTACCTCGGTGTTATGAAGCGTCTTTTGTCACGCATTCGTCGTGCTCAACCACAATACCGTGAGGCAGGGTCCTGGAGCCTGTTGCACGATAATGCGCCGTGTCATTAGTCGACGCTTGTCACTGGTTTTTTGACAAAAAACTCCATATAAACCATTAATAACTCACCCTACTCACCTGATCTGACACCCTGTGATTTTTACCTATTTGGAAAACTTCATTTGCCCATGAAAGAACACTGGTTTCAGGACATTTCAGCTATCCAAAAGGCGACGACCAATATTCACAAGAGCATTCCGAAAAATGACCTTAAACACTTATTTGAAATGCTAATTGACTGGGCTAAACGCTGTATCGAAGCACAAGGAAACTACTTTGAATAAAAAAATATAACTTTTGAAAAATATTAATTTTTGGTTGTTTTTTTTAACAGTCCTGTTTCTTTTGCGACAGACCTTGTGTACTATAACTTATGCTGTTGTACATTGTCAGTTAGTTTACAAAATCTATAAGATGACTGTATTTGAAAAGTATTACTCAATGACAGAAAAAACCAGCTAACTCGTCAATTTTTGCTTTTGCTTTCTGCTTGTTCTCGAATTCTGTAGATAAGTATTAGCCTTATTCCTTTTTCATATATTTCTTAGTAACTCGTATAAGTCTTGTCTTAAAAAGACCGTGACCAATGACTCTCTTCTATTAGCCAGTAAATTAGTTATGCAATTTATTACTTTGCTCGGGTGCCCTAAACGCAAATGAGAGAGGTGCCTAAATATAAGTAAATGCAAGTATATTTACAAATCTATGCATGTGTGTGTGACTTGTCACATTAATTATGTATTTAAGCTATTTATCAAAGCACTTGTACGCATTCAAAAATGAAATCGAGACTTATATTTACACTACTTATGAGCGCTTACTAAACTGCTTACTCAATTTTTATGCACACAACTATATATATGTATAAGTATGTCTTTGTATTTACTAAACTTGAAACTCGCACATGAAAATGTGTATTTAATATTAAATATATTTCGATGAATTAAACGCGTGCGTGTGAGTTGGGAAAATAATTAAGTAATTATTTTAGTAAATCTATTATATTTAACTTTCGTTTCGTATCGCCTTACTTGCAACCATGTGATTCAATTCAGCTAAGAAGTGTAGTAATAATATTTAATGTAATTAATTTTTAGAAAATTTTGCGAACTTTATGAGTTTTAGCTAATCGTTCAAACTTAACGCCATTTTCAGCAACATTTTATCAACTGCCCTAATACTACTTAAAACTACAGTTATTCACTTATTCGCATGGCTAAAGTGTGCGAAAAAAGTATGCGTTCTTTCAGCAACTCACAATTTTTTTCTCGAGGTGACTTGCTCTTATCTGAAAGTTTTTGAGAGTCTAAATTGCAAAGAAATTACCTTTCTGAGTCACAGATCACATATTTTAGCGGAATTCAGCTTTGAGAACGCATACTTTTCGCGCAAACTGTGTAATTTCTTCAACTGTGTACAGAATATTTCACACAAACATTCACAAATCTCGATGCAGGCATATTCCCGAGTCAACTTGAACAATTTCTCGGCGCCTCACCCAAAATTCCTGCATGCTCGGCCTTCTCACAAAAAGCGTTTGCAAATCAGACACACGCACACACATACATGTGCATGAGTATTTTGCATGCTGTTATGTGTAATTTTTGTTGTTGTTGTTCTTATTGTTGTGTTTGTTTTTACATGGCTGCTGACTGTATGCCCGCCTGCGGCGATGTCGACGCCTGCGGTGAGTGTTCGCTGCTGGTCGTTGCCGCCGCCGCCGGTACAACGGCATTTTGCTGCGCCGTCGCCTCGGTAGTCTTCAGGAAGTAAGTTATCAAATCGATGGGTAATGGGAAAACAATTGTGGAGTTCTTTTCCGCTGATATTGTGTTGAGTGTCTGCGTTGAGGTGAGGTAATTGCAAAATTATGGTTAATTTTGTGTGACAATTTTCTTGCTCAACATTAATTTGTTGTAATTATTGCTTACCTGTAAGTAACGCAGTTGAAGCGCTGCCGGCGAGCCGCCGATCACCTCGGATGCCTCGCGCAATGCCTTGGAGGCCTTCTGCTCTCCTTCGGCGGCGATAACTTTGGCGCGTGCCTCACGTGCGGCCTCAGCCTCGGCGGCCATGGCGCGTTGTAGTTGTACGGGCAAGCGCACGTCCTTGCTGTGATGGGGAAAATGTTGTGAAATTCATATCAAACTTTGAATAATAAATTTTATTTGAGTGCTGGAACGCTTTTGTGAGCGGCCTCAAAGATCAGTAGATAAGCTAATTCAGCATAAAAACATCACAAGGAAAATGTGGAAGTTCATTTGTTCATTTTTTTGCAACTTTAAAATGCTTTTCTGCTCTTTAAGAGAAGGGTTAGGGTTTCAAGTAAAAAAAAATACTTTTTTACTTATTTTTTAAAATTGGATTAATTACTAATCCCTCAATATTAACTTGTCTCAGTATGCCATAGTAGTAATGACGAAAAAATAATTGTGTGTGCTAAAAAAAATATGAAAAAGCGCTTAAATTCTTAGAAAAAACTACAGAGTTATCGCTTGTTGTTTATATCAGCATAAATTTACAACAAATACCTTTCAAATGGGCACATTAAAGCAAATCAATACGTCATTATACGCAATTACGTGATTGAAAATAAATACGTGACAGAAGATACGCCAGGCAGCCAGGCAATATACCAGAGCTGTAAATGCATGTAAGTATATATGTGTGTATGTGCGTGTAAGCAATACTTATATGTATATATATAAATATATAAGTCAACGCTGTCATTGATCGCTTTTTATTTGCTCTCGCTGCTTGGCATAACAAAATATATAAGTAACTCTTCTAATATATAAGTGTATGTATGTGTGTGTATTCTATCGTGAATGGATTTCGCACATTTTGTTTGCTAAGAATTCAATAGTCAATGTCTGTAGGGCTTTGAGCAGTTAAATGGCTTTGCAAAATCAATTATATTTCATGTTTAGTGTTGCAAGTCGTTTGGTGGTACACGGCGTATACGTAACATTATTTATTCGTTGGAATTCAATATTTGCTCGAACTGTGCTTTGATCGTATTGGTTTTAATTGCATATTTAGTTAACTTTTGTGAAACTTATGGCTTTTATATTGGCTTTTATTATTTTATTTATGTATAAAGTTATTTTATAAGGTTTCTTTTGTAATATTTAATCATAGAATAGGAGGATGGAGTTACATATGTATGTATATGTAGACGTCCACGCAAGTGAGGAAAATTCTCTGTGCGCCATTGACTTGGAAGTGACCAGAAACGATTATTTTACATGTAGTTCAAGCAGCTCCCGGCTTACGGTTTTAGATCAAGTAACTCCTGAATAACCAAAAAATAACCGTTTGAAGGCGAGCTAAAGTGAGGAGGCCAAAAATCCTTTCTCTTCAGGGTTGTGCGCTGGTTTTGGGACCCGCCACGTAAAAAACACTGCCATTGAAAGGAAGAAAACAGCCTCGAATAAGAAAATCCTCGGCTATAACCTCGTGAGTGGTGTCTACGCCAATAAAGAAGAAGAATGTTAGAATTTACTTCTACTTCTACTTATTTTTAGGGAGTGGTAGTGCAGGACTTTCATTTTTAGTATAGAGCAGTATTGTACTGTGATTTATAGAAATAGCGTTGGACTTATTTTGGAAGCTATCTTAGTGGCTTAAAGTTAAAGTTAAAAGAGATATTCAGAAGAGTGGAAGAAGAAAAAATTCGAAATGTACCCAATTTTCAGTTGCTTTAAATATTCTCATAATCTTTGGCTGCTTCGCTTGATTTAAGTAAATTAATAGCAATAATTAAAACGCATACAACGGGGGAAAAAAGTAGCGAATAACGCCACTTGCCTTGGCTCTATAGATATTGTATGCAAGCGTTGCGTTGTGTGCGTGTATGCGTCTGTGTTTGTGTTTGAGATGAAATTGAATTATTCACATGAGGCAGCATATATCTACACATGTGTAAGCAGTTAAGTGCTGGTTAACCTTTGACTTGGTGGCACTCAAATTACATCCCATCTACATACACGAGCACATTGTCGCACATATGTGAATATACATGTGTGTGTGTGTGTTCTTGATCATCCAGGCATACGTGCTTGTTGGCAAACAAAGGTATAACAAGTAAAACCCTGCGCTTACATATTTGTACACATATAGAGCGCCTGAGAAGCTTACGAAATTCTGGCACACATTGTTGTTGTTAATTATGTAGGCGCTTTGTTGCAGCCAAATCGGCTTAAAGCTGGCAGTTCATTAAGCGAGCAATGCACCCTGTATTTATTATGCCGCAGCCATTACGTAGTTTAAGAGTTTTAATAACTGTTGATCCAGCCAAAAATGAAACCACTTACACATACACACAAACAATAACACACATACGCTGCAGGTCTTTAATGTGTATTTATTTGTGGAGTCGCGGCTTTGCTTATTTACGAATAAAGAAATCGAAGATATATATTTCAAATTATTCATTCAATTTATAGAACGCTGAATTGGCACGTGATGGTGTCACGGAAAGCAGTATTGTCTAAGCTTTAGGAATTAAATTGTGTTGGTGGCACTGGTGAAGCGTTCGGCAGTTCAAAGACAGACATAAACTTCGAAAATACAGGATACAGAATTTAGTAATACAATAATTCCCTGCCTTCACAAAATTTCGTGTTTTCTTGTTATTGTTTTAGTTCTTCCCCGCAGCTCCTTTTTTTTATTTTAACGCTATTTTCACCGTAACTTTCACGCACAATCTCGTAGCCACAAACTTGAACTTATAATAAAATAATCCTCAGTTACTTACATTTCAACACGCTCGACTTTAATGCCCCAAGCATCGGTGGCTTCGTCTAGTTGGACCTGCGCCGCCAAGCAAAAGTTTCCGTCCATAATTGCGCGGCAAATCGGCGGTTGGGCGAAAGTGTTTGATAACAAAGCGATTATTTGTTTATTTACCAGCGCCATTGTTGGTTGTTATTGGTTGTTATTGAGTGGATTGATGATATCCCCAGAGCATCGTTAGGCCATCGACATGCAAACGAGACAAATACAAATAGAAATGGCACAATATTAGTTTCAGATTTCCTTTTGACAACTCCTTTGCTCAGATATAGTCATAAAACTGTAAAAATTCAACTTTTTTATGAGCCTGAAAAATGAGCGCCGACTTTACATTGCTACCCACATTCAACACTAGCTTACCGAAATAAATCCAATAGAAGGGCGGTTGTTGTTGCGCGTGTGTATGTCGCAGATGCCATTTTGAAGGATAACATTTGGTTTAGATTTTCTTTATTGTTGTGGCAGAGAGCAAGGCAGTTGGTTTGGGTTGTGCACTGATTCGGGTATTTTTTATTGCGGTTGTATTGTTGTTGTTTTCGTTGTTTCTTTTTTTCAACACTACACTCGATTGTTATGCCCAGTTTACTTTTGCCATTTTTATGGCCAAAACATGTCATGAAAATAGAGATGCTCGCCATTTGTTGTCATTGTTTGTGGCAACTGTGGCATGCAAGCTCAAATTTAGTTTTTATTTTAACAGTTTTCTTTTTAAATATTAAAAAACTATCGACTTGGGAAAAAGTACCCTGAAAAATTCTCAAGTATTCGAATTATCTGGAATCCAATACCTTGAAAACCAAAATTTTCAGACTTTTCAGTTAAGCAACCTGTTATAGGTTCTACTTTTTTCAAAAAAATAAATACAAAAAAATTTCGGTTTTTGCAAAAATTCCTTGAAAAATACTCAAGTATTCGAATAGATCACAGAATTTGAAAGAGAGGAATGTCAAAAGTAGCCTTCACTCAAATTGTTGTTATTACAAATATTATTGCAGTACCTTGTTGTTTAAGTAGCAGTAGAAGAGAAAAATATGAATTGATTGTTGACTACTAAACAGGAAATAATTCGATGAACCCAAATTTCCTAGTACTTTTTCCACTAAATCAAGCCGTATGTCAAGAATAACACATTCAATATTGACTTTTAAAGCTTGTGGAGAGTCTGGTTTATTGCAAACGACAAATGGCTTCAAATAACCCCACAAGAAGTAGTCTAATGTTGTTAAGTCACAACTTCTTGGAGGCCATTCAATGTCACCATTTCTTGAAATAATCGAATCTCCTAACTTTTCTCAAAATAATTTGGTTGTTGCTCGTGCTGTGCGGCACGTAGCTCCTTCTTGTTGGATCCAGATGTTATCAAGATCAACTTCTTCTTATTGCGGCCATTAAAAGTGGATTATCATCGTTCTACACCACTCTACCTTGACAGTGACTAGGTGTCAACAGCTGCATTTCGAAAGAATTTCGTTGATTCCATTAAATCAAAAGCACATCAAGCTCACAATTTAGGTGAATGTAATTGTTGTTCGTGAACAATTTGTAAATTTTATTCGCCTCAGAATGGACAGTTTTGTTTATTTATCGCCCCACTCAGACGAAAGTTAGCCTCATCGTAGACGATTTTCTTAAAAAAAAATAGTTAATGTTTTCAAATTTTCCAAAGCAAAATCAGAAAATTCACGGCAATTACGCTGATCCAATGGCTTCAGTTCTTGAGTGAAAACAACAGTTTAGGGAATTCACCCCAAATCCTTTCTCAAAACCCGCCAAGTTGTGCTTGGGTACAGTCCCAATTCATGAGAACGCCTTGAAATCGACGAATTGTGGTCTTCAGCAACACTTGCTTGAACGGCAGCAATATTTTATTTATTGTCACTTGAACATTAAGTAAAGAAAATGTGCGCTCGAAATTTCCAACAATTCGACGAATAGCGAGCACAGGTGGACGATTATTATTAACCATTAAATGGCAAAAGTGCACGAAAAGTTGCAATTGGACAGCGATTATTTTGATAATAAAATTGAATAATTTGTAAACGTTGTTCTTGCGTATATCTTTTCATAATGAAACAGTTCACATTACTGAACGCTATTCAAAAAAATTACAGATCATTACAAATTTAAAATGGCCGAAACGACACTTAGAAATCATATCATTCCTTTTGGAAAACCTTGTATATATATTTATACTACTGTGTTCATTTCATCTCCTCAAATATGAATAAATATTTTGACGTGAAATTTAGCAAAAATGTCACTAACAGTACTACCAACTTACAAACAAAAAAAAAAAAAATACCGATTCGAATAACACGCCTTCACCTTTTCAATTTGATCACATTAGTAAAATAAAGCGTTTTTTCTTTCATTAAATCTTAGCAAATAGCCGCATTGTATTCCTTTGAAGGTTTGGTATTAAATTATCAAAATTTCGTTAAAAAAGCTTTCTGTTTAAATTTTTTCCTACTTGCTTAAATGGAGAGAGAAACATTTACATACAAAAAAGAAAAATTCGAATTTCCATTTAAAGTGAAATACTTTTTATTTTCTATCAAAACCAATTTCGTTATTCAAATCAACGCTTTATCACTTTGTACGATGTTTAAGAATCAATTTAATCAAATGACCTCAATGCATTTTTAAAGCTTCAAATATATCATATATGCATATGTATGTGTGCTCATGCATTTGTATGCTCATATGTCATAGAAACCCCTTGGGTTCAGACAAATACCCAGTAAAATTCAGACAATCAACTTTGTTGTTGGTAATTGTGATAGTTATCGAATTTAAAGAGAACAACTAATGTAAAATTTTGAAAAGACGATTTTTTCATATTTCGTTGGTTTATACCTTTAAAAATAACGTACTAAAATGTATTTTGTTTATTATAATTCAAAAGAACGTTTTTTGGAACTTATTTTTCGCAAATTATCTTTTTTAAATGTTGGTCGCAACTACGTCTCAGATGGTCCATCCATTGTGTCCAACTTTCGATAACTCGTTCGAGAATTTCGACTAGTAACTAGCGAATAGCACGTGTGATTTTTTACTCCAAGGCCTGAATCGAACGGGATTGTCATGTTCTATAAATAAATCCATAGATTGATGTAATGTTTAGAATGTGGCACCGTCTTGTGGAAACCAAATGCCGCCGAGATCGTGAGCTTCAATTTCAGGCAACAAATAGTCGGTTATTATGGTGCGCCAACGGTCATTTTTGAAGAATTATGGACCTATGATTCCACCGGCCTACAAACCATACCAAATCATTGTTTTTTCTGAATGAAATGACGGGTCTTGCATCTTTTCAGGTTGCTGTTGGTCCCAAATGCGACAATTTTGCTTGTTTACATACCCGTTGAACCAGAAATAGGCCAGATCGCTGAACAAAATTTGTTTCGAAAACGTCGGATCTTCTTGGAACTTTTCAAGAGCCCGTAGAACGAAGCGTTGCAGCTTGAGTTCTTGTACAAGCTGTATTTTGTACGACTTCAATTTAAGATCTCGACGAAAAATGCTCCAAGTGGTTCCTTACGTCAGTCCGAGTTTCTGCGATCGGCACCGAATCGACTCTTCATGATCTTCGTTTACACTCTCAGCTATGGCTGCTATATTTTCTTCACTGCGTGCTGGACCTGGTCTATTCGGTCGAATATTATCCAATAATGAATTCCGGTTCCCAAGCTGTAGGCCGATTTTGTTGACCATAAGTTGAGCGATTTATAAATGTTGTTCAGGCGTAAGTCTGTAACATGACACACGACAGCTTGACACGATTTACGGGTAATCTGTCAAAAAGCGGTTATTGAAAAAAGTACTTGGATCTACTTGGATCATCCGTTAGTTCCATATACAATGACCTATTTGTTTCTGAATCTGATAAAAAATCGATGAATGGCAGGCCAAAAACGACCAAAACTTTGGGTAAAATTTAAAAATTTTTTAATGCCGTCACTTTGTCAACTTTTAATTTATGTTATGTATGTATATATGTATATATTTTTTTCCCCCGCTTTAACAACATTTTGTATTTTGCCTGCATTTTGCCTGAGTTTGAAAACCGATGTGGAGCTTCAAGTTGCAGCTTCCCACGAGGGCCCGTTGTTGTTGGTAAAGTCACTTATTTCCACAAAACTCATCCACCGACTGGTAGTACACCAAAATGGATCAGTTCGAAACTAACTCACGCACCTGGAATTTGTTTGCAGCCTGCAAGCAAGCGCATGCATTTATTTATATTATATGTATTTAAACTAACTGCAACTGTATTCCCATAGAAGGGTCTCGCATTGCAAATGCAAATGTCGTCCGTAACAAAGTGTTTATTTATTTTATGTTCACTTTCGTCCATTCTCTAAATATATTGCCCTTGCAAAAGCGCAAGCATCGATGAATGCTGCCATGTGTATGTATGTGTGAGTGTGTTGTGTTTTGCAATATTTTGCAAACTTTTCGATTTGTGTGCGTCGTTTGCACAGTTTGCTCTGCTCTCTGTTTGCCAGCATTTGTTAATGTTAATGTGATTTTCGACTTTCTTTCTGCCCTCGCATGCAAAGCACTGAACTCGGCATCCGTGATTTTGGTCGTGTATAAAAATAGCAATATCTCTTCACCAGCGCCAGCACGTAAGTGCGAGTGTGTGTGTGCGTGTGCTGATCTATTTGCATACATTGCTTGTGCACGCTTCATTGCTTCAAATGGCTTGACGATTGAGCACTGAAGGGCGTGTCGATAGCTGACCCGGCGGACCGACTTGCTTACATCCGCATGCATGTGTACGTCTGAGTGTATGTGTGTGTGTGTAGTGGCTGCGGGGAGGTGGCGCTTGTTTATGCGCACTCATCAATGGCAAGTGAGATGTCATCTCTGTTTATTTGCATGAGCGCATCAAGTAAATATAAACAACGATAACGACCTGAGGAAAAATGCTGCACCAATACACACACATACATCAGAGCGCCATGCGAGTGTACGTGTGCCTGTGCTTCGTTGTGCGAATGCAACACTGCTGACATTCTTATTCTTCGTGATTGTCTTTTTGCTGTGATTGTGTGTGTCAAATCAACTTTGGTGTGCTGGTTACTTGCATCACTTGCGCTGGCAGCGTTGACAGGTGACAACAGTCATCGCCTGTCAATGCCGTTAGTTCGGGCGTCTTTCAACATGATGGAAGTTAAATTAAATGTCAAATGCTGAACTTTTGTCGATACGTTTCTGACAGTTGTAAAGCAGCTTGCTTTCAAAAGGTGGAGAGATTTTTCTCAGTGCATGTCTTTATTTTGTAGAGGGGATGTGGGTTCACTATTGGTACCTGAATATTTGACCCCTCTAAGTTTTCAAAACCAGTATTTCCAAAAATTTATGTTTACGCCCTCATGAAGGACTAAGCTGCCTGCATTGATATTAAGGGGGTATTCTAGTCTAGAAGCATGAATTTCAGGTAATTTTTAAAGTGTCGTAAAAAAAGGCAATTAATAGTTTTACTATCAATTTTTTTTTTAGTAATTTATTAATTTTTGAAGAGTACAGTACAGTACATTAAAAAAGTAAAAAAATTCAAAAATTATGAGCTGACGAAGTGGGGGGTCTCTAAAAATTTCTACGTGACCATGCCCATGATTTCAACCCTCCTAGTTATCTGAAACTAAAAAATAAAAATATTATTAATCTAGAATAATGTCGCAATGGTCGGAACTACGGAAAAGTTGGAAACATTTTTTTCACAAAATGGCGACTGCCTGAAAAAAAAATTTATTTTTTGATCACTTTTTCTGACTATTTCGAATTTTTTAAAAATGATAAAAATAAAAATTTTGGGATGGGGCTAGTTCCAACTATAGACAAGCTTATAAAGAAGACTCTATAAAAATTTCAAGTAAATCGGTCCAGTAGAACCTGAGAAATCGTGGTCATCGTTCCGAAAAAGTCAGTTTTGAGAAAAACGCTTTTAAATTTTCCCTAATGTCTTTTGTTCGATTAGTTCCGGCCGAACCAGTTTGGATGCCGGGTCAGAAAAATGCCTATATCTCCGAAAATAATTTGAATTTTTACGTAAGCTTATAAAACAATATATTAGTAACACCTTTTCAAGTGAGTGGAGAGATTACAAACACCATTACAAAGACTGTAACCCTACTGGGTCGAAACCATATTACGGCACTAGCTGTCCTACTAGGAATATAGCAACATTTACCCGCCTGCGAATTGGTCACACACTTGCAACACACGCGCATCTCTTGAATGGCTCTACCAAACCAAACTGCCCGCATTGTGGATCCTCCGACTTTAACGTGATGCATATCCTCGACAACTGCCCAGACCTACAACAGATACGACTTTCTTTGTTCAATAACACTAAACCATCTGACTATCTCAAAATGACAAATGACCGTAGTATTAACCTAATTGCAAAATTTGTAGCACTCTCTAAATTAAATATATAAAAATACATAAGTATAACCACTATCCTTAAGATCTTATAAATAGTTATCCTAAAAGTTGAATACACAGTATATATCATTATTTCTTCTTCTTTAAACGATCATGTTCTCATATACTGTCATAACCACCTAGAACTTAATGTATACTTAAGCCGAAGGCCCTGGCAGCCAGTGCTTTAGCTCGTAAGTGAGGTAATTATTTATAATTGTTTCTCTTTTAAATAAATAAAAAATAAATAAATTTGAATTTTGAAAAATCCTCTTGTACACATATTCTTGAAGAGTTAAACTTCGAAAATATAAAAAAATTCGATTTTGTTTTTTAATTTCTAGACTAGAATACCCCCTTAACTTAACCCAATCCTGCTGAAGTTATTTAACCGTACCTGAGACGAAGACCGTGCAGATTCGATTCGGCGTCGTTTGCTGCAACTCGGACTCTGGCTGAAAGCGTACAAAATACACCTTGTGCATGAACTGAAGCTGCTCGACCTTCCCAAGCGACATCGCTTCGCTTTATCGGCACAGTTCAAAGAAGATCCGCCATTTTCGAGCATAATTTTGTTCAGCGATGAGGCCCATTTCTGGCTCCATAGGCATGTAAACAGCAAAATTGGGGCGAAAAGTCTTCTGAAGAGATTCAAGAGCTAAAATTTCATTCAGAAAAATTAACGGTTTGGAGTGGTTTGTGAGGCCGTGAGATCATCGGTCCATATTTCTTCAAAAATGATAAACGTCAATGGTGACCGTTGCCGCACCAAGATAACCGACTATTTGATGCCTGAAAATGAAGCTCGTAATCTCGGCGACACTTGGTTTGAACAAGACGGCGCCACATCCCACACATCTCATCAATCAATGGATTTATTGTGAGAACATTTTGGTGGGCATATCATTTCACGTTTTGGGCCGGTGAATTGGTCACCAAAATCGTGTGGGGATATGTAAAAGCTAAAGTCTTCAAGTTGTGGAGCAAATTATCAGCAGTGCCATTCGCCAATTATCAGTCGAACGAATGGATCGTAAGAGAAGTAACTGTGGCCAACATTTGAAAGATATAATCTTCAAAAAATAAATGGCAAACAATGTTCTTTTAAATGATAATCAATATTTACCATTAAATTTGAAGTCTCTATGTTTTTTCTTCAGAAAAGTAAGGAACCTCGAAATGGATCACTCCTTAGTAGATACATACAGTGTGTATCTCATCAATCCCACAACAAAACCCACCTCAAAGTTACTTCCTAAACATATTTCATATTACCATATGGTAAAAATGTTGAGTTTCTGGGCTTTTAGAAATCGTAAAGTTGCTACCCACAAGTGCAAGTAGGTAAATTATTCATAAAAGGCCTTTCTCTTTGAATATTAAATATTTGAAATTTTCGTTTTCGGTTTTTGTTTCTGCTCCCCGCCTGTTGTAACCTCAAAAGAGTACATAAAGTTGTGACTTTCTTCTTAAATTTGCTTGCCTCATATTTTATTACACCGTTCTCACACATTCACATATCTATATTCAATTTTCTTTTTTTTGTTTAACATGTGTGTGCTGCCTTTGCTGTGTGCGCACGAGTACAGTGGCAGCGGAAAAATTGTGTCAAGTGTGCGAAACGACGACATGACTAAAAGGCATTACACTTTGCACTTGAGGAAATCTTCAGACTTTATATTCGTAGAAGTTGCAGTAACGACAAGCGAATAAATACTTCTATTTATGAATATGCATACAAACACATGCACATTAGCAACTCTTAGCCATATATAATGCGTCCCCAAGAATTTCATTTGTATAGTGAATTGTTTTGAAGTCACATACCCTGCAGGGAGGAACTAAGGTGAGGATGAAATTTTTTCATAATTTTTAATATAAATTGTAATGAAGTCTCCGAAGTTTCTTTGATTGCATTTGCTTAACCCTGAACGTGCTTCGTCAGTGGACTCGACCAAAAACCATCGTGCTTTGCAAACAGGGGCAAAATAGTGAAGCCCTTGTACATAGGTTTAATATTGTCTTTTTGATACCGAGTTTTTTGAAAATTTTCGTAAAAAGTTTCAGAAATGGGTGACCAAGGGTAAAGACTTTGCATTAAAATGGGGTGCATTAACAGAATCAACTCTTATAAGGATCTCCCAGCTCAAGAAATCAGCTTATGTTTCAGAGCTTAAAGACGGTATACTTTGCCTTTTTAGGAAGGAAGGAACATCTGTTGTACTAACGTTTTTGGTAAAGGCAACTGAAGGTTACAGTGTTCTTTCGAGAACTAGAAAGAACCAGCGTTTAAATTATGTATGTTAAGGACTGTGACCTGCTATACTGCTAAAGGTATTTCACAGATCTGTAAACACCAAGACCTTTCGAAAATGACATAAAAAATATTTTTTTTATTCGAGGACCGAGGTTTTACGCATAAATAAAGTCTATTTTTAAACATTGCTCTGTATCTTGCACCTTCATATTACCTTTGAAGCCACCAAAAAATATAACCAGCTTGTGGTCGTGCCAATCTCTATAGGGCTGCCCCATATAAACACATATCATTGTAGTACTACTTCTTCAGCTGCCTTGCTCACGCTGCCATTTGCGCGCCTTCACCCGAAACCCTCGTCTGACATTCGCACTTCACACAATCAAAGTAAAAAAAAAAAACAACAGAACCATAAACTAAGCGACTGCAGTTTGCAACCTCCGATGATTTGCATTGGCGTGCCACACATCACGTTTACGCTCCATTAGCCGCTGCCGCCAAAGCCGACGCCGCTGTTGCGCTTCCCTCGCCGACCGGTTGACTTCATAAAGGTGGAAGCACATGTGCGGCATGCACCACCGCCGAGCTGCCAACACATGCAGCAGCAATGTAACGGTTGACATGCAAGTGGGCGTGTGTGTGTGTGATCGGGTGAGAGGTGAGCGACAGTGATGCTGACACTAAACCACTGAAACTGAAACTTTGACGTTGATGCTAATGCTGATGCTGATGTCGGTGATGGCGATGGTGTTGGTGATTTGCGCACGCTGCAAAGCAAAAACCGAAAACCAAAAACAAAAAGGGTTGTACGTTAGGTGTGACTCACCTGCATTGTGCCGGAAATTGTCATTCGCTCGCTGAGTATCTCATGCAAATGCCGAGTTCCCATTGTGTTTCGTAGAGTAGTCTGCGCCAAAAGTCTGGTCGAATGGTGAGCGTTCTCCACGTTCGCTATAGAAACTGTCGCATTGGAAACGCGATAGTAAACCACTGCATCCACCGACACGGTGACACTGTCCTTTGTCAGTACCTACAAAGTGCAGTGGTGGGTTTTGTTTGGTTGTTTGTTTCTAGCTTTGTTTGTGCTTTGCTTTGCTTAGCTTTGCTTAGCTTTGTTTTCTCTAAACTTTAATTTCTTATAGTTCTTATTTGTGATTGCTTAGGCTATGTCTATTTGTTTGTTTGTTAGCTTGTTTGTTTGTATGCTTGATTTTCGCAATCAAAGCGGAATTTACTAAAATTAACTCGCTTTGTGTTGCCTCCGCTCTTCCACTACTCTAAGTTAAATGTGATTTTTGTGAATTTGCAACGCGTTTTTCGTTTGTGAATTCAATGTGCGCTTTTACGTTACGCAAGTACATACATACAAACAAAGAAATAAATAAAGTGTTGTTGTTGGTGGCTTTCCCTGACACAAAGTCACAACGTCAGCTACATACATACATACATAGCGGCACTACTTGTGCACACATATAAAGATAACCTATGTACTAAGCATAAACTAACCTAAACTAGGTGAGTGTGTATGTATGTATGCCACATACATTTGTTGCATTTTGGTGAGTTGCTTGCGCATTTTCATTTTCATCTTCATCTTCATTTTCACTTTAATTTGCGGCTGCATTTCGCATTACACCTTCACACACACACACACAAGCGCCCACATTTAAGCATACTTGCATTTGTGCGCGTGTGTGTGTGTGGGTTGTTGCGAAATTTGTGTCGCCTTAACGCTCGCTTGCATGTGTGGCAAAAAGCAATGCGACTTTGTTTGCATTTTCTTAATTTTCGCGAAGAATGACGTGAATTTGTGGTGCGAAATGCGAAAGCAATGACAGCACAAAACACTCAATACATACATACAACTACATAAGTGAATACGTACAGTTAAGTCTACGCTATGTCCTAAAATACATACTTATGCAACCGTGTATTTATTCATTTGCTGCGAATGTGGACAGTGCTGCCACACTGCAGCGTCACTTGCTATCGATGGCAAGGACACCCGCTGCTTAATACATGTGCCTGCGTCATTCGAATGTTCGTGTGTGTGTGTGCCTCCATTTTGAATTTAATTTGAGGCTTGGAGTTGGCAGTAGATATATGCACATAATTAAGCCTCTGTGTGTATTTACTTAATAATTATGGTCTGTACAAATTGTGCTCCTGTGGTGCGTTTGTGATTTCGGGGACTTTTGGAATTGCCACAAATCTTCTAAAATGACCTTTTGACAGTGAATGGTATGTGATCGATTTTGTGGTGACAAATGAATGTTTTCAGTGAAAGGGAAATGCACACAGACTAAATTGGTGAAATGATTTATATAAATGAAGGAAATACATGGGATATTTGACATTATGCTTGCCAGACGGATTTGGTGGGGTAAGTGTTTAGCAAGGAGATTTCAGTCTGAGATTCCATCAGTAAGTAAAACGCTCCAAGAGAAACTGATCAACTATCAATCAACTCGTGTCTGTTGGTTTCTACTAGAACAAGGTAGCTTTTCTACAATTAGCTTTTGACATGAAGCACCACAGTTAGTTGCTCCTTTAATTATTAAAGGAGCATGGAGAACGTTTGCTTGGGTGTTACAATAAACAAGTGTTTATCAATATTTTCTTGTTAGCAGTACCTAATATCACTTTTTGAACATTCGAAGCCAAGCAACAACTAAAGTACGAATATCGATTAAGTAAAATCACATTTGTACTATGAGCAAAAAATAGTAAGACTTTGTTCTTAAATTTAAAATTTTCAATTTATTCTTTAAAAGCTATTTCGTCCCTTTCAAAGTAGTCCCCCTTGGCCCCAATACACTTGTGCCAACGTTGCGCGTAGCGTTTCACATTTAGTGTCTTCAATTGACTCAAAACAGTTTCAACAGCAGTCGTTTGAGTTTGCTGAATAGCCAGAAGTCATACGAAGCTAAATCAGTCGAAAACGGTGGTTGCGACACGATATTGGTTGAATATTTGGCTAAAAACTCATGATGAATCAATGCAATTTGCGACGGTGCATTATCGTAGTGCAAAGACCAAGAGTTGACGGCCAATAATTTTGTCCTCTTTTTATTAACAGCTTCAAACAAACGCCTATAACACTTAAATAGTGTTCTTTGTGGACAGTTTGCCCGGTCGGAAGGTCGGAGAGCACCACACCTCGATATTCGAAGAAAACTGTCAATTTAACTTTGATTTTTGATCAGCTTTGACGTTGTTTTTTTTTTTTTTTGTTTTGCTTCGGCTGACCTTTGTTACGATATTTGGCCGATTGATCGTCTGTTTCCAGGTTGTGAGCATAGATCCAAGAATCATCGCCAGTAATAATACGTTTCATGACATCCTGGTAGTCCAAAAGCATTGTTTCGCAGACGTTAACGTGACGTTGTTTTTTCGAAAAAACTTAGAGCGCTTTCAAAAATCATGTTTTCACTAGTTTTGGGCCCAAATGATCTATCAAAATGGTGTTTACTGATACTTCCGATTTTCTAACCACGCCAGTAAGATCTCTGACTGTTAATTGTCGAATCTCAAGCACCAATTCCTTTATTTTATTAAAGTGTTGATCATCTGTTGAGGTTGATGGCCGTCCTGGACGTGGTTCGTCGTTGACGAGTTCTTCTTTGAATAATTTGTACCAACCAAAACCACTTGCTTACAACAAACTATTATCACCGAAATAACGCCTTTTCCAACATTCTGAACGTCTCGGAATTTAATGGATTATCTTTGCTGAATCGCCGAATGCATTTTATGTACTTCAGAAAGACAATATATAAATAATATACTAAATACTAATGTTTATTTTGCAGTGACCTTTGGCACAGATATCACTGACCGTCATATCAACTCAGAGAAAAAATATTTTGACGAATGGATTTTCGCGCGAAAGATTTAAATTAAAAAGTCTTACTATTTTTTGCCCACAGAAAATGAGACTTCAACTTATAAAGTTTTTCGGCATAATTGAACTTGGACAAGAAAATTTTGCTAAAACTTTAGGAAAGACTAACTACATGTCATTGCGATCGAAGCATTAATGCCCTAACTTATACACGAGGTCCTCTTCTCTTGGCTTTAGATTGGGTTTAAATATACATATAAAAGTATTTGACCGTATTTTTAATGAACCGGGGTGAGGCAAAACGATCGATGAAAGCATTGGTTCTCAATGATCGCTACTTCGGTACTTTAAAACCAAGAAAACTTGCAACTGTCTGCCATTCGGCAGGTTCGTAGTTTGGACTAACCTCTAGGAAGCTATACGAGATGAAATTTCTGTTTTTATTTGCCATGTACTCTGATGAAATGTACTCTATAAGGCTTTATTTTTAAACGGCTTATCTTTAAAGCAAGAAAAGGTGAATAACTTGGCTGTTTGTGGATTTGAAGGTCCGTAATATGCTATGAACCGATAAGACATATTAATGATCCTTTTATCAGCTTCCTAGTAAATAAGTAGTAGTATTTCCTTTTATTAGTTTTCGTCTTAAGACTTTTTTATTATGGACTAGTCTATATTCTACAAAGATTACTGAAGTTGATTTCTATTAATCCAAGTAGTTCTTAAATCACTTAAAATTGTATGTGTGCATATTAGTGGCCTTCGATTCGCCATTTCTCCGCTCTTTGTCTTTGCGCGAAGCAACAAAGTCATCGAGCTGAATTCGTACAAGAGAGTAATCGAATACCTCACTAATACTATGTTCGGACCGACATTGAAAACATTTTGAAAACACATTTGTATGTTGTGGAATGTAAGTCGTTCGGACCGACAATGTATGTTTTCGAGGAGTTTTCACTAACAACTATCAATACGGTGATTCTCTTGCTCTTTCAAGATGACACAAAATGCAAAAATCATATACCGAAATATGCACGACCAAGAGAGCACCCATAAACATGGGTTTTGGTCTGACATATTTTACAGCCATTGCAAAAAAATTTTTGCGTGTGTTTGTTGTGCCGTTGCACCAAGAAGAAAATTCTGCAATTGGTGCACCGTGCAAGGGTTTTGCAAGAACAAGAGAATCCCCTTAAGAGTGAGTAGCTGTATTTTTATATGGAATTTAAACAAATATCAAGTGACAATTTACGGCCGGCAAAATATGTCTTCCAAAAAAAATCTGTTAAACTAGAGCAGGCACCGATTATAATGGGTGGAATGTAAGGTTTCAAGTAGTTTTCAGCGAAAACTGTGTTTTCGTTTGACAGATTTTACATGGACGAAAACACAAGTTTTCGTGCGAAAACCAGTTTTTCCCACGAAAACATGTTTTCATTATCGGTCCGAACATAGTAAAAAGTGTTAAAATCGCTATCTTCAATGCTTTTGTCTTTCATTTTTAGATCAGTACATGACAAATCCCTCTCAAAAATGGAAATATGAATAATTTTTTTATTGATTTCCAAAAGTTAAAGCTAAAGTGTAGTTGCTTTAAAAAAGTAAGCATGAAAATCAAGTGGTTACCAAAATATTTCTTAATTTTCACTATCAAAGCAAGTTGCGTTTGTGTGATGGAACATAATAGTACAAGGTTGCACCACAAGCGCAGATCATTTGTTTGAGCATCTAGCATAGTTTGTTCGATTCGTTAGTCTCTAACGTTTGGCAGCTTTTTGGTCTTTTTGGTGTAAAATCTAAGTAATTTGTGTTATATATGGGTTGTGTTTTTAGACGTATAGCATATCTTTAGGAGTTAGCTTAGTAAGGCGGTCTGATATCCAGAAAAAGCTTCCGTCAGATGTAGTTTGTAAACAACATTTTCTTTTCTAATATAGTGTATGTAGATAAATAAGTGTAAATCAAGGCGAAATAAGTTTACTTACATATATATAATATAATATAATATAATATGTACAAAGAAGATAACAAGAGTGTAAAAGTATAAGACAAATGCATAGGTTTCGTACAAAAAATGCAAATGTATGTATATAAATAAGTTGATACTGTGTGTTGTGTCAAAACAAGAGTAGAATAAAACGGAATTGAAATGAGTTAAAGAAATGATCGAAACCGAAACACAAATCGAAGGCAAAATCATTCTCAACTAAAGAGACGGTTGGAGTGCAATTTGATCACACACTTGGGTACATATGGTCGCATACAACTGTACTGTACTGTGCCACACTGGAGTCTTACAAATTTGTACATAACATATACATACATTATGCCTAATACCTAACTAATGGGTTCATTATTACCATATTTAGCTATTTGATATTATGACTAACTTTATTACAATTTGCACAGTCTTCCGGAGTCAAGCAGCTTTATTCACATTTCAACGAAAATATGCATGTGTGTTTGTATATAATCCAAATCATATGAGTATAATTGTATGTATGATATATATTGATTCTGGTTAGGTATATGGGTATTTAGTGTAGACAAGCTGCATCGCCAAACGATCTTAAAGCGCTTGCTTTATAGGATATTGAATATATCGTCACCTAAAATGCAGAATAACGTAACATCACTTTTCATAAGTTCACAGGCCGAGGAAAAACGTTATAATAGAAACCACTCTTATTCAAACAAAATTTAAGTTTTGGTTATATTTTGGTTATATATTGGTTATGCATTGGTTAATATAATGGTTAATATATTGGTTATATTGGTTATATCTGACAGCAGCAGCTGAAAATTTTATGTTACTTATATATAATAAGTTGCGGCGTTCGTAAGCAATAAAAACTTAATTTTGGTTTTTTTGATGATACGTTATTTTCTATTTTAGGTGACGATATGTAAGTCTATTGGTTTGGTACGCAGGAGAGTCCTCTTTACAAAGGTTCTTGGAGTAGTGGTGATATGAGTTAAGAGTATACATATACAGTTTACATATGTACAAGTATATAAATACTATATATAAATAGTATATAGTATTTTTATATAAATCGATATTTGTATGTTTATATAGTATACTTGTGTCATATAGCTTTAAACTTAGCTAAGATAAATTTTACTGTTACTTTTTATTAAGGACCATTTAACGTGTATTTATTTATATAGTCGTTAACTAAATATGTATATTACTATTAAATATATAACTAGCTATATATGTGTGTTGATTAATTATTATCGTTTTCCATTATACATAAGAGTATACATGGCTGCCTGTTTGTTATTTTTATATATAAAATAATACATTAATATGCTTATATGTTTATATATTTATATTATATGCTTATATAGTTACATAGGTATGTTGGTCTAGCAGTTATTCTAGCAAGTGTGAGCTTTTCTTCAGGCAATCTACGCTTTGCTTGCAGCAGTAAGCTGTATTACGTAAATATGTCTGTATATATTGGCTACTAAATACATAGGTATTTATATATTTATTATATATATATATATTTATGTATGGTACTACACTAGTATATGGTAATCACTGGCTAGCTGTCGCCTAACGTGTGTGCGGTTATTGTCTATGTATGTATTTATGTATGTAGGTGTTACTGATCGGCGGGCAAAATGCTTGAGTTTTTTTTTTAATTTTATTTGCACTATACATATACATATATATTTCGAATATATGGTATTCTATGTATTTGTGAGTAAATTATTGGATTTGTTTCATTTAATTTCGGAGAACATGCGAACCCTTTCCCATTTAACAGCCTAAACCACGCAAACACATATTGATGAACTCGACATAGGTTTGCTTCTATACTGGTGGCGGTCTGTTATCCCTCGCTTGTGCTCAAACGAATCAGAGGAAGCGATAAAAATCGATTAATAAATTTGTAATAAGTTGGCAATAAAATTTTCATTTTCAATTTGCAATTTTTTCTCTTTCATTTCTCATTTGTGTTCACACTGCGGCATTCAAATGACCTTCAAATTACATTTCAAAGTAAACCTCACAATGTAATGATTATTCATGTGATTTGAGCGTGTGTGTTAGTAATGAATTAATTTCAGTTTTTTAATCAATCAGACGATAGCCAATCAATTTCTAAATTTTGCAAATATTTTTCGTTTCAAAATTTTCGAATTTAGTTTCTGTGAGAGTTGTTGTGAATGGTTTCCTCAGTGTGAAACTAAAGTTTGGTATTTAATTATATTTTTTTTTGCAACTTAATTATGTTTATGCATTGTTTGAAATTTTGTAAATTTTGCGTTCTTGTTAGAAATAAATTGTTAATGATTGACTAACGGTAACGGTATGTAAAAGTTGAGTAAAGACAGATAGCTTTTTGTTTTTGTTTTTTAATTAGAATAGACATTTATATTTATGGAAATAGCATGCTCTCAAAAATTGAACTTTTAATCAGGGGGAGGGGGAAGTTAAATCAGTGCAGTGGATTACATAGATATATGTATGTACGAGTATTTCGATAAACAAATCACTCCGCTAAAAAGATTTATCTGTTTCAAACTCATAAAAATAGAAAATAATCAAACAGTTAATGCATACAATGAAGTATCCATTACGTTAGTAATTAGATGTAATCGCATGTTTAAGTAATTACTTGCGCTTATCGTCTATTAAACATATGCGGGTTGTATAAGATGAGGCGTGGCATTTTCATAACTCGTGTCTGCTAGTCTAAGATGTTGTGGTTTTTGGTATTTTAATGTGTTATTGTCGATTTTTTCTTAGCTTTTGTTGTCGAATTCTATATTATATGCCTACATACATATATTTTAATAAAATTATTTCGTTTATGCCAAAAATTCAAAATTTGAGCTTGGCAGAGAAAACACTTTTGCCATAAAATTCTAAAAATCATAAAAAATATTCTGCAGTTGTTGATCAGCATTTAGAGATAAAAATTTGCCTTTGGCGACTCTTAATAACTCCTTAACACCTTTATAGTCAGTGACACGTTTTTTTTTTTATAAAAATAGGCTTAATTATTTCATTTGATTTAATTGGTTATAAGGTAAATTATTGCAAGGAGTGGTAAACATAAATTTGGGGATTAGTGTAGTTAAAAAAACAAATATTTCTGCCAATTTTAATTACATTCTCATCACATGGAGATAAGAAAACTAATTTTGTTCAATGAAACTTTTTTTTGTTTTCAATTATTCTGTTCTTTCAGCATAATTTTAAAACTAATCAATGGCCTTAGTCGTTAAAGCTGATACTTTTTGTACTGTTAAGGTTTAATTATCTTATCCTTCTCATTAAAATAATAATAATAAAAATATTTAATTTATTTTTTGATCCAATGCATATTCCTCTCTTGATTTTTACACTTAAGGGGCTAGGGGTGGTCACGAAAAAATTAGAGTTTTCTGTATTTTTTTTTTGCTATTAAATCGTGTTATTTTACAAAAGTAGTAATATGACATTACTATAGGATGTGTTGACTTTAAGTCACGAAATTTTCAAAAAAAAAAAAATTATTTTCGAAGTTATAGTTGTTTGTGTTGACCCTGTTCCAAAAAAGTATTTGCGGTGACTGGCATAAGTCCTTGGAGATTCATCTAAAAACAATCGGACAAAAAAAATTAGTTTTGTAAATATATAATCCCGGGCCTGATCGAAGGATTTTATTTTTTTTCAAAATTAACAAAATGGCGGCCTCATGAAATTTTTTTCTAAGTTTTTGGGAAAAAATCAAGAGTTAATTGGTCTTAAAAAATCGAAATTTTCGAAAAAATAAAAATCCTTCGATCAGGCCCGAGTTTATTATGTATTCTAAAAGCTGTATAAATATCATTCAAATCCACTGATCGGTTTTCGAGTTACAGCTGTCACCAATTCAAAAAACATAGCTTTGAGAAAAACGCGTTTAAAGTTTGCCTCTTTGCTTTGAAGTGCCCGAGCTCTCTTTGTTATTTCTCGAATAACTCAAAAACTAATTATCGGATCAACGTGAAATTTTCAGAGAATATTTTTAAAATATTACACTTAATGAAAATGCAAAAAAAAAATAATTTTTTGAAAATTCTAACTACCCCTAACCCCTTAATTTCAAGTTGTTTAACATAAACATATACAGAATAAAATACGCAACACGACAACAAAGCACTTCTCTCACCATCATCCTTTTCAAGATTCTATAAGCTTGTTTAAAGTCTTAAAATCCATAATCGGAATTAAAATCGTCGAGTTTGGTAAATAACCAGTAAACTAACCAGTAAAATAATCAGTAAAATAACCTTTAAATATTCAAAAGTCAGGTGAATGACTAGTAAATACCCACTAAAATACCTAAAACTTGCAACCCGTAACGTAGCTAAGCCATTTTAAAATGCAAACTTGTTATAAATATTATAATTAAATTAAAAATACAGACTTGTATATATTGTAGTCATATATATTTAAGCATATACTGTCATTTGATATTTTGCTACAAATATTTAAATAACTTCAAAGCGCTTAGCTTAGCTAAAAGCTCGACAAAGACGCGTTTAAATAATGTACCATTATAGCCGGCGCCAAATTAGCGTTAACACTTAAAATACTTTAAACAAATCAGGATTTAAAGTAATTTCAAATAATATTGAGAATATAAGTTGATATGGATTTAGAAGTGATTTTCCTTGGAACCATAATCTGAAATCGTTTGGAGTTTGAGACCTAAATATTGAGTTAAAAAATGTTATACTCTATATATATGTATATATATATATATATATAATCCTTAGATGTTAGCATATACTGCACAGCATAATATAGAATTCGACTTCAATTTCAAAGCCAATTTTAATCACAAGAGCTTTTCTTCATTTTTATGTTCATTTTCGTTTTGGTTTTAATATTTTCATGTTTCAGCTAAGTGTGACTAACACTAAGTGAGTCTGAGAATTACTATGCAAATTGTAATATGTTTTATTATTATTATTGTTGTTATTATTTTTTCATTTTCAATCATTTTTTTTTGGTACTATATGTCGTACATAAATGCAACAACAACAAATGAGTGTATTTGATAAATTTGGTTTGGTTTCTGCTAAATTCATTCTGGCGGGGATAAAAACTGTGTCGCAGCAATAAAACAACGTGTACGATACTTGTTAAAGGACAGCAGAGATTCAAAGGGAAATAATAAGGGGACAAAAGGAGTTTTAAGGCAATAAAAAATGGTAGAAATCGAAAACAAAAGCAGCAACTTCAGCAAAAACTTGTACTTAATGTTGTTTTCGCACACTCGCTTATCGCAAAGTGCCAGCGAAAGCCCCGGCGGGTACAGTGGTCGTCAAAATTAAGTGCACACATTCAAATTCAAATCTGATTTTCATTATATTTTCACAAAAAAATATAAAAATAAAATTATGTCGGTGTGAACGTAGACATTTGTACAGTGAATGTTGTGGGAAATTATTTTCGAAGAATGAACTTGATTTCGATCGTTCAGTTTCTATGCAGCTAAATATATGTTATAGTGGTCCGATATTGGCTGTTTCGACAAATCAGCAACTTCTTGTAGAAAAATGACTAGTTCGGGTATATACAGACAGACGGTCATGGCTAAATCGACTCAGCTCGCCATGCTGATTATTTCTATATTTATTTTGAGGGATGTCTGACGTTTCCTTTTGGATATTACAAACATCGTGACAAATTTAATATGTGCTGCTTAGGGTATAAAAATGAAATTTGTTGTGAAATTAAGAAAGCTTTAGTTATATTAGTTAAGAAAATTCCAATTTTTAAGTAATTTTATTACAAAAAATAGCGTTGTGTACTTCCGATAATTTCGCTTCTAAATAAATTTTTTGTTTGATAAATTTTGCCTAACATAATTATTTCAGCATTTTTTCACTCCAAAACAATATATTCCTTACAATTAATCCTCACTGTGCACATTCTTTTGACACACAGTGTAGCCACTGTTTCTGTCGCTTATTTCGTGGCATTTATTGCACGCTTTAATTTTTACTGCACCCTTCATAACAGTGGGTGTGAAAAATATGGTGCTGCGCCGATAACGATTTGGAGGCCGCAACAGCTTGAGCGCCTTGCCACAACAACTATCACCAATACTAGTCAAACTTTTGACTGGATATGGCTTTTTCGTAAATCGCTTAGTTTCGAAGAAGTGTCTGTATGCAAGGCAAATAAGTGTTGTTGTGCATAGATTTTGCTTTTTTACTGTTGGCGATTATTTTCTCTTAAACTTTTCGTGCCCGTTTTTGTCTCAGGCGTGAATGCAGCTTCGACGCTGCCACTTGACTGCCAGTTGCCAGCAGATGCACTCGCACAGATTTACGCCACCAACTGCAAGTGCCAGCTAAGTGTGTTAAAAACACCAGCAACAACAACAAAAAGCGCAGCGCAAAAGAAGGAAATTTCTTCTTGTAATCAGCGTTGCTGCGCTTGCTGTCCCGCCTTAGCTTGTTCGCTTTGACTGCGGCTGATGGCAGCGCGGCAGTGTGTGTGGCTGTGACAGCATTTGTCAATACAAAAATGCTGAGCTTTTTTCGCCCACTGTGTGGCCATGTATGGCGTTTTTTGTTTTTGTCTGTGTTTTGGTTTTCTTTCGACTTTTATTAATCTTCGCTTCGTTTTTATTTGCTTCGGAATTTCGTTACAGATTTCATTTGTGCATCAGTTTTGTTTTCGGCATGGCACATATATACACGCACTCACACGTATGCACATGTGTGTGAGCTCAATAACGGCGTACTTGGTGTGCACTTCAGGCAAAAATGCAACATAAAGTTTCAACATTTGCGCGGTTTTTTTTTTCGTTTCGTCTGCTTGTGATGTGGTCAACAACAAAAACTTAAACCAAAACAGATAAGGCATATTCAAAAACAATATTCGTTTACGACGCGTTTTCCAAACCATTTTTATCTTTTGCTGGGGAAGTGGGAAAACTTCAACAATATAAGTGTATGCGAGCATGTTTTGTACATATGTAACCAAGTGGTGGTGGTGGTGGGGGGAACGAGGGAAACCGACTCAAAGCATACTTCTATGTGTCGTATGTATGTATGTAATTAAGCAATAACGGTTAAAAACGCAGTTGCAGCAACACATTTACTGGATTTGAGGAAACCATATTTCGAATTATTAAAAACAGTGGAAGAGGAAGAAGTAGAGATAACAATATGCAATATGCAGTGGTATATAGTAGATATTTAAGGTTAGTACGAAAAAACGCAATATTTATAGATATGATGGTGAATGTTTAAAATATTTAATATTTAAATGAAGTTGAAAATTTAAAATTCGTACAAAATGTTATTACAATAAAAAGTTGAACAATGAAATAAAATTAAAATTGATTAACTTTTAATTTATTTATTTTATTTTATTTCAATGGTTAGAAAAATAAAAGTTTGCCTGGCAGGACGCTGGTTCATACCTGAATGGTAGTATATATTAACATACTAGGGTGGGTAAAAAAATCGAATATTTTGTATTCGCTTGGTACTTTGAAAATTATGTTCTAGACACTTCTTTACGAAGTCTTCTCTAATTATTAGCGCTTAATGGTAACGGGAGGATCCTCCACCTTACAGTTTTCTAATTCTTCTTTTTATGTTAGTAGTCCGTGAAGATTTGCTGAAATAGAAAAGTTATTCAGGAGAGTTCGCCCCAATCGCTTTCTGAACGTTCGACTCTAATTTTGGTGAACCTTTTTATACTCTCGCAACAAAGTTGCTAAGGAGAGTATATAGTTTTGTTCACATAACGGTTGTTTGTAAGTCCTAAAACTAAAAGAGTCAGATATAGGGTTATATATACCAAAGTGATCAGGGTGACAAGTAGAGTTGAAATCCGGATGTCTGTCTGTCCGTCCGTCCGTGCAAGCTGTAACTTGAGTAACAATTGAGATATCATGATGAAACTTGGTATACGTATATAGAAGGTTAAGTTCGAAGATGGTCAAAATCGGCCCACTGTCACGCCCACAAAATGGCGAAAACCGAAAACCTACAAAGTGTCATAACTAAGCCATAACTAAAGATATTAAAGTGAAATTTGGCACAAAGGATCGCATTAGGGAGGGACATATTTGGACGTAATTTTTTTTGGAAAAGTGGGCGTGGCCCCGCCCCCTACTAAGTTGTTTGTATATATCTCGGAAACTACTACAGCTATGTCAACCAAACTCTATAGAGTCGTTTCCTTCAGACATTTCCATATACAGTTCAAAAATGGAAGAAAACGGATAATAACCACGCCCACCTTACAAACAAAGGTTATGTTGACTAACAAAAAACGTCAGAAACACTAAATTTTACGGAAGAAATGGCAGAAGGAAGCTGCACCCAGGCTTTTTTTAAAAATTGAAAATGGGCGTGGCGTCGTCCACTTATGGACCAAAAACCATGTCTCAGGAACTACTAATCTAATTAATTTTATAGCAAAATAAAAAAATATGTAGATGACGGATAATGAAATCTCGATTATCACTTTATCATGCGAGAGTATAAAATGTTCGGTGACACCCGAACTTAGCCCTTCTTTACTTGTTTTTTAAATAGATTAGAGGCGGTCAGTCTATTAAACCATTCAGCTACTAATTTCACTTAAAAAATTTTATTTCTCAGTCTAAACTTTCATACCAGGGTGGTTTATTTTTGTGAATAAAAAATATCATAGTCGGATGAAACCCATCTCAAACGAAAGATTAAATAACAAATATTGAGAGAAAGAGGCGATCTGTGTTTGGAACGAAAGAAGGAAAGCTTACACCAAATTTCAGGAAAGAAAAAATTTTTTGTGCATAATGCAAAAAAAAATCTCAAAAACTTGAATTTTTCGCATAAATTTTCAGGTTATGTGAAAAAATTCTGGTTAAAAAAGTTATAGATCATTTCAATAACTACAATATTGTCATATAATATTTTTCTGCAGGATCAATAGTTTGCCGAAAATCGAGATAAACTACTTGAAACCCCTAAAAATTAACAAACGAACGAAAAGACCCCAGCTGTGAAAGTATTCGACGCAATACCCGCCGGGAAAAGCAGAGGAAGAGGAAGACTTTCACTCCGTTGGAAAGACCAGGTGGAGAAGGACCTGTTTTCGCATGGAATCTCCAATTGGCGCCAAACAGCTAAAAGGAAAAACGGCTGGTGCGCTGTTGTAAACTCGGCCATAGTCGCATAAGCGGTGTCTACGCCAGTAAAAAAGAAGAAAAAAAAATTAAATAATCCTTTTTTTCACGGATCACAGATTGTGCGTAAATTATTTTTTCCTTAATGTTTGTTATTTTAACTTTTTCGTTTCCGATGAGTTTCCACATACTGTGAGTTTTTTTTTCTTTTTTATAATTTTCCAAGGCTACTGCACTAGCCTATTCAGTCAAAGGCAGTTTTGTATGGCTTTGAGCTACAATACAATTATTGAGGCTTTGTCAGTAATTAAAAACTACACTAGTAAGGGAACTAGAAAAGAAGCCACAATTGAGTACGCGGCAGTGTTTATACCTAAACTGGCTTTAAACGTAACAAACATTGAGTTTAAATCCCAAAAAATAACAAAAACAATACATATAAAAATTAATGCGATATAAACACGTATAAATTGTTAGTTTGAAATGCCACAAAATTGATTAAAATTCGTTGAAAAATCAAAAAACCAAATAAGTACATCATAATGATCAATGAAGTTATTAAAAATTCATAATTTGTATTTAGAATGTGTTATATTTTACAACAACAATAAATATTTAAATATTGTATATATGTATATATGAGACAATACAATACAAATAGACGCAAAAATGCGGGAGTGGTGGAAAGAACACAGAAACTAACACACTGACATGCACTGATTTAGTATGTGTTCGTGTGAGTGTGTGTATTTACAATTAAAGTAACCATTTAATATCATAAACACCAGCTAACCGTCATGAATAAATGAAAATTCAAAACGTGTTTATAACGATTCAATTAGTGGAAGGAAACTGATAAACGAAACAACGAAATAATAAAACTAAAAGTGGTGTTCACGTGCTGCTGGTTGCTTAGCATAATGAAGAGTTAATAAATTTAAAAAATATTATGCCAAAGACAATACGAAATTAAGAAGTTAAAGAAAATATGGATGGTAAAATACATAAATGTGAAAATTTTTACATAAAAAATTAAAAAAAAAAGTGGTGTTCACGTGCTGCTGGTTGCTTGGCAAATTGAAGAGGTAATAAATTTAAAAAATATTATACCAAACACAATACAAAATTATTAAGTTAAAGAAAATATGGATAGTAAAATACACAAATGTGAAAATTTTTACATAAAAAAAATTAAAAAAAAAATTATCAGATTAAAAAAAACTCGAAACTTTTTCAAAAAAGCAATTATCTGCTTAGATTAGCTGTTTTTTTCATAAAAACTGCATAATATTTTTGTATCCAAATTACATACAAAAAATTTCCAATTATCTAAATGCGACAAAAATTACAACAAAATAATATCTTTGATTGTCAATTTATTTACTTGAATTAATTATATCAATATTTACGCAAAAAACAAACGGCGAACACCATAATGTAAGATATTTTCGAAAAATTATTAGTGTCTGTGTTTTGTGAAAAATGCGTTGGCTTGTAACCGGTGGCGTATGAGTAACATTCAACATGAGGAGATGCGTTGTTCTTTGATGGCGTGTACACTTAACAGTTGACGAGTATGTGTGTATGTGTGCATGTGCACATGAGTCTTTCTACATGTTCTACTAAGAAACTCTTTTGCTTACTTAACTTTGCAATAAAAATATTTAATTATTTTTTGCTCTTCAATTTTCAGTAAGAAATAATTAAATATCACTTTTAGGCGAATCAGTGAACTTTTGCATATTTTATTTTTACTTTTTTCCTATGCGAAATGTTTCAACCGCAACGAATTGCAGCTGAATAACACAGTAAAAGCAGTGTTTTGAAAGCATTGGCTGTGAATGCAAAGTTTTGCGGCTGTTTTCGTACTTACCTCCTGTGGTGGCACGTCATAGGTGCGGGTACGCAAGTCCACACGAGCGTACGAGTCAATGCATGGTAGGATAAAGAAGATGCCTGAAAGTGTGGAGTAAATTAAAGTTATTTTTACAGGAAAGAATTGTTAGAAATTTCATTAGAAATTAGTTAGAAGTTATTTTTTTCGATTTAAGGTCGAAATAACCCTTAAAAACGTAACCACGCCACTTTTCGTACCGAACTCAGTTCGCTCGAAATTTATTTTTTCTTTCATTTTGTTATTTTATCTTTCGCTGCTAACGGGTTTCATTCTACACTAATTCCTTTTTTTATTTTAAAAAATTATCTACCTTTGTTCTACATTACACTTTCCAGAGCAAACAATTTCAAGCTCGGAAAAGCAAAATCCTGGCTTATAAAGGACAACAAGCAGCCACCTTTGCCCTCAAACTACATAATTTCACACCTTAAAATAACAGTTCGCCGTAATTTATGCAATTAAAATTAATTAGACAAAGAAAAAGTACGTACAACAGCAACAACAACCGTAAGACCTCAAGCGTTTGCTTGCGACCTTTCTTTAGAAAATTACCATTTGACACATTTGACACTAAAATGTGCGCAATTTATGCTTTTGTGGCCAATTGAGCAGAACTACTTTGCGGCAGCGCCCCGCCCAGCGACCTACGCAGCACCGACAGCGGCAGCTGCGGCACCAACGCCAACATCCGGGGCAACAAAGTACAACAAGGACGCGAAAAAGAATCACAGCGGTGCGAACATTGCTCTTGCAGCGCGACTAACGGCTTCGGCACGAACGCTAACAACTGCAACAGCAGAAACAGCAGCAACAACAACCACTTTTGCCACACAACAAAGGCGGTGAGAATAAATGCAATGCGTGCATGACAAGGCAACGGCAAATACAACACCCGCACACACACATGCACACATCGCCATGAAAGTGTCGCTTGAATGCAACGCTGCAACCCAGTTTGTGTGTATGTGTGCTTACATTCATGTAGTGTTGTGACATCTTGCCTGTCGTAATGTAGATGTGTGTTTGTGTAGTGGTATGTGTGCTTGGCTTCTCGCAAGCTACTAAGCGGGCGCGCAAAGTGCCGTTGCAGGCGAACGGCAAACAAAACTTTCCACCACAAACGTATGTTGGCTGTGCTGCTTCGCGCCGCCTCGTAAACGATGAAGAATTGGATCAAGTGCTGCAATTAACACAAATTGCCATTGCGCTCCTGCAGCCGCAACAGTGGCAGCTGTTGTCGATGACAATATGCGAGTACGTGACACACACACACACAACCACATATACATACACTTGCAGCACCTTGTGAATTTCGTAAATGTGTAGCAAGTGACCCCGTAGGAAATTGTATTCGCAAAGGGAACTACTTTCTTCGCAACAGCAGAGAAATTGACACTGTCGCTCTTTGAATTTAGATAAGGTTTACTCTGGCGAAAAGAGGCCTGCGTGAGTCCTTATTGTTTGTGAAAAACTCATGATTTTGAACCGATCTTGCTCTCAATAGTATTGTGAGCTTTAAAATGCATCTGAGTTTGCTTGGAGTTTACTTTGATCCACTAATAGTCATGACGTTGTTGATTTTGGTTTTAGGTGTGGATTTCGGGAAATATAAGAAGCTATTTCGGTTCTCACCCAAGCAAGCATTGGTCTTCAATGTCGTTGCTGTTATTTTCCTCGAAGGAATGAGGTTCCTTAGGCAAAACCACTTGATAATTGAACTCAAATTGGATATATATATAGAGAATACTGAAGACACTATTGTGTATTTTAATTATTCTTCTTATAAAATGTCGAAAATAGTTCTGTAGGCAACATTTGCTATTGTGGCGTCATCAAACCAGCTAACAGTTCTATTTCGTTATAGTTTAGTGTAATATTCCAACTTATAATGGGTAGTCGAAAAAGTTTTTTCGTATGAACTTTCGTTGAACCAAATACCTATCATTTTGCTCGACCACTTTTTGCCATTTTTCCGCTAGAGACATTATTCCACCAGTACAAAACTTTTTTAGTTTCTCGGCGAAAAACTGCGACAAGTAATTTTTACAGGCTTCTCTTGAAGCCAAATTAACTCCATTAAGGGAGTTCTAAATTGACCGAAACAAATGGTATTCCGATGGTATAAGGTCAGAGCTATATGGTGGATGCATCCAAACTTCCCAGCCAAGCTCTCCCATTTTTAACCGAGTCATCAAAGATGTAAGTGGTCTGGCCTTGTCCTGATAGATGAAGATGCCCTTTCTGTTGATCAGTTCTGGTCGCTCTTTCGATTGCTTGCTTCAATCTCAACAGTTGTTGATAATAAAATGTAGAATCAATCGTTTGAACAACCTGGAGCAGCTCATAGTGGACGATTCCTTTCCAATCCCAACTTCATTGGTGTCTTAAGTGGCATTCTTCCCTTTTTTATAAAAAAAAATTTCAAATTATAGCGAATTTCTTCATTATTTTCACTCATTTTTGAACAGCTGTAACTTTTTTCAACTTCCCCGAATTTAATGAAATCTCACCTTTCCAACACTATAGTATGGTATGATACAATGTGATTTGTAGCACCGGAGATATACGACTGCAAAAACATCTATAGACGAAATACGAAAAGACTTTTTCGACTACCCAATATATGCAGTGTTCAAATGCATTTTAAGCATTTCCCTCGCAGGTGTGCTTGGTTACCGTACCTTCCTTATTACCAACAACAATAAAAGTTCTGTGCATACTCACCGGGACCCTTAGCGCCACCCTGCATAAGACGGCCCAAACGAAATATAACAGCGCGTTCATATTCCTGTACTACCTGTAATTTAGAAAGAGGAAAAAGTGAAAATGAAATAAGATAACACAGAAGCAGAAGCAGTGGATAATAAGAAAAATTATGCGCCCGAATGGTAAAGTTATTCGAGAAGGATCTTGTGCAATTGTGTGTGAGTGTGAGTGTGTGCGCGCAGTTAGGCAAGTTGCAACGACAGCCGTACAACCGAACAATAGCGCAGCAGACAGATGGAACTGCAATGCAATAAAATAAATGATTGTTAGAGCTGCTGCCGGCTGCTGCTTGCTTGCACCTTGCAGGTGGCACGTTGCTGAGTGCAGCCATTACAAAAGGTGTAAAAATCATTTATTATTCCATTTATTTGCTGCTTTGCCACTTTGATTGCCTCAACTGCTGTGGCATGCAAGCTGCCTCGCTGCTGAACTTAATATCGCTTCTAATGCGCATTTCAGAGCAGCTGCAAGTCCACACCAACACACACACACACCGTTATGTGTGCTGCAATAATACTTTCATATACATATATGTATGTAAGTATATGTTTTGGATGTTATGTACTGAATGTTGGCACTTACCTTGAAGCACACGAACAAGCTGAACGGCAACGTGAGTATGACAAGTCCAACGGATAAGAATATCAGCAACTTCCCACACGTCGATGCCTTATCGCTAATTTCTTCATCGGCTATAAAATGAAATTCCAAGAAGAATTACTTAAACGCTTGCATGGCTGGAGTAAAGCAATTAAGTTGATAGAATGCCTGCACTCACATAACTTTTAGTTTTTATAGCAGCGATCACAAGCAATAACAACCTAAGTCGACTTGGTGGACTGCGCTCCGGTAGCGGCAAATACTATGCTAGTCTTACAATGAAAAAATACCCTGGGGAAAGTTTTAAAATATTTTAATATTTGTCACACAGTTGGTAACAATAATACCGTTACTTATACAAAGTAGTTATCTCAGCAGTCTGTTAACTTTAGCTGTTATTGCTTGTGGCCGCAGTTTCAAATTATTATGCTTAAATCTATAGAAATATAGTGAAATGTATGCGTAAAAAATCTTATGATAAGCGAAATTCAGTTCTTAAACGAGGTTTTGAGGTGCATTTATTAGTAACGGGGGTTTCAATAAGAACGCTACAAAAGCAGAAAAGAGCACTTCTTTGTCTCACTGACACGTGAGCATTTTGTACTATCCCTGTGGATTCAAGTTTTTCCATCAGACGCTCAATTGTTGATCTGACTAGACGATTATGACGACCATAAATTGGACTCAACGCTCTTAAGGGGGTATTCTAGTCTATAAATTAAAAAAAAAAATCGATTTTTTTATATTTTCAAAGCTTAACGATTCAAGAATATGTGTACAAAAGGATTTTTCAAAATTCAAATTATTTTCGGAGATATAGGCATTTTTCTGACCCGGCATCCAAACTGGTTCGGCCGGAACGCGAAACTTTAAACGCGGTTTTCTCAAAAACTGACTTTTTCGGAACGATACCCACGATTTCTCAGGTTCTACTGGACCGATTTACTTGAAATTTTTGTAGAGCCTTTTTTATAGGCTTGTCAATGGTTGGAACTAGCCCCATCCCCAAATTTTTATTTCTATTATTAAAAAAAAAAATCGAAATAGTCAGAAAAAGTGATCCAAAAAAACTATTTTTTAAGCAGTCGCCATTTTATAAATTTTTTTTCCCCACTTTTCCATAGTTCCGGCCATTGCGACGTTATTCTAGATTAATAATCCTTTTTCTCTTTGGTTTCAGATAACTAGGAGGGTTGAAATCATGGGTATGGTCACGTGGAAATTTTTAGAGACCATCTACTTCGTCAGCTCATAGATTTTGAAATATTTTCCTTTTTTTTTTAATTTTTAATTTTTCTCTGTACTCTTTTAAAATTAACAAATAACTAATAAAAAATGGATAGTAAAAATATTACTTGCCTTTCTTTTACGACACTTTAAAAATTACCTGAAATTCACGCTTCTAGACTAGAATACCCCTTAAAGTTGAGCCCACTGACTCCGAATTTCAGTAGTAAATTTTAATAATTTCGACTCGTTGTTGGATCGTATATCCTTCCATGATGAAATGGCAAACCTTACTGAAGAGAAATGTCAAAAGACCGGGGAAAAGATGGCGTCATAAACAGTCCCCATTGGTCTACTTTTGTAGCGTTCCTATTGAAAACCCCGTTATTGAGAATAAGGAACCTTTATTACATAACGAACATGGTGTAAAATGCTGTTCTGTTGATCTTACTATTATTTTTTTTAATAATCATATGAATTTGATGCCTAATTTCAGAGTGAAATTTCGAGCACCCCTATGACATAATATTAATATACCAGATGTGTTCAAAAACAACGGAAATTTTGAAATTTCGCTGCCAAGATTTGGGAAATGAGGCAAGAATTATACTGCCGTTCATCGCAATCAATAAAAATTGCTTTAGGCACAACTTTGTAGCATAGCCTAAGCGATTTCGTTGAAAAATATATATGTAAGTAAGTAAACCGCTACATATGCTAAACACATATTCAAATCCATTAGCTAAACACAGCTTAAATTTAAGCCATATATTTTAAAATTCATACTAATGAATGGAATTCATCAAGCAAACTCTTACACATTATCCTAAAACATCACAAGGACCAACAACAGAATCTCCAGGGAATATTAAAAACCGCAAGAGACGCAGCTGTGTTCGCATATAACTGTATGTTACACGCTTACTTGTAGAGCATAAATTAAATATGAGTCTATGTATGAGGCATTGAATGATAAATTGATTGCTGTATTGAGACATTGGAGTGATAATGAAATTTGCATATTTCCAAACGCACACACACTCACCGACATTTCATGCAACTTTTTGCTTCATACAAAAATATAAATTTGTATGCGGTTGCTTGTGTTATGTTTTTTGCTTGTATGCATTAGAGTATACCCACGTGTTGTGTTGAACCACAGAAATGTAAATGGCATGTGTTGAAAAATGTGTAACTGAAAACCGCGTTGAGGGATAACATAAATATTTTACATTTCCACATATGTACATAAGTACATAAGTACATATATAATTATGCAAATATGTAATATGCAGCGCAAATAAAAGCGCTAGGGTTATCAAAAAAGTGAAGGGACTGAAAGCTGGGATTAAAACTTTGGTGAAATTTAGCATCATTTACGGACAATCCGCTGAAGAAGAAGGGACCACAATATGTAAACTCGCTTTGGATAATTGCTTGCACTTAAAGCAGTATAGTTATAATCGACGGAAATATTTTATAAAGTAAGCAATCGTTTTATTTTAGAAATGCTATACGCAAAGCTTAAAAGTCTGCTACTACTTCCTTAAAAGAAAATATATACACTGTGATAAAAAGGCACCCGGAAATCTTAATTAAAATCTCTAGTTGTCCTTAATTACTATGTCGAATGAGAGCAATCTGTCAACCAGTTTGCTTACAGCAGCTGCATAAGTCAGTACACCTCAGTAGTGCGTTGCGATTTTTACAATGAATTAAAATATCAAACAAAGAATTTGTCTGAAAATGTAATTCTAACGAATTCTCGTGTGCGGAATCGTTGCGAATGTTGGAAGAGGCTTACGGTTATTCAGTTTTATGAAAAACACAAGCCTACAAGTGGTACAAAGCCTTCAAAGATGGTCGAGAGATCGTTGAAGACATGACTCGTTCTGTACGAACTTCGACCTCTTTAACGGATGAACATATTAAAACAAGGAAGATTATGGTGCTTGAAAACCGGCAGGCAAGTTTTAGTTCGTTCGAATAGTTTTGGTGGATATTTTGGGTATGAAACGCGTTCTTGTTCGACTCGTCCCCATAAAGCTGAGTTGTTTTCAAAAAGGGTACTGTGAATAGGTCTCTTCGGATATGCATAATCGTGAGAATTCCGATCCCACACTCATGGAGAGCATTGCCGACGAAACATGGATTTATGAGTTTGACATGCAAATAAGTGAAAAATCGTCGGTTTGGAGGGAAAAAACGAGACGAAACCAAAAACCACGGGAAACCTTTCAAAAATCAAGGTGATGCTTATTGGTTTTTTCGATATTTGTGAGGTACAAACAGTCAATAAAGAGTTGTATTTGGCTGTATTGAAGCGTTTGCGGGAGACCATACGTCGAAAACGTTCGAAATTGTGGAAGAACAATTCATGGGGTTTGATAATTCATCATCGCATCGACCCACGTTTGTGAATGAATTTTAAGCCAAAAATGCAGTGAATACATCGATCAACCATCGTATTCACCAGATTTGGTTCTGTCCGACTTTTTCTTGTTCCCCAAACCGAAATTGTCAATTTTCAGTCGATGGAAGAAATAAAAAATGCGCTGAGGGAGGTGAAAGGCATCCCAAGAAGTGCTTGAGAAAAGTGTTTCGAGGACTGGAACTGGACTTGGCATAAGTGGGCCTCTGGTGGCGATTACTTTGAAGGCGATAAAATAAATATTGATGAATAATTAAATATTTTGCGTTCTCTTTACAATTTTCGGGAACTTTGTTGTCACAATGTATAACATATTTCTTGTCTAAGCTGGACGAAATACCTGCAAGTTTAGCGGATTTCCTAAGCTTCAAGGGATGGAAAGTTTGGTACTATAATATACATATGATTTATCATGGATTTTATGAAACACAGACGCTGATTAATATACGTATTGTTATCGAAAGTCTATTAAGACGAACATAACTCAACAGACATTAAAGCACAGAAATAATGAAGTTTTTTCTTCTTAAAATAGTTTTTTTTTTGGAAGTAGTTCTCCTTTATATATACATATGTGACCTGGTCTACGAAAAGGAGGCTTAGGTGTCATAAAATCAATTTTTTTTTTATTTTTTTTTCAATTTTTTTTTTTTAATTTTTTAATTTATTTTTTTTTTCTTCTTCGAATATATAACTTTTTTGTTTACTAAGCGCCGAAATGTAGGCAACATTCTTCATATTAAGTATCGCTTTTATTGGTATGAAAAAGTTAGTTTTGAAGACCACAGTCAGAGTAAACATGAAGTAAAACTGCAGAAATTGTTCAATAAATCGATATTATAAGTATTACTTGTATACACCATACACACGCAACGATTTACACATGTGTAATCTATACATGTAAAATAACAAGAGACTTATTTGACATATTTATAATACTATATACTTAGTATAACATACACATTTGATGACTTGGCAAAAGTACCCCCTGGACACTTTCATTAAATATTCATTAAATTTGTTGAGAAATAAGTTGACTTACAATGAAGGAATCCACGCGAATGCTTCGCTGTCATATCTGAAAGTACAATGGCGGTTGCAAAGGCAACACATAGAAAAAGAGGCAGAGAGTAAGTGGTGAGTGATGAGTAAAATCTTATGTAATCACTTGACTATGAAGAGGCGATCAATAGCGTTCAAAGCAAGACGCGACTTGTCTCAACAACTACTTACGCACGCACATATATTATATTAAGGTACACTACGTCTATGTCTACACACATACATATGTATATAATACTTTGGATATTAGCATAACCGTCTATGACACGCCATTCGCATATTTTGCTAGCTGCAAATTTACTTGACTGACAGCGTCACAATTATTGACATGCTACAAGTTGCCACAAGCCTAATGACTAATCTTACAGATAAATATGTATTATATTATTATATATAGATGAATGAAAGTTAATTTGTTGTTATGTCGTTAAATAAGTGAGCGTACGCTTCATGGAGTTATAAAACACATTCCGATTATATACAGTTTATTCACATTCCTATGAGTAACGGTATACTATACTTATGTATACACTCGCAGAGTTGTAGCATATTTTTTTAATGGGATTAGTTCGTCGAGCACACAGCCACCAACGCTGCAGAGATTAAGGCAGGGCAAAGTGCTCTATAAGCCATATAAACGCTTAATATCTCGGTTACTAATTACACAAAATAGATTTCAGCCAAAGCGTTGTTGCTCTAGGTCAGTCAGGCAGACGCTCCAATATATCTACATTTGTACATATGTAAATGCTTAGTGCTATATTTACGAGCATACCAGTCTAATGAATACAATGAGTGAACGATAATGCTATAAATTTGCGAAATAATGAAATGAAAGCTGAATTTAGATGCTCAAAGCATTAGAACTACATGCAATTTATGACTAATAAGCCCTTATGCTAATTTTATGCGATGCTAATTAAATAGGTGTATATATGTACATGTATCAGTTGAGAATAGTTAGAATAATACTTTAAGACTTTCGTAAATAATCTGCATAATAACGGTTTTCGAAAAAATATAAGTAAAATTGCATGTTCCCTCAAATTATTATAACTAAATTCTACTGAGGTCTGCCAATAGAGTATTCGATATGAGCCGTTACTAATTATATTTTTCATTTCATTGTTATCTTTTATTGTTATTCAATAATCTCGAAGAATTCACATCGACTTAAACAAAAACTACATATGTATATTTGAGTCAAACCTTGAAAATTTCGCTACATGAACGGTTTTGAAAATTAACACATCATTAGCTGAGGTATCAGTCGCATTCTTCGTGATATACATATATAGTATATTGGGTAGTCGAAAAAGTTTTTTCGTATTTCTAATCAAACTTCATATTATTTTTTTATTTTTACAAAGAAAAATAGTGAACAAAAAAGTAACATTTTGGTCAACCACTTTTTGCCATTTTTCTGCTAGAGACATTATTCCATCAGTGTAAAAATTTCATCAGTGTAAATTGAAATTTCCAGAACGTATGCGATAGAACCATTATTGTGCTACACTAACTGATACAGCATCATCTCCATAAACTTCACAAAATTCATTGAAGGCTTGCGTGGCATTTTTCTTTCTTTCATACAAAAATCTCAAAATATAGCGAATTCCTTCATTATTTTCACATCTATTGACAAAATACAAAAAGACTTTTTCGACTACCCAATATTTTACATACTTTTTGTTAAACTGTTGAAAAATTGAATCCATTTGACATGGCTTGACCCATTTATTGTTTGTTAATAGAGCATAAATACATAACACATATGTCGATAAAGAAATAGTGACGTCACACAAATTGAAAACTTAAATTGTTACCAGATTGTATAAGCACTTGGCTTCTTGTGACGATAAAAAGTGCTTGAGGAATATTTAAGGGGTTACATGGGTTTACGGGTTTAAACAAATTGATTTCTTTTGTAGTATTATTAAATTGTACAACACCTCTAGAGTACTGTCCTAAATTTTCAAGTTGATCCGAGTAATCGTTTCGGAATTATAGCCTTGAGAACATGTGCGCTCCAGGCTAGCTAGGCTAATTGCGTCGTCTTTAAACGCGTTTTTCTCGAAACTGTGTGTTGGAATGATTTCTCTAGAACTACTCAACCGATTTTCATGAAATTTACGCAGATCTTTGAGATATAATTCTTAAGGAGTTTTTCGAGTTTTTCGATTACAACTATTTGAAAAAAAAAATTGTCGCGAAATTTTAACTGAAATTTTCATATTTTTGTAAAAATGTCTAAGTCCAATTTTCAGTTTTTTTCCTTCGTCCAAGTTCTTGGTTAAGGTTTTAACTAAAACTCGTATTTTTTCACTTTATATCATCCTGTAAGGAGTTATTCTGCCAAAGTATCTTTTTCCGAGGGGTCATCGGAAATGGCTTCGCAATGGCCGAGTTTAAAATATTTTTTTCCAAAAGATTTCAAAATTTCTATGTTTAAAGTGTATGTTTGTAACCATAAAAAATTCTAAAAAAAAATATTTTATTTTTAAATGAGAAAAAATTGTTGAAAAAAGCCTGTTTTTCATCTGAGGAAACCCATGTGACCCTTTAAGGTATTTATGTTCAAAAATTTTCTATTAAAGTTAAAACGTATACTCCCAAAAATAAATTGATGCAATCTTGACAAGTTGCCGCTGTTTGTATATATTTTTTGAATAGATCATAATTCCACAATTCTGAGATTTTCTAAGGATATATACCAACTGTTCAAGACTGACTTGGACTGTTTCATATAAACTGCTTCATATAAACCCTGCGCGCAAACCCCATCGATATAATTACTTTCCAATTTGGTGCAAGATTTTTTCACGCATATTACAATTCGTATGCGTTTTGCAGCTGTTACGACGTGAATAGTTTATTTGGCGATTTTTAGCATGAAAAAGTGAACAACTAGTTGGCTTTTCTATTTTGTGATGGAATCATGGGCTCTGAATCGTTTAAAATGTTGCAAAAGTTCTGATTTGTCATGGACACCAGTATTTGATTGACTGAAAACAAAGAGTTAAGGTCGCTAAGTCATCGAAATTTTGCCTCGAGTCGTCCATACACCTGTATTAATGGTAGTAAAGTTAAAAATTTAAAGAAATAGTGGCTTAAAATCGTCGTGTTGACTTTAAAATTATGGAAAATGATTTTAAGATCTTTTCTGTTTTTTTTTTTTTTTAGTGGCAGAATCTGCCGAGTTGACAGCCCTTGGTCGGATAAAAATCCGGGTCCGTTTCGTTACGTAGACTTGAATGTTATTTGAACAGATTTCAGGGTCTCTTATGAATCGGCTCAACACATTTTGGATAATGTTTTGGGTATGAAACGTTTTAATACTAGTTTTCTACCGAAAACCTGAATTTTGGTTAATGTTTTGGGTTGGAAGCGTTTTGAGAATATATTTCTGCCATAAAACAAGCTTCTTTTGCAAAAGCAAAGAAGAGTTGCAAAAAACGCATCACTACTGGTAACGAGACGTTGGATTATGAATATGACGGCGAAGCGGTCCAACGATGTAGAAAATTCGAGTAGCGCCCAAAAACGAACGAAACCGCAATAACTAAAATGCACTGAAGGCACTAAAGGCCATTACAGCAGAGGATTACGACAAGTGTGTGGTAAATTAGGTTACGCCTTGGCAAGCTTGTATTGGCTCTGGCTGCTATTTTCGAGGCGATAATAAAGTTTTGTGTAGAGAAAGTAGTTTTTTGTCAATACAGATCAAAACAGAGTTATTTGATTTTTATTATTGTATAATCGACGGTCAAAGTTCCAAAAAATGATATTTTTACAGGGAAATTAATATTTTAAAATAATGAGTGGCGAGTAAAATTATTGGTATACAATGCCTCATACATATACGCATGTTTATAAGTGTAAATGTTGCCATTCTACTGAAATATCTCTTATATCCACCATAAAACATTTTAACCAAGAATAAATAAGAATAAATAGAAATTTCAACAGAAGTGTATCTGAACTTTTAATTGGCATAAGTACACAGATGACAACGAAGTGCAAAGTTCGCCATAGTTTCATTATTAAATCGCCACGCAGCCAAGTTCACACGAAATTGCAAACGATTTCAATGGAATTAAAAGTTTTTAATTTCCCAATTTAGTTAATAAAACGGCATGCCGAGCAGCGTACGCACACATGTGGCAGTGCACTTTAAAACAATTTCGGTTGTGGAAATGTTTGCCTTTCCAATTATCATAATAATGCTGCGGGAATAATGGAAACAACGAAAATCGGCGTGTGCAGAAAGTCAAGTGGCGGACGCATAATAAATGGTAGTGCACTTACTTTTTACAGCAGATAATCGTGAATGCACATATGTGCTGCTACGTACAAGTATGTCTATGTATGTAGTATAGAACAAGCGCTTGTATGACGGATTTGCACGAAGCAAAACCCAGCAGTGAATGCGCTGGCGCAGTTCAAATCACTTTGGCTGCAGGCTGGTTTCGACAGCGGTGCGAAGGTGATTGGACTGTTAGTGGTATGAAAATGTCACGAGATCACATTTTTGTGTTCAAATACATTTTAATTGCTGCCACGCTGTTTGATTGCTACAGTTATTTCTAACTGTTTTTTATAAATAAATACATATATGTAGGAGACTCGGCTTCATTATAACATAAATGCGCTATTTATTATAGAGTAATTAAATGTGCATATATAATATCATCAGCTACCGATACTGTATACTATATATACAAGTATGTTTTTTCAACTAGCTGGCCGTGTGTCATATGTGCTTAATGCTTCATAGTTCGCTGCCAACGTCATCGCTAGCCGCGGAACGCTTCGAATTGCACGAGCACAATGCTTTACTTTGTTCCCAGCTTGTTTTACAATGGAATACCTAGAAGCACATCCTTATGGGCAGGATAATAGCAGAACTGTATAAAATTTGTGCACAATTTCCATTGTTGTCCTATAAACAAAACAAAAAAAACAATAATTGTAAGCATTTTATTTCCCGACGTAATGCATAATGATGCCTTCTGTGCTTGCCGTTAGGGAGAGAGCGGCGCTGCAACTATGCTGTTGGCTGCAAAAGGTTCATAACCTCACAAATTAGCTACTTTAAAGTGCTTATGTAATGAAGGTTCCGGAATCAGAATGAAAAAAAAAAACAAAGGATTTTTAGTTACAGTGGGTTTCTTTAGCTTAACTTGTTTTTAGTGGCACATATTCTTTATATAAAATTAAATTGAAAATAATTTTAAATTCTACAGAAAAAGTTGACGCTTATATTGACATTCGACAAAGATGAATTACATTACAGTCGCATTTGGTCTACATCAATAAAAATTAGATATAGAACATGTATACTTATCATTATATTGGGTAGTCGAAAAAGTCTTTTCGTATTTTGTCCATAGACGCCCTTGCACTCGTACCATATATCTGCAGTGCCACCAATCACATTGGGCCAACCATACATATAGTGATAGAAAGGTGAGATTTTAAGCTTCATTAAACCAAAATTAAATCCGAGAAAGTTGAAAAAAGTTACAGCTGTTCAGAAATGAGTGAAAATGAAGAATTTCGGTATATTTTGAAATTTTTGTATAAAAAAGAAAAAAATGACACCCAGGCCACTAAAAAAATTTGTGAAGTTTATGGAGACGATGCTGCATCAGTTCATGTAGCACAACAATGGTTCGCTCACTTCAGTTCCGGAAATTTCATTGTTAAAAATACAACTCGCTCTGGACATATCTTAGAAAAAGTCCTGAAATTATGGAAAAGATTGACCAGGACCGTCACATAAGCAGCCATGACATCGTTGAGGAACTTAAAATTCATCATCTAAAAGTTTAGAACCATTTAAAAAAGGCTGGCTGCACAAAGAAGCTCGATGTTTGGGTACCACATGAACTGTCTATGGAAAATTTAATGGGCCGAATTAACATCTGCGATTCTTTGCTGAAACGAAATGAAGTCGAACCATTTCTGAAGCGAATGGTAACAGGGAATGAAAAGAGGATCAAGTACGATAATAATATGAGAAAAAGATCATGGTTTAAGCGGGGTGAAACTCAACAAATGGTCGCAAAGCCGGGATTGGCCAATCGAAAGGTTATGCTGAGTTTTTGGTGGGATTGGGAAGGAATCATTCACTAAGAGCTACTCCAGCCTGGTCGAACGATTGATTCTACATTTTACTCTCAACAACTGATTAAAGCAAACAGCCAGAACTGATCAATAGAAAGGGCTTCATCTTCCATCAGCACAACGCTAGACAATACACATTTTTGGTGACTCGACAAAAACTGGGAGAGCTAAGCTGGGAAGTTTTGATGCATCCTCCATATAGCACTGACCTTACACTATCGGACTACCATTTGTTTCGGTCAATGCAAAACTCCCCTAATGGAGTAAAGTTGGCTTCCAGAGAAGCCTGCGAAAATTACTTGTTAGTTTTTCGCCGAGAAACTAGAAAGGTTTTACACTGAAGGAATAATGTCTAGCTGAAAAATTACAAAAAGTGGTCGATCAAAATAGCTCAAACTTAAAAAACTAATTTTATTATAAATATGAAAAAATAAATTGAAGTTTAATGAGAAATACGAAAATAATTTTTCGACTACCCAATATATACTTTTTCTTTCAATAAATAATTTTTATATAAGCAAAACGATAGAAACGCATTAAAATAATACTAAGAATTCGCATTAAAAAATTCTCTTTATTTAAAAATAAATATTATTTATTTTTTAAATCGATATTCCTCTATCAAAATCTTTCAGAAAACCCTCACAAATCTCAACCGTTTCAAAGTGGTATGTATATGTTTGATATAACTATGAATTTCTAAATAATAGTTGCTAACAATCGGTTATAAGTCACATGTAAATGATAACATAAGTATTCAAATATTAATTTAACCACAAAGCGCAATAGTTTCCATTACATACAATAAAGACGCTTCGATTAAAAGCACTTATTATTAATAGGCCATAAAATAACACAAACCAGCTGTGTGATTCCCATGCTCCACTTTAAATAGCGCCGCAGTGGCTTTAAATTTTCCAACCCCAAATAAAGGATCAAAAGTATATAATATAAGAAAATAAGTTTTAAAATACGCTTTATTAACTTATTAACTGCTGCATATATATTTGCTACTAAATCATGCATATACGCACCAAAGCCCTACATACATACATAAATACTTCGCCTAAAAGCATACTTATATACACATACATATATACACGTGCGCTCATTTATACATACATATATTTACATATGAGCAGCCACTGGAATATGGGCATCTGGCAGCAGCATGTAGCAATTCGGATGACAGGAGCAAGTGCTGTCTAAGATGTGGTGAGAAAGGACACTTCGCACAGACGTGCGACAAGACTCCTTCTTGTGGTGCTTGCAAGAGCAAGGGGAGGGAAAACTCAAACCACCAAATAGGTAGTAAAAGATGCCCTCTATATCAGGAAGCGTATAAAAAATACAATAAATGAAAGTTATCCAGCTAAACCTGAACCATTGCGAAGCTGCTCAAGAGTTGCTTAAACAAACTGTATTTGAAGAAAAGGTGGACGTAGCAATACTGTGCGAGCAGTATAAAAACGTAGACAACGCCACCTGGGCCTCAGACACCTCCAGCAAAGCTGCCATATGGTCATGTGGAGGCAAAGCTTTCCAAGAAAAGCCACTGCTAGGAAAGGCCTACTTCACACGAGCCAAGATCTGTGGAATCAACTTTTATAGTTGCTACATCCCACCGAGTGTCCCACAAGGCGCGTTTGAGAAGATATTGGATGATCTTGTGCAGGAAATCCTAACAACCACAAATAACGTCGTAGCAGGCGATTTTAACGCATGGGCTGTGGACTGGGGAAGTGTTAGTACGAACAAACGAGGAAACGTTCTACTCAAGGCCTTTTCATCGCTCGAGGTTGTGCTATTGAATACTGGAAATAGGAACACTTTCGAAAAAAATGGCCGTGGATCCGTGATTGACATCACGTTTGTTAGTAGCCCGCTGGTACGATCAACATGCTGGGAAGTCTCTGACCTCTATACGCATAGTGACCACCTAGCCATTATAATGGAGATTGGAAAACCCAGGAGTGAAACATACGCGCAAACAAAGATGGTACAGACAAAAGGATGGAAAGCAGAAACGTTCGACGAAAATCTCTTTCGACTTATGCTAGATGACAACATCACAAATGTAGAAGATACAGAACGACAGGCGGAGATATTAGTGAGGCACGTCAGCAAAGCATGTGACGCTGCAATGTGCAGGAAAAAACAAGGCGCTAACGCTTATAGACAGCCTGCATACTGGTGGAATAGTGCAATCGACAGCCTGAGAACTGACTGCAACAAAGCCAGGCGCTCCTGCCAGAGAAGACGAAGTTCACCAGAATACGAAAACCTGCGCGAAAGTTTTAAAAGGAAACGCCGTGAGCTCAAGAAAGCAATCAAAAGAAGCAAACTCTCCTGTTTCAAAGAGCTCTGCGAAAATGCCGATGAGAATCCATGGGGCGATGCGTACAAAATAGTGATGACAAAACTCAAAGGAAGTAAAGGGAGAGCACCAACCTGTCCCACCCTATTGAAAAACATCGTGGAAACCCTTTTCCCTACGCAGAGGAACGAAGGATCTGTATTATCAGATATAAATACGGTAATAGACGCACCATCGGTCACCGACGATGAAGTGATAGATGCAGCCAAAAGGTTTGGAAATACCAAAACACCGGGTCTAGACGGAATCCCCAACAAGGCGCTAAAAACGGCTATAACACACAAAGCGAGCCCCTTCTCACAGCTCTTTACCCGCTGTTTGCAAGAAGGTGTCTTTCCAAAAATATGGAAGAAACAGCGCCTAGTGCTTTTGCAGAAACCAAACAAACCGGCTGGAGAACCAAGCTCGTACCGCCCTCTCTGCATGCTAGACACGCTTGGAAAGATCTTGGAGAGAATAATATGCATACGTCTGGAGAAGCATCTGGAGCAAGAATATCCAGGACTCGCCGAAAACCAATTTGGTTTTCGTAAGCACAGGTCAACCATCGATGCGATCACGAAAGTGACAAATGTGGCAAGCAAGGCCATCGAAGGAACGAGGTGGATGTATGGTACGAAAAAATACTGTGCAGTCGTAACGTTTGACGTTAAAAATGCGTTTAATTCTGCGTATTGGCCATACATAATGAGCGCTCTCGAATGCAAAGGAACACCGAAGTATTTGTTGAGAATTATCTCCAAATACCTGTCGAATAGGCTGCTACTCTACGATACAGATGAGGGACCGAAGCAGTACAGGGTGACGGGAGGGGTACCACAGGGCTCAGTGCTAGGTCCACTGCTGTGGAACGTGTTATATGACGGAGTGCTTCGACTGCCATTAGAAAGAGGGGTCCAAATTATCGGGTACGCCGATGACATTGCGGTAACGGTGGTAGGGAAAGAAATCAGTCAAGTAGAAAGCTTATGTGAAGACACCGCCTTAAGAATAAAGAGCTGGCTCACGACAAAAAAGCTCCAACTAGCAGCCCAAAAAACGGAAGCAGTGCTAATTACCAGCAGAAAAAAAATAGAAAATGCTACCTTTAATATTGATGGCCATAGCATAACGACTCAGCAGTCGTTAAAATACCTAGGCGTTGTAATAGACACGCGGCTTAATTATTACACGCACATTGAAAAGGCATGTGCAAAAGCGACGCGAATAACTGTGGCCCTATCCAGGATGATGGCTAATGTTGGAGGACCAAGCCAGGGCAAGCGTGCACTCTTGGCTAAAGTGAGTCAATCGGCACTAATGTATGCGGCGCCAATATGGGGACCAGCAATGCATAATAAAACATACGCGAAGAAAGCAAGATCTCTGACTCGGCTCAATGCAATAAGAGTTATTTGTGGATTCCGCACAGTATCACACGAGGCGGCCGGGGTCATATCGGGCATCATACCACCGGACATAATGGCGTTAGAGCTCAAAAGAGTCTATGAAAAATCAAGAAGCGCAAGGAGGCGTCTTACAACAGCGGAGCGAAGTAAGGAAAGGGAGGAAAGCTTATGTGAGTGGCAGAGGCGCTGGGACATAGCAGAAAATGGAAGGTGGACATATAAGCTAATCAGAAACGTGAAAACATGGGTGGAGAGGAAGAACGGCGATTCTGATTATTATCTGACGCAATTCCTGACCGGACACGGATGCTTTCGAGAGTACCTGTACAAATACGGTCACGATAGCGGAACAGAATGTTCATTCTGCGGCAATGCCAGCGAAAACGCAGAGCATATTTTCTTTCACTGCCCGAAATTCGAAGCAGAAAGAAAAGACGTAGAAATTATTATCAACGAACGTGTGACTCCAGAGAATATCGTGCACCACATGATAAAAAGCAAAATCGTGTGGAGTAAAGTGAAGAATTGGTCCGCAATTGCCCTGCAAGAACTAAGAAAAAAGGAAAGGCAACGAAGTAGCGATAGCAGAAGAGTTAGAGAAGAGTAGTCCAGAAAGGCGTCCAGGAAGAGCCAATCTTGGCTGAGCCTGGTCCTGCGAAGAAATGCTTAACGGCAGTCCCGTAGGATCAGTGAAATGCAGTCGGAGTTAGGGTTTAGTACGTAGGCGTGCTGTTACGCAAGTTCAACATGGTCATCCATACTGAGCGTGGTCCCGAAAGAGGTGTACCCTTAGCGTGCAGTATGAATCGTGCATGCCGTCTAGGACTGACGGTATCTATGAAAGATTCCCCCTTCGAAACAAAAAAAAAAAAAAAAAAAAAAAAAAAAAAACGGTCAGCAGTTGAGCAGCACATGCTTTACTGTACACACACACATATATACACGGCTAACTGGGTCCAATTAGCTCCACGAAGTCAGGCAGTAATCACTCACTCACCTTTTTTAGTATCTGGCATTGCGTTTTAGACCCTTCACCACCCGCGCTATTTGTACTCGCTCGTACTTGTTGCTGTTTTGGACGTTTTACTGTTTGGCAATTTAGCAATTTGGAAATTTGGCACTTTTAAGACACACACACACACACGAGTGCAGCTAATTAAGCCGTAATGTGTGTCATTAAAGGATCACAGTTGCGTGGCAATGGATAGTGGACACTTTGGCGAGGTTACTGACTAACGCTATCCTAATTAAGTGTTGCAGCTATCTGAGGGTATTTTGAATTATTGCATTGGGTTTTCTTTTGTTGCGATTTGTTTGGCAAATTTTTAAAATTGTTGACGGGTTTGCGCTAAATTTATTTCTCTTTTTTCAGTTGTTAATCAACATTTTTTATTAACAATAAAACATTTTTTTATTAACAAAAGAGTGTAAATTACTATACATTAATATGATTTCGCATTTATTTTCAAATGAGTTAACAACTTTTATTTGATTTCGTTTTTCCAGCTGTACCACTTTCTTGCCTGCGCTTCAACACTAACACCACTAACCCACTGTATGTAGTTTTAATTATTTTTTCATTATTTGTACTTTAATATTACATTTTCTCATTCACGCGCCTTTCTCTGATTCGCTTCGCTCTCGGCCACAGTGCAACTGTAACTGAAACAGCGTCCTGTTATGGTCGTCCTGCTGATCGCTTGCGGTGACCGTACTTATTAGCAGCAACAAAGCAACAAAACAAAGCAACAGCACCCATTCACACGTCGCTCCAACGCACAGCCGCTGCTACTGCACCCCTCCACCCCTGCATTCATGTCACAGTGAGCTGGGCAAGGCGCACACTCTGCTGCACTGCAGAGCACTGTTAAGGCAACAGCCGCTGTTATTGCCAATTACCAGCCGTGGTTCTAACAGTCGCTTGTTGTTCCTGTTGTTATTTCAGCTGCTTTTGGCACCTATAGTATTCGCTCACAGCATTAACGGTCACCGCAGACACTCGGTCGCGAAGTTCCTGTCACCTATGTGCTCGCCCGTCAACTGAATTCACTTCGCGCACAGCGCTGCCATTTTATAAGGATACACACGCTTCCAACTTCTTGGTCTTGGTCCATGTAAGCGGCGTTCGACGCTCGTGGAGCACAATGAGCGCGAAATGTGAATATGTCTGTCCTCGCTGGGCAGCACAAGCAGCACAGGCACCGCTGGCTCCGAACGCGAAAACGAAAGGCGCTAGTCGCTGGCCGCTATTCAGTCGCCCGGTTACTGAAGACGACGTCAGCAACGCGGCACAACATACAACGAATGTTTGCTGTCGTCGACGTCATTGCTGACGCTTTTGCGGCAGTGTTGCCCACATGTGCTCGTTTGTGACAGTGGCAAGGCTGCTACCACAGCATCCGTGTGCTGCAGCTGCTGTTAGTTTAACATGAGCGGTGCAGAGTGTAAAAGCTCGAACTGCGATTTTGAGTTGGATATGCTGGTAGGTCTAACAGGTCCAAATACAAGCGTATACATAGATAGAAACGTGTTTAAAATAGCAAAGTTGTTAGTGGAATTTATTGGAAGCTTTTGAAGTTAAAATTGAGGCTGCCAGACTTTTATATAGTAAGCATGGAAATTATTTTTGCTCGTTTAAATTTAATTTTTCAAAAAAAAAATTTAGTATTGGGAAAAATAATGTTATGGAAATAGCTTGTCAGCTTCTGATGAGTAAAAACAAACCTACGAAGTAAATTTCACAGTATACCTGAACTGCTCTAACCAAATTAATGCATGAAGCTTTAGAAAAATGCTTTTCCTTAGTAGTCGTTAGTTAGTCGAAAATTATTTTAATTTTTTTTTATTGCTATTTTGCTATCTTGAAAAAAAAATTATATTTTTCCAATTTCAAATATACCCAGTACTTTTTAAGCTGACTATTGCTGGGGGTCACCATGTCGTATGAGCAACACAAAATTCAAAAGGCGCTTGCTTTAATCACAGCATCCGCCTAAATGTATGCAACACATTTAACTTCTGAAACTCCAACAACGCACTTAAATATGTGAAGTACATAAAGTAGCAATTTATGAATTAAACTGAAATCTGAAAGCTCCAAGCACAAATATACTGGCATTGCGCTAAAAATAGAAGCATAAAGCTTTAACTGCAAAATATTTGCAGCTGAAGAGAAAGATTGAAAGAAAGAGAGAGTGTGAGAGCAAGGACGCAAAGAGATTGAGCGAGAGGCGTGAGTGTAAATGACGGCTACGGAATAGCAGCATATCCGAGCGTCAATGGAATCCAATTTCATCTCACTTTGTAAACATTGAGTGCCATGTTGAGTCTTTCATTCAGCTTTCGCAAGCATCTTATTAAAACCACAAAAACACTCACAGATGTTGAGCGCGCGTATGAAGACTGGCGTGTAAATTCGCATATAAGAAATAGCAACGAAACGGAAATATATGAAATTAAGTCAATTTGAGTTTTAAATCAAATCACGTTTTATTCCATTTACTATGTATATATGAAGAATGAAGAAGAAGGTTATTTAAATGCACAAATAATCATACCTAAATGTAATATGTTCTTATGATTATAACATCCTGTGTACTCCTAACGAATTATTAGTTAGTATTTATTATAAATTGTAAAATTTAGGAAAAAATTATCATCACACTTTCTAATATACGAACTTAAGCCATAAATATTTAAGCTGCGGTAAAATTTGAGCAAATAATAGAGATTTATTGATGATAACGCCACCTCAAGTATATGACAGCGCCAATAATAAATGTTATCTGTCTTCTGTTTTTCCTCTTTTCGCTTTTTTGGTCATAAACACTGCTATGACATTGACTTTTGTTCTGAAGACGCTTTATCATACACGCTGATAATGCCTTCGATAAAGTGAGCTCGCAAAAATAATAATGCTTTGCAAGAAAAATAAATTTTTGTGTTTTTTATTTTTCATTTTTGTACCAAACCCTGCAGGAAACACTCGACTGGTTCAATCAAAAATATTGAATAATATTAATTCGTGGTTTATGGTGTAGTTTTTGTATGAGAACAGAAATCGTTGAAAAAGACTGGTTTTTATCAGAGCAAACCCATGTAACGCCTTATGAGCAGTTATTTCAGAAACCTATTTTAAAACTGTGCTAGACGTTCCGTGTTCAAAACACAACTTGATAATTTCAAAATTCTAAACACTCCTTTTGGATGCACATTCTGCTTTCTTCAATACCAATCCTGCCGATATATTAACTAGGTTCACACTTCACATATTTATATATACAAAGTTTATATACATATTACGTACACATCGCGCATATCAATTCAACTCATACACAAACTCGCTTTATTCCCAGATGATTGGGACCACAAACAAGATTGTTACAGCACTTTTGCCACTACTCAAAGCTCGTTAATATCGCACCAGAAAAGCATAATAAAAATGTAGCGAATGTGGCAGCGATGTGGCAAAGAACTGCCGCTCATATCAGACAAAAATGCCGCCCTGCGCCTAACGTATCTGTTACACACTCACAATACATGGCGGTTTGTGAATCAGACAACACATACCAAAATGTACACGACGAATTTTCATTGTATCCGCCTTAGGAAATGCCTTAACTGAAATCTGAAAGGAAGCGAAGTGAAGGGAAAGCTTCGATGGCAAAGCTCATGAATGGGGGAGCTCAAACGCGCTGATATACATACATATACATATTTAGGCGTTTGTGCAGTGGAGTGCGAAATAAATGCAACTTTCCAAAAAATTATGCAAAAAAGTTGAGAAAAGATTACAAATTTCTATTTCAAGATTACAAATACAATTATTCTTTGTTTTCTTTATAAAGGGTGCCACATTTAGAGGTTTAATACTTTTTTAAAGAAAAACACAGAAACTTAAAATTTAACGAGGAATGTTTAATATCATTTATTTCTTGATGATTGTCTCTTTCAAATGTTGGCTGCGGCTACGTCTGAGATAGTTCAATTGTTGAGTTCAATTTTCGATGACTCGTTTGAGCTTTTCGACTGATAACTGGCGAAGGATATGCGTGATGCTTTACTTCAAGGCCTGAATCGAAGCGGGATTGTCCGCATAGACTTTAGACTTTACATATCCCCACAAGAAAAGGTCTAACGGTGTGATATCACATGATATTGGTGGTCAATCGTGGTCAATCGACCGTCCCAAAACGTGAAATTATCTGTTCCCCGAAGTCTCGATAAATCCATTAATTGATGCGATGTGTAGGAAGTGGCGCCGTTTTGTTAAAACCAAATGCCGCCGAGGTCACGAGCTTCGATTTCAGGCTTCAAGTAGTCTGTTATCGTGGCGAGATAACGGTCGCTCTTGACAGTTACGTTCTCACTGGCATATTTATTGAAGAAATATGGACCGATGAATCCACCGGCCCACAAACCACACCAAACCGTAGTTCATTCTGGATGAAATGATAGCTTTTGAATCTCTTCAGTTTGCTCTTCGTCCCAAATGCGGCAATTTTGCTTGTTTATACACTAATTGAGCCAGAAATGGGCCTAAACACTGAACGAAATTTGGCTCGAAAATGTTGAATCTTCTTAGAACTTTTCAAGAACCCGTAGAAGCGAAGCGGTGTCGCGTGGCAAGGTCGAAGGGCATAGTTTCTTGCTCAAGCTGTGTTTTGTACGTTTTCAATTTACGACGTAAAATGCAAGTCGTATCAGACGTCAGTCCGACTCTACATGGTCTCGTGTACACTCTCAGGTACGGTTGATAAATTTTCTTCACTGCGCGCTGGACGTGGTATATTCGATTGAATATTATTCAATAATGATTGCTGGGTCTCAAGATGAGTGATGGTGTTGCAAATAGTACGCTCAGTAGGCCGATTCGGTTGACCATAAGTTCAACGAAGCATGCGAGACACATTCTTTAGAGAACGTGAATTTTCGTAATAAAGTTGACGCTGTTCAGGCGTAAGCCTTTCCTTGTTGAAATCCTAAACAACACTGAACACAAACAACATGAAAGCTTGGCACGACTCACGAATGATCTGTCAAAAAAGGCTATTGAAAAAAGTATCTCTACTTGTATCACCTGCTATTATTCCAAAATTCTTAATATTGAAAATAAATTATTGCTGTTATTATGCACAATACTGTACATACTCATCCAGGAAAAAAATATGAGAGAAGAGACTCAAAGTACAAAACCGAAGAAAATCCCTCTTTTGCATACAAACGCCTATATGAAATCATATATACACATATACCTAAATAGACAGCTATAAAAATCGTAAGGAAATGAAGCAATAAAACTGATTTTAAAGTCACGACATTTATTTGAGGGGGTGTGTCAACATGTACTCTTGGCTGTGCTCTCTCATGTGTGCCTGCGAAGTCGCTATTGACTTTGAACTTGAAATTTCGGAAATTCGCCTCAAACATATCAATGGAAAAGCCAATATTTTTTCAACATTGCAGCCTATAACCTAGACATTTCAGCAGCAATGTGCATTTATAAGTAAAAAAAGGTATTGTAAGTGTGTGTGTGTGCCCGCCAGCAATACCTACCGAGCCACCGCAAAGTGCGCGAGCCGCATTATCAGTGGGGTTTTGCTGGCGCCATGCTGTAAAACGTACTTTTTTATGAGTTCCGTCCGTTATTTTTTTCATAGCCGTGCTGCCGTTCCACCGCCTTTTGGTTTGTGATTTTTGGCTTGGCAAGCAGCATTCCGCGCCAGTACTTTTTTCGACGTCCTTAAGGACTTTGAACTGTAGCGCTGTGTTAAAGAATGCAGAAAGCTTGGGGTGAATTTGAAATGAAATAATTTCTGCTAGAAACCAACACAAACATAGCCATGTAAGGCAGGCACATTTTGCTGTAATGAGCAGGTGCGTCAGTAGTGTGTGCGTGACTCTACGAAGCTCAGTGCTTAAACTCAACACAACAGGATTGGCTTTGAGTAAGTCTTCACAAATATTTGAGAATTTCCAAACAAGTTTGAATGCATTTAAATATAAACAAATTCAGCTGCTTCGTGCTTTACAATTCTTCAAAACGTATTTATTTTTCTCTGCGAGTTCAACGCCAAAATCGATTTTGGAATAGAGTAGCTATGAAGCCGCTGATTCTTTTTCAGCTATTAGACTAGTATGTATAAAACAATAACTCTGTCTAGTCGCGAGTATTTTTCATTTTTCTATGATCTCATAAATTTATATTCGCCATAGCAATTAAATTTTCCATGTTCAAATCCCTGAGTCCACAAAGCATTACTGCGATGTGTTTGTGTATACAAACAAAATACATCCACACACACATATATATATAAATGCATAGGGGCATAGAAACCATGCTGCAGGCGCAAAAGAAATTTCAGCAACCAACATTCCGGAGGCCGACTTTCAGCTGGTTGCCAACATTTTTTATGCCACTGGGCCGTGCAATGGCCACCGAACGCAGAGCACAGCGCACACGGAGCATGAGCTCTAAGCGCCGAGCTTCCAGCTAATTGTTGTCATTTGCTTTTGCCAGCCAACGGCGGTGGCACAGATGCGTTGACTCGTAAACCGGAAACGCTTTGTTGTTGTGTATGCGGTTAACATTTTAGCAGACACAGCCGAACACAGACAAACACACACTCGCGCACAAAGTTATTTAATTTCACAAAGTGGGTATTAGAGCGAGCGTCATTTCATATAATTGCTGTGAAATTATGCATTTCGTCCCATTTTTCGTTTCCGCAAAATCGCAAATTTGAAAACGAGCAAGTGAGCAGAGAAATATAACTATAGCCAGGTGGTCCAGGCTCGCATTTAGTATGTAGGTTTCTATATGGTGTTTTGTTTTAATTTTTTTAATAGCAAAACTACATAATTTCAGGCTGAAAAGCAGCAACTGTAGGTTAGGTTAGGTGCTAGGATTGATTTAAAATCGTTTGACATCACTTGGGAAGATATTCGATGCCGTTAAAACCTACTAGACAGTGTTCAATCAGAATATGAGTTCGGCGAACTTCTTACGGTTTACTCTAGACCGGTGTTCAAGAATTTCCCCGGCTGCCAACGATCCATATCAAAGCGGAAAGAACCACACCTTTTGGGGTGCTTTATATACTTTCCGAAGTGTCCGTGCGCTTTCCCACTCAACCACAACCGTTCTGTCTCCAAGGACACTGAAGAAAATATGTTTGAGATTTGCTTCGACCTCAAAGTTATTAAGAGTCCTAATAATTGCCTATGCCCGATGTTGCTGTATCAGTTCGTGTAGCGCAAGAATGGTTCACTCGCTTCCATTCTGGAAATTTGGATGTGAAAGATGCACATCGCTCTGGTCGAACTATCGTTGAAAAAGTCGATGAAATTATGGAAAAGATTGACCAGAACCGTCACATAAGCAGCCATGACATCGCTAAGAAACTTAACATTCATCATCGAACGGTTGTGAACCATTTAAAATAGTCTGCCTACAAATAGAAAATGGATGTTTGGACACCACATCGATTGTTTGTAAAAAATTTAATGGACCGAATTAACATCTGCGATTCTTTGCTGAAATGGAATGAAATCGAACCATTTCTGAAGCGAATGGTAACAGGATACAAAACGTGGATCAAATACGACAATAATGTGCGAAAAAGATCAAGGTCCAAGCGTTGTGAAGCTCCAAAAATGGTCGCAAAACCAGGATTGTCGCCTCGAAAGGTTATGCTGAGTGTTTGTTGGGATTGGAAGGAATCATTCAATATGAGCTGCTCCAGCCTGGTCGAACGATTGATTCTACAATTTGCTGTCAACAACTGATGATATTGAAGCAAGCAATCGAAAAAACAGCCAGAACTGATCAATAGAAAGGGCTTCGTCTTCCATCAGGACAACGCTAGACCACTTACATCTTTGATGACCTGGGAAAAACTGAGAGAGTTTGACTGGAAAGTTTTGGTGCATCCACATATAGCCCTGACCTTGTACCATCGGACTGCCATTTGTTTCGGTCAACTTAATGGAGTAAAGTTGGCTTCAAAAGAAGGCTGTAAAAATTACTTGTCGCAGTTTTTTGCCGAGAAACCAGAAAAGTTTTAAGCTGATGGAATAATGTCTACAGCGAAAATATGACAAAAAGTGTTTGACCAAAATCGTATATATTTGGTTCATTACAGTGCATTATAAATATAAAAAAGTAAGTTGAAATTTGATTAGAAATGCGAATATAAGCGCTACCATCAGCGATGATAATACGGAGTGCTAGGCAGTGACGAACGACCACTGCAGGTGCATGAGTAAACAAGTGTGATTCACACAACAATAATTTGGATCAAAAATATTTATAAAAAATTGGAATTAGCGCTTTCAAAATTTTCGACGTACTCTTCACGACTCGTACTGTTGAAGCATCGTTCGCACTACAGGGAAACCTAAGATTTGACTATTCAATAAAATGAGCTTAAGGCAAATAAGAAGAAATATTGCATCTTCCTATTCCCTCTGCTAAGTATGCCAGCTAAAACCGTTATTAAATACTTTCTATTTTTAGTTTTTTTTTTACCAAAAGCAGTGTATTCGATATTGTGCGACCTTCCGTTCGCCTTAGCTCTTCTTGTACGAAAATCAATCAGAAATTTCAGACAGCTTCCGCTCTAATCTCTAGCGGAAGCCATTCGCTGAAATCCCAATGAAGCCACTTATCTCGCTGCTTGTGCAGTTTCCATTTCGCCGACATTTGTTACACTTGCTGCCGAATTTACAAATTGCACAGCAAGAAAATCGCAAAATGGAAATGCCGCGAAGGACGAGCTGTAAGTCGCGCAGATTCCCATAAAATCTGTCAATATTAAACATTTCAATTGAAATTTTGCAAAATCCACCAGAAATTTATTCTGGTCAGTGGCAAAGTTTTCGTGTACACAGCAACAGCAACAACAACCAACAAACTTTTTCAATTTATTTTTAACCAACAAATGGCAGCTAACAAGTTGCTGATACTTTGCAAGAGTCGCGGCCATTAGTTATAAATTATATGGACAGGCATCATTGGTGTCGGTATCGGTGTCTCATAACATTTCCAAGTGAAAGTTTGTTGCAACTTTTACTAGCAAAGTTATGCACTCAATGGCTGAGGCTGAGAGTTGGCGGAAACGGCGAATGCGAGCAAGTTGCGTAGAAGTAACACAAAGTGAAATCATGAAAATCAAAGAATGCCGCTGCAGCCGAAGGAAGGACTTTCTTTTGTGCGTACGCTCCGTTTCATATGAAAATCTCCACTTTGCGCGCTGCCTCAACACACACGTAATTAAAATTGAATTTGCTCCGCATGCAACACTTATAAATGTGGCCGAAACACATTTCTCAACTTCAACGCGAAAGCAATTAATAATCATTTAAGTGTGAATAAGATGCCGTGCCGATACGCCTCGCCGAACTTTCGAGCCTCAACACATTCAACTGCACTATAACGGTGCTTGACCCAAAATTTCGACGATATGTTTGCAAATTACAGCAACAAAAACAAAAATAAATAGAAATAGAAAACGCTTATACCTTCGGCATGCCTCATTGCGCCGCAAGCGGAGTTCAGTGACTCTGCAAATCGCTGCAAATCCTTAACCCACTCACATACACACTGGCAAATGTATGCATGGTATATATGTGGTCGTTATCCACACATTGTTAACTCATCTAAAAGCAATTTGCTAAGTGTCGGTGAATATTTATGCCAGTGAAAACTGCACAATAAATGTTGTGTTTAAGTAATTAAGTATTTAAGCTGTAATCCTAACAGTTTCAACTGGGGCATTCTATCATTTATCACTGTCAAATAATTTATTTAATATTAAATGGCGCAAATAAAATCAAATATACTCAATTGACTGCACAAATGCGAAGTTTACACACAAGCAAATGTTGTGCGTACAAATGGTTGCCCAGATTTCCAAGTAGTGTACGATTTTCTTTGCTAAGTATGGCTTGTTAGGGTGGTCCATATTGATTTTCACAGTTAGTTTTCACCTTTAAAGAATATATCGTCAGCTCAAATACAAAATAACGTAACATCAATTTTCAGAAGTTAACAGGCGAAAAAAACGATTTAATAAAAACCAAACCAAATTTGAATATTGGTTATTAAAGAGTTATATATTGGTTAAATATAAGTTATATAGTGGTTATGTATAGGTTATAGGGTGGTTATATTTGAAAAATTTACGTATGTATATCAGCTGATGATATGTATGTTTTACAGCAAAGAATAAAAGCTAACTTCAACTGTCGTCAGCTCTACGATACATATTTCATTTTATAAAAGCATTTTGTATAACAAAAGAATGATTTTATATACTAATACCGGAAAGCGTTGTTTTGCCATATATGTCGCTTTTAGGAAATATTTTAAAAAATAATTAACACTTCAAATATGTAGAGGATATTATGTTATTAAAAACTTATTCGATATTTATTTTGTGATATTTCACCAACAGAACAACGTTAGATTTTAATACACGAATCTCTATAGTATATTTTCCTCATTTTGAATATTTCTGTGGTACCAAATGAATTAACAATGCGTCACCTATTGGCATTTTGTCTTGCAATAAAATTCATTTAGCAATTTTCAGTAAAATTTGCTTTTACGACCACCCTAATATGCATGAAAATACGGCGAACTCGAGAGCTTAGTGCTGCTGGCTGCTGAATTTGTGCGCTGTGTTTGCCTGTCGGTTATGCAAAACAAATGAAAAGTAAAAATAAATCACAATGAGTTCGCATCTACATAAATATAAGCTTATTTATTCATATCAACCTTTTGCATGAGTAAGCATATTGCCACTGCTAGTGCTTAGAAGAATGTTTATTAATAAATAGAGAACAACGCACTAAATTTGCTGCCAATTTCAGGGGCTTGAGCAGTTAAACTTAAGCTTTATTTAAATTTATAACTTTTCGACAAAATATGTTGGTTAAAACTTATTTGCGCTTAGTAAATTACTTAACTAAATAAATAAATTCACTAATAAAGATAATTCAGAACAAATAATTGAAATGTGAGCGCCTTAAACTGTGCTATGATGAAGTGAAGTTGACTCATATACCAAAATGAAGGTAAGCATACTAAACAGTCGTACTTGTAAATATATACCGAACCGAACCGGGTTGTATACAGTGAGGATTTCCAAAAAATCGATTTTTATACCCTGAACTGGGTATATTAAATTTACCACGAATTTTATAACACCCAGAAGGAAGCGTCGGAGACCCTACAAAGTATATACTATATATAAATGATTAGTATGTTGAGCTGAGTCGGTTTAGCCATGTCCGTCTGTATATACATGAACTAGTCCCTCAGATTTTAAGATATCGTTTTGAAATTTTGCAAACATCATTTTCTCTTCAAGAAGCTGCTCATTTGTCGGAACTGCCGATATTAAACCACTATAACATATAGCTGCCATACAAACTGAGCGATCGGAATCAAATTCTTGTATGGAAAACTTTCACATTATCTTCATGAAATTTGGTATGAGTTATTGTTCATAGAAATAATGTACAGAGCTTCTTAAATATATTACTTAGTAATTAATCAAAGCCTTTTTCTCACGGATAAATATTTTTTTTAAGCCAAAATTTTGGTCAAAAATCGACTTTTTTATTTAATAGTCAAAAAATTTTATTTTGCTTATTCCTTCGATGTGCTTTACCTGATTTAACATTCCTTTAACTAAATCTGTTTGGTTTTTTAATCTCAGAGGATCCAGATCAGAGATATAGTGGTCACCGCAAAACATCTGTTTTGAGAGGAGCTTCAGGAGATCAGCTGTAGTTCCTTTGCAAATTAATATTTTTACTTTTACTAACTCTTTAAATACAGTTAAAAAATATACCAAAATATGTGTAAACATTTTTGGATCAAGAAATTTGAAAGTTTTCTCCGAGAAAAATTCTGGAAAATTCAGTTTTTTCGGCTTTCTAACTATAAATAACAACTTAATACAAAGGTTGCCTCAAAACACTGTTTGGATGTAGGATGACGGGAGTCTTATCTATACTGTCTTTCTCATAAAATTTTCTGTAAGCCCAAAGGCTTAAAAATGCTACTGTTTTGAGAATTTTTTTTGTGGAAAATATTTTCAAGTTCATATTTATCAATAAAATTAAGTGATAAGTGATGCTAGTCTAGTCTAAAAACTGTTTTTTCTTCCCATTTAGTTAATAGTAAATATATACCTCTCAAATTATTCACATAAAATAAATTATGCAGATCGAATATCTGAACGACAGATGGCGCTGCATATCTTTCAAACTCAATTAGCCTACGTTAGGCTTAGAATAGCATATCTTCGATGTCACATACTTCAAATTCATGGAGATAATAATTTAAAATTTAAAATGCCTGGCAATTGCATATATAATTCATACTCAGGTATACACATGCATAAAAATGAACAATATTTGTATAATAAAACTCGTTTTATACACGCAATGATGTACCGAGTTGCCGCATGAAATAATCGAGAGCAGTAAACATTCAAATATATGCACACAGCACACAGCTGTACACTTGTATTTATCTGTATAAAATACTGGCATATGAAAGCATAAATTAAAATGTCACCTCGTTTGAGTAACAAATAAAGCTGCCAGCAGTAAAATATCACTCATACGCCACCGAGTACGGCACCTGAACATATAAGCGCACGCTTAAGTGAAAACACAACGAAAACAAATTGAGTGGGTTTAAATTTAATTTAAAGCGAGTAATTTTATGTGTAAATATATATTCTCGCAAACAGTTTTTTTTTTTTTTTTGTTTTTGAAATCTCACTTTAACAATGTCACAAGCTGCGGTTAATTCACAAAGTAGTTGCTGCTGCATACTTGTAGTACATATGTATAAGAATGCGCTTGGCTGTCGCTGAACTCGTAACGCATAATCAAGCGTTAAACAATGTTTACGCACAAGACTACACGCAAGGCCACAACTAGTGAGTGCATGCAGTGTGTGCGCAAATTGCGGCGGGAAATGTAATTAAACTTTATTTACCAGCAATTTTTAATTACTCGCTTAAACAACAAAATATCGCAGTAATGGAGAGTTGATTGCATATACCACGCAAATTATGACACGCACACGTACGCCAACTTAATATGCTCAGCGACATATACATACATATACTATATGCATATGTATTCACATGCATTAAGGCGGCAATAATTTGTAAATTTCAATATCACTTTGGAGTGCCAATGCGTTACAAGCCTTTCTGTCCAACGACTTTATTTATTTTATTGTTTATTGTGAAACAAAAAAACGATAAAAAATTAACTGCCGAGTTGTTCAATAATTTTTGTCATTTGATAAGAAAAATTATACTTTAAATATACACTTTATAATTCAGTATAATCTTCCTGAACATTAATACATTTGCTCCAGTGATCCTCCAATCTGTGGCTCCCCTCCCCGAAGGGAGAATCCGGGTGGTCTGCAAAATACGCTTCAACAGTCGTTATGACCTCTTCATTGGAGGAAAAACGCTTATCACGCATAAATTTTTTGAGTTCTGGAAACAAATGGAAGTCGCTGGAGGCCAAATCTGATGAATACGATGGATGCGCCAACAATTCGAGCTTTAATTCATGGATTTTAGCCATTGTCAAAATGCTCGTGTGACACACTGTATTGTCCTGATGAAAAAGGATTTTTTTCGCTCTTTTGATACGAATTTTTTCCTTCACTTCTATTCTATTCAGATCTAATTGTTTTACCAGTTTGCGAGTAATCCACAAACAAAATTCCTCTCGCATCTCAAGAAACTGATGCCATAAACTTCTTGACCAATTTCCGGACACAAACTCGTTTCGAAGCCGAGCAACCAGGTGCACACCATTCTTTAGGCTCGTGTTTTGATTCAGCATCATGGTGATAGATCCAAGTCTCATCCATAATGATGAATCTAAGCACAAAATTCACTTTATCATTTTTAAAACGCTTCAAATGTTGTTGAGAAAGTCGCATTTGAATGTGTTTTTGTTCCATTGTTAGCGAATGCGGCACCCATTGTGCATACAGCTTTCTAAAACCCAAAATTTCGCTTAAAATAAGGCTCACACTGCCTAATGAGATGTCTAGAGCCTCTACTAAATCTCTCTCAGCCAATCGCCGGTCTTCCAAAACCATATCCTGTATTTTGGCTATGATTTATGGTGTTGATACGCTTTTTGGACGTCCTTCACGTAGGCTTCAAGGCTTGTACGACCACCTTCAAATTCAGCAACTCATCTTTCTACTGCTCTAATTGTAGGTGAACAATCATTATACACTTTTAACATTCGTTCGTGGATTTCTTTTGGTGTTACACCTAACAAAAGTAGGAATTTCTTTAATTGTAAAAAAATACTGTGACACGGCGACACTAAATGGGTTGTAAACACAGAATGAATTGACAGATTTAAATTAAACTTCACATCCGTTCTTACAAAGAGTGTACCGACAAAACAAACAAAATTTAAGGCTAGTAGCAAGGCCCTCTCTTATCGAACGACAAAACTTATAGAACAACCTGGTATAAAACCCTTCACAGCTGCATTTTTTGTAGCCTAAAAAAGTACAAAATGAATTGTATCTTGATTTTGATCGATCAGTTTCTAAGGCAGCCATGTGCTGTGGAAGATCGATCTAGGCAATTTGTGTACAGTTTTAGCGTTGCCTTCGGCAGTGGTTCATACCAAATTTCGTAAAAATATTTATTTAAATCAAAAATCTTTTCATACAGACACCTAATTTTGTTCATTCAGTTTGTGTGGCAGTTGTATGATATAGTGATACGATATCGGCGGTTCCGACAAATGAGCAGCTGATCATTAAGAGGGATGTATGCAAAATTATTTTGATGAACGAACGCAAAAGTGAGGTTAGGCAAAGTATAATCGCAAATAATAGATTAGTTATTTTAATTTCGGATTTAATTTTTGAATCTAAAATATTCCACCATAATTATTTGAGATGTTCGAAAGGCTTGGAAAATATATAAATAATACGAGGACGGTCCGACAAGTCCATAGCCAATAGAAAACAAGAAAAAACGTTAATTTCGGCTGCACCGAAGCTAATATACTCTTCACAGGTGCATTTCCTTTAGTAACTACGTGTTCGATATCTCACAAACTGAGGGACTAGTACTAGGACAGGGCTAAATCGACTTAGCACGTCACACTGATCTTTTATATATTGCTTTATGGGCTCTCGAACGTTTTTTTTTTTTTTTTTTTTTTTTGGGTATAACAAATATCGCGGCCAACATACTTAATATACCCTGATTAAGATGTAATCATTTTGAGAATGTTGATTTAAAGGCATGTTGATAAAAAGAGAAATTTTGATTTTTTGCAAAAAACTGAGCTTCACACAGTATAAACCTACAACTTAAAAAAAAATACGAGGTGCTAATACAAAAGTTGCACTCTACAGAAACGATTCGCAAACACATTCCTGTAAAAGTTATAAACAATTAAATTTATGCATCAAATCTACTGAGCATTCACACAGTACACCCTGACGTATGAGCAACCCATTTGTTCTATATTTATTACATTTGATGATTTGATATATAACTTTAACTTCTTCTAGTTTTTAATTCTGCTTGAAAACTTGAAAATGTATGCGCAAGCATTCTAACCCCCGAACTTCCCACTCTAACGGCCACACTAGCCGCAGTCAATGCTAATTCGCTTTGCATACTCAATGCCAAAGTCACAATTAGATTTGCGGATCAATCAAAGTCAGTCGCACAATCGCTTCTGCGGCATTAAATCTTTCGTCCTTTGATGCCCATTGCAATCAAATGTGAGCGAAAAAACGGATATTCGAAAAACTGAATTATGGCTTAAATACAATCAAGTGAATGTGATTTCCGTAGCACCAGCGCTCGTTTCCCGTCACATTTTCACACACCCCACAGCCACAACCACTTCCTTTGGCTTTGGCCAAGCACGCACACACATACATACTCACACTGATATCTGCTTATTGATAGCGAATTGGTGGCATGTGACCGCAGCATGTTGCATGCCTCGTTCTATGACGCCAACGCCGTGCAGCGCGCCGACTGCATCTATGTTAGGCAGCTAAGCGGAAGGTGTAATATAATTTGAACGTCACGCAAAGCCAATTTGTAATAAATTTGCGCCGCCACTAACTGTTTGTGTCTCTAATGCACCAGACTTTCGAAGTGCGCGCTCATCCTGCGGACTCTCTCTTCCGAATTCGCTTTGGATCCCAGCGCATGAAACATTGTGGCGTATTTAGCTTACAAAGACTGGGTGTGAAAATCAGATTTCCTATGGCGCAGCGTTAATACCGCCGCCACACACGCGCCAGCAGCAGGGCGTGCAGGCGTCACAGCTGCAGCTGCCATGGCGACCGCCACTGCAACGCCCATACAATCAAAGATAAACACTTTCTAATTAACTAAGCGCCGCATCCGGCTAACAAAAGGCCAATTCGCCGTTAGCCATGCATGTGCTGAAAAGACCGGGCGAGTAGCCGAAAAAAGAAACCAGAGGAAAGCAAAAACTAAAGAAAGCGTCGTCAAAAGCACAGCGGACTGCAGAAAAAGTGAACGAAAAAGCAAATGAAATGAAATGAGGGCAGTAAAAAATTAGCATCAATGGCATGCATGTGACAAGGAGAATATGCTGTACATGGTACTTGCCTGTGTATGAGTGTAAGTGTGTGTGTGAGTGACAAAATTCATTACACATTTGCGCATTTCAGCATTTCATTTACCTCGGCTGTACATGGTCGAGCCGGATACGGTGGTGTCCGCTGGCCTGCTCTCGCGCTGGCTGCTGCTGCTGCCGGGCATGGCCAGCCCCATTGCGCCCGAGCCGCCGCCACCAGCGCCACCGGCTGTCGTGCCGGCCGTCGTGGTCGCCGTGTTGCTGTGCCTGCGCCCATATGCGGCGTGTGTGTGTGCGTTCGCCTGTTGGTGTTGGTAGGCGACATGGTGCTGTTGGTGTTGTTGGTGGTGCATGTGCGCCGATTTTTGGTTGTGCTGTTGCTGGTGGTGGCCGACGGGAGCGGGAGCCATGCTCGTCGTTGTCGTCTGCCACAGACTGTCCGTGTGGTCCGAAATGTTGGGGCCGTTTGTGCAATGCGCAATCAAATAGACTTACTCACGCGCTCGCACACACACACGTGTGCTGTTAAACACTGGCTATTCGCTTTTGGCTTTTTATTTGTCTTTTATGTGTTTTGCGGCACGTGCTGCAGCACCAATTGCCGCTTTTTATTTGACTTTTAAAACTTCAATGCTGCCAAGTGATGGCCAAACAGTTTTTTTGTTTTTGTTTTTCGAGTATCACATACATATATTATATAGTAATTCGTGCGTGCTGGATAATTGTGTTTATTTGCTTTCAATTGCTGTGGTTTTTGTAATGATCATTGTGCATTTGTGCGGCCAAAGTTAATGAGAAGTCATTTGACTTTGATTGGTGAATTCTTTAGAAGCTTATGCGAAATATTTTATATGCGTACTATGTATTTGATCATAAAGGAATAATTCCCATTTAAGACTGCTTTATTGTTATCTTGTGCTTAAAATTAACCAATTTTTATAAATTGTAATTAAATTTAAACTTTCGAATATGATTTATGACTACTTTCTTAGTACTTCCCCACTCTCTTACGGTCTATGAGCTAGGGTAGTCCATTGAATTCGACGTAAGGACAATGAATGACGAATATTACTATCATTGAAGAGACTACAGTCAAACCATCACCTAAACCTACGGAAATAATTGTTGAAGAAAACACTTCACCAAAACCGAGCACACTGTCTCACGTTTCTGCCTTTGCCACATCATGTTTTCTAAATTTTTACAACTTTTTTTCTATTGTGCATGGACTTATCGGACCGCTGTCGTATAATTTATCTATTTTCCAAACCTTTTGAACTTTTATTATTTACAGTGAAACATTCTAGATTCAAAAATTAAATCCGTAAGATTAATCTATTAACTGCTATTGTGTTTTTGCTTAACCTCATTTTTGTGCTCTTTTATCAAAAGAATTTCGTTCATTCAGACACCACATGAAGTAATGTTGCAATCAAAAATAGTTTTCGTCTTATGGTAAGAAAGTTTTTTGAACATACTTTTAAGAAATGCTTGCTTAACCATTAGAATACTACTGTGATCAAATTAAAAGCTGAATTTTGTCCATTTCATCCACTTCAAAGCAATCCCCTCTCGCTGCAATACACTTATGCCAACGAATTTTCCAGTCATCATAACACTTCAGAGTCTTCTTCGATTCAGCTTTTATATCCTCAATTGGGTCAAAACGATGTCCTTGGAGTGGTAATGTGAATTTGCTGAATAGCCAGAAGTTGCACGAAGGTAAATCAAGCGAATGCGGTGGTTGCGGCATGATATTAATTGAAAATGTGGCAAAATGATCACGAATAAACAATGCAGTATGAGATGGTGCATTATCGCAATATCGCATTTCTTTGTTCAATAAATTTAGACATAGTAAAAATCGAATAATTCACTTTTACAGCCTCACAAAACGACGCGTATCTCAAATACTAATGAATATTTTGACGTGAAATTTTGCGTAGATGTCACTAACAGTACTACCAACTTACAGAAAGACGCGAAGTATTTTCAATTTGATCACAGTAGTATATCTAGTTAGTAGCTTCCACCGGAAGGAAAAAGTAAAACAACGAGAATATAATTGTTCGGAAATAATTAACTTTCATTTTAAAATTGTATCCTTCTTAAAGAATCAAAATAGCAGGCAGGGTTCTAAGAGCAGTAACAGTGTCTCCCGAGATAAAAAAAGAAATATTCAATTTTGCGGCATAGCATTTTAAAATCCACTACTCAGTATGTGACACGCAGAAAAGGCTTATCAAGAAAACAGTATAAAATATAAAGAATAATGATAATAAAAACAATAAAAGCAAATCTGAAATGCAATCTGGCTTTTCTGCAAGAGCTGCGAAATTTCGCCGATAGCTAATTTTTTTTTCAACTTACAAGTGTGAATATACATATGTATATATAAGTACTTATATAGCAGACTGCACAGCAAACAAGAGAGTATCAAACATATACAATGGCTTTTGTAAATTTCGCTCGTAAATACTAACGGTGTATATACAAGTATAAACAGTTTTAAAAATGTATATACCAATTTATCATATTACATTAGGGGTGTCCTATCGGCTTACGGTGATGCTTCAAAACCTGGATAAACCTCCTCAACATCGTATATAAAGTTCTATCGATCGTATTGTGTGGAAGATTAAACCCATCGTCAACAAACTGATTGGACCTTATCAGTGCGGCTTTAAGCCTGGAAATACAACAACTGACCATACCACAAATCTTGAAAAAGAGCTGTGAAAAGAGGATCCACACTCACCATCTTTATATCGCTATGTCTGAATTTGGCAAAACTAATACAGCTGTGTGCAACATTAAAAGCTCCTTAAGGATCAAGAAGTACCTCTCCTAGCTGTTCAATATCTTCTTCAATCTACTGCTGGAGAAAATAATACGAGCTGCAGAGATAAATAATGATATTGATATCATTGGCCTCAACAACCGCGCTGTTAGTTCTTCTTTATCCAGAATGGATAAGAAAGCGAAGCAAATGGGTCTGATAGTGAACGGGGACAAGACGAAATATCTCCTGTCATCAAACAACAAGTCGTCGCATGCGCGACTTGAATTCCACGTCACTGTTGACATTCCTAACTTTGAAGTCTTAGGTAATATCTTGGAAACTCCACAAGTCACTCATCATCCTCGTCCAGAGACGTGATCGGAGTCGGCGTTACGAATTTTCGTGAGAAAGGTTCAGCGAAAGATTTATGGTCCCTTGCGCATAAACAACGTCGAATACGGTAGTCGATGGAACAATGATCTGAATTGAGAGACAGCGACTGGGTAGGTAATGTCGTCCGATTTGATGAACACACTGCAGCTCTGAGAGAGAGAGTATTTAATGCGGTACCTGCCGAGGGAAGCAGAGGAAGAGAAAAACTTCCATTCCATTGGAAAGATCAGGTGGTGAAGGATCTTGATACACTTGGCACCAAACAGAGAAAAGGAAGAACGACTATAAGCGTGTCTACACCATCTTGCCATTCCATTATGTCAAATTTCTGTAGAAATTGTTCAAGATTTTAATGCAAATTTATATTCTCCGAAAAATTTACAAATTCATCTCATTAAAAAATCATCTTCTCGAATGAAAGTCATAAATTCCAAAAATTCCAAATTTTAATAAAAAATTATTCAAAAATACACAAAAGAAATCGTCTTTCCATTTCACACAAATCTCAACTATTATAATAATATATAGTTTATAAAAGCCAAATATTAGCTATTGTGAAACAGACAAAATGGTGAATTAAAATATATAACAAACATTCTCAAGTATTCAAGCAAAAATCATTTCTTTACACGTATATCACTGAAAGTTTAGGTTTCGCCTGCTATAATATATTTTAATCCAATTAGAACAACCCTAATACACGGCTGACCCGACGGAGGCACATGAGAATATATTTATGTGAGATAAATCGAACACTCAACTAGAAAATGCTTGAGGACATTGCAAGGCATTATCCCAAACACCCGTATTTGTGCAACTGTAAACTTGTATGTGCCCGAGTAGGTTTATCAAAACACAACTTTAGCCTTTTGCAGCGTTCGCTTAATCAGCAAAATGCTCAACTTCGGCACAGTCGATAACAAAACGCTGAGGACGTGGCTATAAGTTTGCGCAATGTTTACATTGTTTGGCTGGAAACAATTGAATTCATATGAAACGGAAGCAGAGAAAACTTTACAAAAATAACAAAACATCGCAAATAAAAGCAAAAGCAACAACATGAATGGAAATGAAAATGAAAATGAGAAATACCACTTGGAATGACCAACGAAATATAAACACTTATCCAGTTAACGTGAGTTCGTACAGAGGAAACTTTTGGTGCTCATTGCAGCGGCAAAATCTCGCAAATTCGTAAGCACAGAAGGGACGGCCACACAAAGCGTTGCTGCTGCACGAAAGAGTTTTTTTTTTCACTTTTTACTTTGTTTGCGCCCTTTTGCTGTTTCGAGTAGGAAAGTAACGGAATTGTTAGAGTTTCACAGTTATTTCTTTAATTTGATTTTTCCACGTGAAGTTTGGCGATGCACACGCTCGTTGCCTTCGCTTTGCCAGCAGAAACCGCACAAATGCACGCACACACACACAATAACGCTCGTATGGACAATGGATCCAGTGGTTGCGCCGAAAAAATGTTGCACTTGCAACAGCAGAACGGCACCCAAGGCGGTTGCACTGTCGAACTGTCCGGTCGCCAAAAACTACTGAGTCGCCACAGAAGTGGTGACCACATTTAAAGCTTACCAAACGCAAGTTGACTAACGGTAAATAAGTAAGCAAGTACGAAAGTGTGTCTGCATGTGTGTCTATGTGTGTGTGTGCGAATGTCAGTGGGCAAAAGACAAAATGGCCACTCATTCGGCGTAATGGCATAATGACAATGGTAATGCAGCTGAGTGTTTATTTCTCTCTATTACCGTTATAACAAATAAAAAATTAAAAATAAATGAAAACAATAGAAAACCAAAACAAAAACAAAGAATGCCAGCGAGTGCAACTAGCGTGACAACCGTTGCCTTTGTTATTGCCAGCGCAAGCATACAAATATGCATGCATGTAGTTGTGCGTCGCAGCACACACACACATACACACACATATACACACAAATAACCGACTCGGCATGCACAGAAGAATATTTGAATATTTGATTGTCTGCCAGTGGGTGCCAAATGGTCCAAGCCACAAGTATGCATTGGGGTTAGGGGTTTTTATCGTTGTTGTTGTTTTAACGGTTGTGGTCACACACAAGAATTTGCGCTGCAAAACAGAGCTACGCAGTTTACTTTATTTGGTTTTTTTCCCTGCACTGGAATTCACATGCCATAAATAACAATTGACCAGTTGCACCGCAAACCAAAGGCGCAGCTGGTGGAGCTGGTGGCAGAGCTGGCGAGAGTGTGATAGCAATTTCACAGTTCATGCAATGGGCACGAAGTTGAGAGTGGTTGTGTGGGTGGGTGAGAGTGGTTGATGCCTGTTGCGATGAGGGGCCGCCATTAAGCCAAGGCCATTCGCGTGTGGTTATGACGCAGGAGTGGCTGGCATTGTCATAAACTTTTCATGGAACCAAATCGCCAATTGAAATTGCTGGCAGGAATTGCAAAATGCTGTTGCATTCTTTTTAGATTGCTATCAACCCAGTGCCCAGTACTCGAGAATTCTCAAAATTTTACTATATGCTTTGGACTAATCGATAAATTGCGGTTTTGGGAACAGTAATACCTTTTATGAAAACATTTCTATAACTGCAAAGAAAATCGTTTAATCCGTTTGCATCGAAGCTGCAGTACCCTTCATAAATACCAAAGTTTGTATATCAGCTGTATGCTAATTAATCCGATCTGACAATAATCCACGTCGAATTTCGTGAAAATATCTCTGTCTCTGAAAAAATTTTCCATCCAAGCACTTGACGTACACTTGGCGAGAAGAGAATGTATGCAAAATTTCAGACCGACATCTCAAAAACTGGAGGACTTACAGACAGACGGACATGGTTACATCGACACAGCTTGAAATGCTGATAATTTTTATATATTTATTGGGTCTCCGATGTCTTCTGGGTATTACAAACTTCGTCGCAAACTTGATAAACTCTGTTCAGGATATAATAATCCACAAGAAATGAGACCTCATTTGAATATTTTGACCTAAAAGCTTACGAATCTCTGTGGATATCCTTCTAGTAATATCAAATTTTAAATTTTTCGAATTTCGAAATCGCATAAGTTTATGAAAAATTAAGGCTCAACCACCTAACCACGTTCCATTCCAATCGGACTATACCACCAATCAAATCATTTGAATTATCTTTGATATGCAGCAACTTTTTGACATCAAATGGTTTTAGTTATCTTTCGCAATAATAAAGTGAGCAGCCGGCCGAATTTCCTCTTGCAGAAGAATAAGCTCAAAAAATATTAAATGAGATAAAAGCGGATACTCGAATGATTATAAATAGAAACGGAAGCTTTTTACTATCATCAACATTGTTTCTCATTTTTCGAAGGTTATGTGCGTTGGACCGGCAAAGAAAGTAAACAAAAAATACTACTTTTAGTGGGTTAGATTAAGTTCAGTCTACAAATAGGCGCAGAGCGCTCGTTTTAGCAAAGTCACACACCGAACTTTGAAGTAATATTTCAAATTTATAAAAAATAAATTTGTTATTTTACTGGAACTAGCAAATCATGCATTGGTTTAGGAAAAACTTCAATATAAATTTGACTGCAGGAACTATACTTTGAGCATTGATGTATTACCGATGAAAATTTATGATTATTTACCATATTGTCTACCTTCCAGAGACGAGGGTGGAAAAGAATGAGATGGACAGGGTGCAGGGATAAGCTTTTATACCTAAGGATACAAACAGATAATCGAGTGGGAGGTATGTCTTTTCAGCAAATTTAAACCATAATCGTGTTCCATCTTCCAGACCACCGCAGTGTCTTCAAAGCGGAGATCAAGATTATTATTATTAAGATAAGATCTTAATAAGAAGTTTCCTCACAACATGAAATGTACATATATATATTCGGATATCCAAGCGGACTTAAAATCACTAAAGTCTTTTAGGGTAGAGAGAGTGAAGGAATGCCTTGATCTCTTAGTGGATCTAACATCCTCTTTCACGATAACCCTGCAATGGGTTCCAGGACATATGTAGTTATATTCGTAGTATCTGTTGACAGATAAACTAGGCAAACCGTAGTGCCTACAATTAGACCCCAGAAAACTTAAATTTTCTACGCCTCTGACTATTTCTAGTGAAGTTTCGGTGAGGGCAATCTCTAATCGAGACACATGGCAGCAGACTAGGAACACAATATAATGACTATTATAGGAGCTTTCAGAGGTTGGAAGAGGAGGAGACTATAAAACATCTTCTAAGAAAAAGTAAAACTCTGTATAGAAAAAGACTGGAAAGGGAAGTAAAGGAAAGAAAAGAAAAGGTGAAGAAAGGAAAGGCAAAGAAAAAGAAAGCGAAGAAAAGAAAAAAAAGGTGAGGAAAGAAAAGGAAAGCAAGAGCAAAAGAAAAGAAAAGAAAAGAAAAGTAAAGAAAAGAAGAGCAATGGAAAGGAAAGGATAGAAAAGAAAAGAAAAGAAAAGAAAAGAAAAGAAAAGAAAAGAAAAGAAAAGAAAAGAAAAGAAAAGAAAAGAAAAGAAAAGAAAAGAAAAGAAAAGAAAAGAAAAGAAAAGAAAAGAAAAGAAAAGAAAAGAAAAGAAAAGAAAAGAAAAGAAAAGAAAAGAAAAGAAAAGAAAAGAAAAGAAAAGAAAAGAAAAGAAAAGAAAAAAAAGAAAAGAAAAGATAAACAAAGGAAAGGAAAGGACAGAAAAGAAAAGGAAGGGAAAAAAAAGGAAAGCAATGGAAAAGAAGAGGTTGATGAAATTTTTTTACTGATAAACTTCATCAGAAATACGGGGTGGTTCCGAAAGGAGTCAATAAGTGATCAGAGGGCTGATGGTTTAACAATAGACCTCCGTCGTCAGACAGTCTCTCTACCTACATATCTACAAATTAATATATAAATTCTATATTAACAAATTAGTTTAAGTTGGCTTTAATTTTATATTGAACTTTTTACTTAAATTGGTATTTTTAATATCCTTGAATTCTTTTCAATTAATATCGTTGGCAGAATGTTAGCACTGATTTGGGTACACTCCGGTAAGAAGATTGTATTTCTCTGTGATATTCAAACAGCTTACTTAAAGCAGAGAACAAATTTAATACAACGTACTATAAAACATACCATAGTCATATCTTTCGGACAAAAATGGCACACAATGGTAGAAATCGCAGCGATGGCAATTCAGAAGTGGACAATAGGAGGAAACGGAAACACTAAATACTAAAACTTCTCAAGGACATAGATTTCACTATTTTATCTACTTACAACGCTAAGTAGATGGAAGCCGTTTAGCCCACATTTGCATTTTGCCGGCTCCCTCTTTTCTCTTGCATCTTCGACATTCGAATATTCTTGCAGCGGAATTTTGAATGCCAGGATATTCAGTGGCTTCAATGCCGGAATAAAACGCACAATTCGAATGCAATTTGTGAGATAGCAAAGTTTTTTCCAGAAAAGAAAGGAAAAATAGAACAAATGAAAGTAACTGGACCGAGATGGAAAACAATAATACATACATTCGTATATAATACCGTGGCTGCAGCCAATAAGTAGCTCTGCATTTATTTTACGTTGAATTTCTCTCAGTATGGCAATAAGCCCTCAGCAATCTAAGCCATAAGTATATATGGAAGTATGTGCTTATTTCACAAACCTCCACACATTTATGTTCCATTATTGCCAAACTCATAATACGCTGTAGATGGACCAGCATAGAGCTCGACTCGCCTTTTGTGGCTTCACAATTAACACTAAATTTGGACAGTGCATGCCTGCGCTGCTCGCAATCAAGCTGATGTGTGTGGTTATTGTCTGCTGCAGACACTGCCGCAAGCCATCCATCCTTAAATGCCTCCCATAACTATTTGCATCACTGAAAGTCCTGCTGGCAGCAGCAATCAACAGCAGCAACAACATTATTTCACCTCTCCGGCTCGCACGCGGCGGCACTTTGTTCCCTCGCACTCACTACACACTTTACTACATACATATGTACACGCATATAAATTTAAAATATATGCATTTGCCAGCCTCCACACCTTCATCCGGCCGTGTATGCGCACCACGCACGCCTAGTTTTAGCTCCTGAAGCACTAAATCGCCGCGAAGTGGGTCATGGGGCTGCCAGGGCTTCGCTTAGCGTCGGCGTCTACATACGAGTATGACTAGCTGACTGCCTTGCGGCCTGCGAAATGAAGTGTCTAACAGGCTTTCCTAGGCAAATCCATTTGGTACGCAGCTGCTCTCGACCACTTTTAATTTTGCATCTACATCCAAGCATTTCCCACGAGAGTCGAACAAATGGAGCATACAACCGGATAAATGCATATTCAGCCAAATGGACTTCCATGTACACGCACATAGACGCAGGTACATAGACTTTTGTATACAATAAATGGAACACAAACAAAGTTTATAAGCAACGCTACACATATAATGGCTATGTATGTTTTGTCGATGTGTGCTTAGAACATGGCGACTTCTGGAAAAACCGAAATTAGTTAGGTGGATATGTAAATATGTAGTCCATAAATATGCTAGCTTATGGCAGTTTGTTGCTCTTAAATTTTCATATTTTATTTACTCGCGTGTTTACTAGCACTGTACAAAAAAGTTAAGTTCTGAATTTTGTTTACTTCTTTGCTGAATGTCTCGTTTACCTTCTCCTGCAACTTTTGCTTTTTGGCAGTTCTATAAGTTCAAGAACGATCCCGAACGGCTGAAATTTTTTATAGCCATAGTATGTTCGTAGTTTGAAAACCCAGAACACATCTCTTACTACAGCAACAATTTTTGAAAATTGTGTCTTAAAGAATCCATTGATAATAATAGCTTAAAGCCTGTTGAAAAAGGGAATGATCATAGATGGCAAAAGCCCTTCACAGAGGCTCCTGAATGAAAGCTCTTTTTTACTTGGGCTCGACCAAAGAAAGCGAATCGAATGTGCTTTCGAAGTGCTTTCAGTCATTGGTTCAGTAATTCATTGTTATAGCTGATTGAACTTTTGGTAAAGAACATGATAACCGAATCTTCAATACGTTCAAATCATCTTTGTTTCGTGGCCCTTTTGTTTGTGTGTGTTTTTGAGGTTACTCCTTTCCAAACATAAGTAATATTATATGTAGTTCTATTGTAAAAGTTCACAGCGCTATAGCTGGATAGCATAAACAGTTTAGGAACAGATCTATTCACTAAAGCTCAAAACCACTTGATGAAAGCTGATAGAGCGAAGTCGATGAAAAATATTAGTATAGTGAAATCATATTTTTTTACGAAATTACCTAAAGCCAATGAGCTCGCTATACAGAATAAAATATGAGCTTTTATGCCGACAACAACAAAAAAAAATAACTCTGAGCGCAGTAAAATGAAAATTCCTGACCTTTATAAGTTTATATATTCACACATAAATGTGTTTATGGGTTTGTTTACATTGTGACAAAAAAAACCCAGAAACTGCATTCTCCGCTGGATTTCAGGTAGATTGTGTCTACACAGATTTCTCTAAAGCCTTTGATAAAGTTTCACACAATATTCTAATTAAAAAATTATCATCTTTAGGATTTCACTCGGTCTTCTTGCAGTGGATTAAATCATATTTACACAATAGACGATGCGTTGTCAGTGTCGATGGAGTGTCATCTGATTCATTCATTGCGTCATCGGGAGTGCCACAAGGAAACGTTTTGGGTCCACATCTCTTTGTACTGTTTATCAATGACATCTCCTGTTGCTTCTCTTTCGCTTACTTACTGTTATATGCAGATGACTTAAAAATTTTTGCAATAATCAAAAACTCATAATATGTACTCAAACTTCAATGTGATATTGATACTTTTTATGATTGGTGCCTGAAATCGAAGCTTCTTCTGAATCTAGATAAATGCTCTCAGATCTCTTATGGTAGGGGACGTAACATCTTATCTTCAAGTTACAATATTTCTAATTACCTCCTAAAATGTCTTACTGAAAGATCTTAGAGTAATCTTTGACAACAGATTTTCTTTCAGTAATCACATCAACTACATCACTTCTAAATCATTCTCTGTGCTCGGCTTTGTCCATCGAAATGCTTTAAATTTTTCCGACGCCTACACGTTAAAATTACTGTATACATGTTTTGTTCGGTCCATTTTGGAGGACGCAGTGTTCATTTGGAGACCATATTGCATTTCGTCAATTAATAGGATCGAGCGTGTTCAAAAGATTTTTCTTAAATTTGCTCTCCGCTCCTTAAAGTTCGTTGACCCAATACCATCGTATATAGTACATCTCGCTTATTGCTTTTACATCTTAAATTGCTGAGAAAATCGACGATCAATTCTCTGCCTTTCATTTGTTTTCAATGTAATTAATGGAGATATTGACTGTCCCTATTTATTAGGGAAATTTAACTTCAATACTCCTCAGCGTTGTCTCAGATCAATTCTGTTTTTTAGTTTAAGTTATCTACTTATGTAACTGTAATTTAATTCGCCATTAGTCTGTAAGAATTAATGTTCATAGACTTAACTAAATAAATAAATTGTTTGTTCCTCGGTTAAATGATGTTTCAAGAAAATGTATTTTGCTATATTAGTAGTCAGTAATGCGTTGCTAAATTCACAGTGGATAAAATTATCGAACAAAGAGTTTGTCTAAAATTTTGTATTTCTAACCAAATTTCGTGTGCGAATTCACTGCTAATGTTGGAAAAGGCTTACGGTGTTTCAGTTTTATCAAAAACTCAAGCCTACGAGTGATACAAATACTTCAAAGACTTCGAGAGATCGTTAAAGACATGACTTGTTCTGGACGACTTCGGACCTTTTCAACCTATAAAAATATTAAAAAAGTGGGTGGATATGGTGCTTGAAAATCGTCAGGCAAGTGTTAGAGAGATGGCAAAATAGCTCGACATCTCTCGCTAGTTCGTCCGAATGATTTTATTGGATGTTTTGAGTATGAAAGGCGTTCTTGTTTGACTTGTCCCAATTTTTTAGAAACGGGTACCATAAACAGGTCCTTGGATCATGCGAATTCCGATCCCACATTCATGGGGAACATTATTTCTACCGATGAGACATGGGTTTATTAGTTTGACTTGCGAAAAAGTCAACAAACGTCGGAATGGATGGGAAGAAACGAGACAAATCCAAAAAACCACGCCAAAGACGCTCAAAAAGAAAGATATGTTCATTGTTTTGTTTGGATATTCGTGATTCGATGCATCATTAATATATTCCAAAAGAAAAGACATTCAACAAAGAGTTATATTTGGTCGCATTGAGGCGTTTGTGTGAGAACATTCCTCGAAAACAGCCGGAATGGTGGAAAAACAGTTCAAGAATTTTACACGATGATAATGCACCATCGCATTAAGCCACGATTGTAACCGAATTTAAAGCTAAAAACGCCATGAATATCATCGATTAACCTCCGTATTCACCAGATTTGGTTCTGTCTGACTTTTTCTTGTTCCCCAGACTGAAATTGCCACTCCGTTGGCCCGTTTTCAGTTAATCGAAGTAGTAAAACAAAATTCGCTAAAGGAGCTGAAGGCCATCCCAAAAAGTGCTTGTGAAAAGGGTATCCAGGACTGGAAAAATCGTTGGCAAAAGCGTATTATATGAATTGGGAATTACTTTGAAGGCAACAAAATAAATATTGATGAATAACTAAATATTTTGCGTTTTTTTACAATTTTCGGGTACTCATTTGTCACAATGTATGTGGCATATATATGCATTTTCCTTTTCCACTAAACACCGAGGTTTATTCAACTTTTTTAGCATTTTCTTTGCTCCTCTGCTGTTTTTGTTTCGCCGCCTGTGCAAAACGGGCAAAACAGTCGAACTTAATTCATTATGTTGCTCATTTCCACCATTTTGCATTATTAAATGCAATTTCTCCAAATCGCCAGCTGTTCCACCATGGCTAAGCAACCACCCAACCGATACGAGAACACGCTGTGTGGCCCCGACGTGACGCTCATTTACTGCACAGCAGAGTGGGCGGCGGAGGGGTGGACAGCTACTTGTTTATTTGCTGGCACTTCGAGCGTAGGAATGTGCCATTAGTACTCGGCTGTCATTTAAAAGTAAACAATAATTTAGTTAATGCGAATGTTGATATAAAATTGCAAATTAACTTCTCAGGCGATAAAAATTGCGCGTTCTAATCGCGAATATAGCGCAGCGCAAATAATACATTCGTATCCCAGTCGACAATGGGTAAGTCCACGCGGCCTCTGCGTTGCCATTGAAAGTGTCCTTCGAGGCATGGGCACTTGTGAATGTGCGAGTATTGCCATTTAATGATCCCATTCCGTGCATTGCCTGTCAATACGCGCTATCTGAGTAATGAGCACTTCAGATTTCCCCCCTTCAACACACTCAAGCAAAGAATCAGTTCTGCAGTAAGTGGGTTGGGAGGTTGTGTTTTGCCTTCGCATACACTGATATTAATATTGTATAAATTTGAAATCAATTCATGTTTATGAGTATGCAAATGCAGCCGCCTCTTCGCCGCATGAGTTATTGATTTTCTCGTGCAATTAAAATTTCAAATGCACGAGCCACTCTAATTGACGAGAGTTGAGCTGCTATGAGCGGCGAGTGACCCAGTTTGTAGAGTGCGTTTTCAGGATAATTAAAAATATTGCTTTTGTATGAAATGTTCATATTTATTTTTTACAGTTGTTTCATTGGTTCACAGTGGACTGACAGCAAACTGATGTTATTGTAAACAAATCGTGCCTGTCCGATGTAGTGATGATGGATCTTTTATACATGTACAGTCGTCTCAGAACTTGTAACTGGAGCAATTACATCCACACACCTCAGTAAATAGCGTCATAGCCATTCTAATAAAATAATTCTATCAAAAAATGCTAACCTTTGCTAATACCTCTTGTCATATTTCAGAGTTATAGACATTCTGCTGACTATGCGAGGAATCGGAAGGCGGAATTCATGCAAAATCTTTTTCTTTTTGGTGTGTCCAATATATAAACATTTTTTTTGAGGTAGTCCGTATGAGAAAACGTACGATATTCGGAATGCGTTGAGTTTGTCAGCAAATGTCACGTATACGCCACGTACCTACCTCAAACACCTCTCTTACAGTACATGCGATAAATGAAAGATTAAACACCAGTTTTCCAGGCATGTATTTTAGATTTTTATATGTCTGTGTATATGTAAATATATTGGATAGTCGAAAAAGTCTTTTCGTATTTCTAATCAAACTTCAATTTATTTTTTTATATTTATTATGAACTTTAATAAACCATATATGTACCATTTTGGTTGACCACTTTTTGCCATTTTTCCGCTAGAGACATCAGTGTAAAACTTTTCTGGTTTCTCGGCGAAAAACTGGGACAAGTAGTAGTTTCACAGGCTTCTCTTGAAGCCAACTTTACTCCATTAAGGTAGTTCTGCATTGACCGAAACAAATGGTAGTCCGATGGTTCAAGGTTAGGGCTATGTGGTGGATGCATCGAAACTTCTCAGACAAGCTCTCCCAGTTTTCGCCGAGTTCTTAAAGATATGTGTAGTCTAGTGCCCTTTCGGTTCATCAGTTCTGGCCGTTTTTTTTCGATTGCTTGCTTCAATCTCATCAGTTGTTGACAGTAAAATGTAGAGTCAATCGTTCGACCAGGCTGGAGCAGCTCATAGTGGGTGATTCCTTTCCAATCCCACCAAACACTGAGCATAACCTTTCGAGGCGTCAATCCTGGCTTTGCGAATATTTGTTGAGCTTCACCACGCGTGGACCATGATCTTTTTCGCACATTTTTGTCGTTTTTGATCCACTTTTCGTCTTCTCTTGCCATTCGCTTCAGAAATGGTTCGATTTCATTTCGTTTCAGCAAATAATCGCAGATGTTAATTCGGACTTTTAAATTTTTCACACACAATTCATGTGGTACCCAAACATAAGCTTCTTTTTGTAGTCAGCCTTTTTTAAATGGTTCAAAACCATTTGATGATGAATGTTAAGTTCCTTAGCGATGTCATGGCTGCTTATGTGACGGTCCTGGTCAATCTTTTAGATAATTTCATCGACTTTTTAACGATGGGTGGACCAGAGCGAGATGCATCTTTCACATCGAAATTTCCAGAACGGAGCAAATGAACTATTGTTGTGCTACACGAACTGATACAGCATCGTCTTCGTAAACTTCACAAATTTCATTGGTGGCTTGCGTGGCATTCTTCCCTTTTTTACACAAATATTTCAATATAGCGAATTTCTTCATTATTTTCACTCATTTTTGAACAGCTGTAACTTTTTTTGAACTTCCCCGAATTTAATTTTTCTTTGGTTAAATGAAATTTCACCTTTCTAACAGTATAGTTTGGTATGATACATTGTGTTTGATAGCATTGGAGACGCAAGGACATCTATTGGCAAAATACGAAAAGACTTTTTCGACTACCCAATATTTTCTTGTGTATGAGCCAAAGAAGGTTTCTGAGTTGGTATGATGAAGTTTCGACAGATGAAAAAAATCAGTATAATTACTCAGTTAGTGGCGCAGCAAAGGTAAAAGCTTAATTGGAACGAATTGCTCAGGCATATGAATGCAATCAACATAAATTTAACACGAAGGTCAAAGTAAAAAAAAAAATTATATAAAAAATTAATTTTTATGAATATATATGACTGCGTGTAGCTTGTGATATAGTATAGTAGACAAATAAATGTGATTAAATTTGTCCACTTTTATCTTTCAGCAAACTGATTTGTCTAAAAAATAACATATTTATTACACATGAGACCAAACTAGCCTCTGAACCGAATGTGATATGTCCGTATAATGAAATTTGTGTTTTCACACACACACATGCATATGTCCTCACTTTCAATTTCTAATATAAAAATTTAATTTAAATCGCAGCATATTGACAATTTTAATCCACATGAAACTCTAATCCAAAAATATAAGGCAATCATATAATCAAATAATATTTGCAACACACTTTATAGGCGCCCATAACTCAACTGGAAATTCGTCAATGGCATTACATGCGGCAACCAAACTTTGGCGCAACATTAATGAGAATTTCCGCTTCAACAATTTAAGCTTCAACGCAATGCGCGCTTAGCCATTCACAAAAACATTGCCACGAGCACATTACATTTAAGCACTGGTGTGCGCACACTTAATCAAAAGGCCAACAAAGCATCAATTAAATCCAAATAAATAACACCAGCAGCCAGTGACGGTAGCAGAAGCCCCGCGCTTCCGACAAAATTAAATATGAATGGGAGAATCGCAATGGCGTATGCAGAAGAGGTCACGCAGAGCCACGCACAAACAGAGTAAACCAATGCACAAACACACTCAAAAGCGTGTATGTGTCTTTGAGTGTATGCGAGCTCATGAAAATGCGATGCTGGCACATAATTTAGTTTATTGATCGCCGGTCGGAATTCAAGCCATTCGTACATATGTATGGACTAACTTCTTGGTACGTGTGGAAATTCGGCAAAAGCAAAAAACGGGAGTCACGAACTTCTTACGCTATAAATATTTTAGCACCCTGAAGCAGCGTTATTTATACCGATGTGAATTTTTGAACTCTTGCATCAAGCTGCTACAGAGTATGATAGTTTTGCTCACCAAACGTTATTGGATGTATCACCTAAGAATAAGCGAGATATATATGTATATATGTATACATATATCTGATCAGGATGACGAAAAAAGTTGTAATCCGGATGACTGTCCGTCCGTCTGTCCGTGCGAGCTGTAACTTGAGAAAAAAATGAAATAACTTGATGAAACTTGATATTTGGGTTCCTTGGTAAAAAATTAAAGCGGAGCCATTAATCGAAAACGTATAAATTAAGATATAGAATTGTAATTTAGCGCAGGGGATCGCCATAGCATGGCACATCAGTGAACTAAAAGTTTTGAAAAAGTGGGCGTGGTCCCATCGTCTCTTTAATTTCGTATCCATATATTCTAAACAACTTAAACAACAATAACAAAATTCGCTCACAAGAAATCGCTTTAGCACCCCCCTCGACTCTATAAAAGTGGATAAAATCGGAAGATAACCCCGTCCACTCAACAAATAATCAATGACTAAATGCATCAGAAGCCCAAGATGGTACGACAGGGCTTAATGGGACCCGGGGTAAAAATTGGACGGTGGTGGCATTACCCACTTTTAAGTTAAATTCCATAACTCGGGACCCGCGCAAACGTTTCGACTAAATTAAGTAACTGGCATTCTTCATACATTTCTATGTAACAGTGCGGAATTTGGCGAAATCGGACTACAACCACGCCTATTTTAAATTCCATTTGAAATACTTTCACTTTCCAGTATACAAATGAAGAATCAATCAATGTATCAGTATAAAAATCGACACAAATAGTGCCTTTGAGGTGCACCTCCTTATGACTAAAAATGCGAAAATCTAACCAAAACTGTTCAAACCTTTTGGTACTTGATATATGGACTCAGCGTTCATAGTTGACAGTTTACCGAGAATATCAGTAAATGTGTAAGATATATAACTGAAATTCAGAGAGAATCCTTTCGTGATAGTATTAAGTCTGTGTGCTTCAAATGAATTGAATCAGGTCAATCTTTCCCAGAGCCCCCATAGACCTTATACCCATATATCGACCAATATGTGAGTTATCTCATTGAAAATGAGAAAGAGAGTATTTTACTCATAACGGTATATCTTTGTGCCTAAAATAGATAAACTTTAGCGAAAACTTGACCTAATTCCTATATAACTAATATCAAGATTTTCGAATATCCGACTTAGTTTACTCCACATGATTGGTGATTGTATGCGAGATATCTTGATGAAATACTAGGAACATTTTTTAATATGTATCATGATAATAAGTATAGGCTAAACTATATGGCTAAACTAGATAAAATCGGGTCGATATTCGGTTGCACCCGAATTTAGTCCTTCTTTACTTCTTATAACTAGATATGAGTTGCATGTTGTCTAAGGTATTTAGAGCTTACGGTTGATAGCCTGAGGATGAAAAATTTTGGCCCGCTAACATTACTACTAATGGATCTGAGAGCACCGAAGCTATAATTCCCTTCGCAAATAAAAAATATTTCTTACGTACATACTATACTGGATTCCGATCATTCAGTTTATATGGCTGATCATTATATGTATATATTTGATAGAGTCTCTGACGTTTCCTTCTGGGTGTTACACACTTCATTAATGTACGCTGTTTAGGGTATAAAGAGTATTATTGCATTAATTAAGTTAGAAAAACCCTATTTTTCATGGGCTTGGCGGTGACTTTAAGTTAGAGTTGGTGCTTTAATTCGACAGTTATTGAAATTTTTTGAATCAGAAAGAAAATAAATATATTTAAAGCGGACAAGACCTTGAAAGAGATGAAAATCATGTAATAAGGGCATTTTTCGATGTTCGAAAAATTGCTATTTTAAGCTACGGGAACCCAGGACTTCCCAAATATTCCACTGAAATTAATGAATGCTTAACATAAGTCTAAAATTGCCAGTGTTTATCTGCTTACATCGCACAAATCCATTCAAGAAACCCCACAAAAAACGCGCGGCTTAAAAAACCGAAACGACCACAGTGGCACACCATGCCATGTCATGAATCAAATAGTCACACAGCAAGTGCCATCGGTCCAAACAAATGCCTTGAGCACACACAAATATTATGAAAAGCGCCAAAACTCAGCAGCGTCTAATAAATGCATAAGAATCTCTACTTTCTCGACTTTGCTGGCGAAGAAGCACGCAGAAGAAGTCAGCGAAGAAAAATTACATTCAACGTGGTTGAGAATGGCTGCCATTTATTTGCGAAATTCATAAAGAAAACTGTGTTCATTTATGTGAGTGCCTGCACCTGCCACTTCTACAATGCTTCGGAGTGCGCGCGTCTTCAATGCCACTATCGCCGGCATCGACGGCTCAAGCCGTAAAGACTGAGAAGTGACAGCGCGTTTATACAACGGCCTTAACTATTCACCAACTTTCTTGAGTTGGCAGCGGAAATGCACGCCGCACCAACCACTGCCCCTGGGACGCGCGCGACTATTGGCGCATATCACACATTCATAAGTCGCCAGCCTCGAGAATTTTTTCAATCAACACACTCGACGACTGACAGCCAACAATCCATTGCCAATAACATCGAGTTGGCCCAGGAGGCTGAGCAATGGAGCAATGGAGCAATGGAGCTGTCGAGCTGCAGCGGCTGGCGGAAGTTGGCGAGGCAGTGCATTGAACTGACAAATATGCGGGCTCACGCACACAAACATGCATATATAGTATATATATATATATATATACATATGTACTATATAATGTGTATGATGAGCTTGCGGCTGCCGAGCGCTCGGAAGACGCACGCAAAGCATCTATATGTATGTACAAAAACCTCAGCGAATTTCTTATAAGCATAAAATGCTGCGCTTTCCTACCTCCTTCTTACAGCGGATGGCCTAGGAGCTACACATAATGCAACTGCCAGCATCATAAATGCCTAACGGTTTTTGCTTCAGCGAATTTTCCACTTTTAATCCATAAGCGGGGTTTTCGAACACAACCAATCTTTACAACAGCAACAAAACAACAAACACCAAACGGCACTACAGAAAACTATCAACCATGTTGACAGCAGCAGCAACAACAACAACAAAACCAACTTAAAGCCACTAACAAAAGTCTGAAAGTGACAAATACCGCGGGCGGAGCAGGCGGAGTGTGAAGTGTGCCGTATTTGTGCTTCGCTCCACCTCCCCACCGAAATTGTGTGTTTAGTTTGTATTTATTAACCATCTAGAAATTGCTAGCAGCCACAATCTGGTGGCAACGCTTGCTATTCGCCACAGAGCGGATCGTGAAACGTGAAATGGCAGCGATGGCAGTGCGCCAAGAGGCCACAAAGCAACGCTAAGAAAACGCCAGCTTGCTAAGATAACCTCTTGACGGCATACAAACAAATATGCGCACACATACATTTGCATTTGTTATTACACATCTACACACACACAAACGAAAACACACACATAAACGTTTGAATAGAAAATTTTCGAGCAAAGCTCCCGTTCATTACACCGCCTCCCGCTCTCACTCTCTTCTCTTTTCCATAGTCGCTTTGTGTCCTGCTGGCATTGTCACTGGCATCTGAGTTTGTCTTTTAAATTAACATTGTGTAATTTAGTTGAAAATGTAAGTGTTTTATGCTAATAAGGCGAGATTCCCACAATCACAGCTAAGAAATGTGTGCCTGACGGGGAATTCGGTTCAGCAAGTCAAGGCGATAATGCTTGCTTGTGCACGCCGTTATGAGCTTGTTTTCGCATGTCATTTACTTTCATTTCATTGCTTTGACAAATTGCAATGACAAGTGTAAATATTTCCCATTCTCCTTTCATCCTCTTTTCTATACAATTTGCATGTGGAAGATTTGCCACAATGCGATGATTTATTATTATTACTATTATGCTTTGACTAAGTAAGTGTGGTTGTAAGTAAAGATTTGCCTATGGCAAATTGTGTGCTCTTGAAGTGGCCGGCCAACTTTTTTATCAGAGGAGAGAAGAAAGTAGTTGATCAATTTAATTTTAGAAAATATTTTGTAAGCACACTAAGTTCGAAAATAGTTAATTCCATCTCTCGGCAGTAAAACTCCTTGCGGGCCCTGTAAAAATTTAAGAGTAATACGTGAAAGGCATTTTTTCGTTTCAGTGTTGTTTGAAATTCACTGGGGTTGACGAAAATAAAAGCTAGAATGTTAGATCAAAATCAGCTCTGCTTCAAAATTAATTGGACTTTTCGAAGAATTTACCATTTGCTAAATGTTACTCTATAATTGTAACTGCAAGTATTCATATTTCCCCTAAACAGGATTGTGCGATGTGTTAAAAACAGCCTCGGATGAGAGACCCCCCTTTTAATGACGACCATGGCAAACGTGTTAAGGATTATAATTTGAGGGCTGGCACCTGGAATGTCCGATCCCTTAATTGGGAATGAGCCGCTGCCTATCGGGTTGATGTCCTCGTTAGACTGAAGCCTGACATCACAGACGTCCAAAAAATGTCATGGACGGGGCAAAGACTGAGACGAATAGGTCCTCGTGGCATTTACTACAGTGCCCATATAAAGAAGTACAAGTTCATTGTTGGATTCTTGATGGGAGAAAAACTCCGTCACGGAATACTGACATACTGGATGAACGTCTAGTCACAATTCACATCAAAGCCAAGTTCTTCAACGTATCGCTGATTTGCGCCCACTCCCCGACGTAACAGAAAGATGATATGACCAAAGATGCCTTCTATGAGCGCTTGGAGCGCACCTGTGAGAGCTGCCCCCGTCACGATATCAAAATCGTGCTTGGCGACTTTAACGCCAGGGTGGGTAAGGAAAGTATCTTTGGCACTATAGTAGTTAAATTCAGCCTTCATGAGGCTCCAAATGGGTTGAGGCTGATCGACCTCGCCGGGGCCCGAAATATGTTTATCTGTGGTACTAGATTCCAGCATAGAAAAATTCACTAGGTTACTTGACTCTCTCCGGATCGAAAAACCGCCAACCAGATCGATCATATTGTGATGGATGGAAGACAAGAGTTATTCTGCGTCGGATTTCGAGGCTGACGTTGTTGTTGGTGTTAATGCTGATTCCAAGACGGACGAAATTACAGACGACTTTCAACAGTGACATTTTCGTGGTCAGTTTGATATCTATATGTCAATTGTTGTGTGTTTTGGCAACTGTTTGTTTACAACACGAACACTTTGGTTGATGAAGCGGATTCTTAGGTTTCGAAAACAACAACAGGGAGCCGAATACGGTAGCTAAGCGATGACTCTCGTCTTATGACAACACATTCAAGTATTTAGGTAAAGGTCTAGCAATGGCTCATTTCATACCAAAACATTAACCAAATTGATTCAGGTGATCTATAAGAGTTGGTGAAATCTCTCTGATAACAACACACTATTTTAAGGCACTATTTCTATAACATATTCGATCTTATCGTCAATAACAGGGGAGGTTAGATAACTTACAAGAGGTATGTTTTTTGATGACTTCACGACCTTCTCTGAATGGTTTGCGCCACTCCTATACTTGTGTTCATAGAAAAGGTTGTAAAAATATAGAAAATTGTATCGACTTGGTTTTCGCGTGCAGTTTATATGGACCAGCTCAGATCAAATTTGAACTTGGACATATAATTGCTCATTCCCTGAAATTTTTTCATTCTAAAGTTTATCAATCATGCTCCGTCACTCCCAAGGAGTGGGAATTGAATAATTTTTCTTTGTAAAAAAAATAAATTATAAATGGCAATCAATTTTACTTCCTCCTTAACCCCACTCAATAGTCCGGCGTATCGTTTATATATATATTACATATTATATCTAGCTGTTATCTCCCGCAACCCTTTAAACAAACCTCCTCCTTTGTATTTTTATTAGGCAGCTCATAAAATTAACTGCTGACCGTTATGAAATGTTCACCCGCTCATAACTAACTTTTTGTGTACTTTAAAATTTATGTGAGAAAAATGGCAAATATACAAGCAATTAACCCATTGCCTACGGCCAAAGCATGCTTTATGCCAAAATTACAAGCACACTCTCACTAATCAAACCCATTTGCAAGTCACAAGCATTTCAGCGTCCTGCCTCAGTGTGGGTGTGCACGTGTGTGCGGCGCATGCTTTGTGTTTTTCGGTTTACGTGCTGGAAATGCTTTGCATACGTGAAGCATCTGCCGACAAGTACGAGTACAAGCTCCCTGAGATACTTTTGCTTGAATGCAAATACTTCGCCACGAGCTGCTGCATACATATGTAAGTGCGAGTGTTTAGGTATTTGTGTTTGCTCTTCAGCGAACGTTACCATGCAGAAAGCATTGCGGTTACTGGCGTATGGCTTCTGCGGTGAAGATCTTTTTTTTTTGTTATACAAACTAGTCCTTCAAAAGCTCTTTTATTAACAGGACTCCAGTGTCCGGAAGTAGTTGAAATAAATAAGCAATTATATTTTTATAACAAAATTTAGTTTTACGAGTATTTGTGATTATTGTTGAGTAGAAACCCGAATTCATTACTATTTTGTAACCAGTTGAGTTTTAAGCACGAAAATTTCTCTGCTGGGTCCATTGCGCAGCTTGGAATTGCTGGAGGTCTTCTCCTCATTGTTGATTCCGTTGCAAACACAAGCACCAAAAACACTTGTTGTGTGCATACATTAGCACACATGCACTTGCATGCTTGTACACATGTACAACATGCTTCTATGTACTCCAATAAGTGGTGCTTGTAAGTTTTGCAAATTTGGTAATATGAACTTCGCAACGGTTTATTAATACGAAAGCAATTTCTATTTAATCCATGCAAGGTGTTGAATTTTTAATACTTTTTAGTCGAAATCAGGAACACAGTTGCATTATTAAAAGGCGGATAGGCTGAGACAAGTTTCCGATTTTCATGGCATCCATATCCTTCAGTGGGCATCACATTAGATTATGTGCTTAGGAAGTATGCGAGTTTAAGCGTTTTAAGGTATTCATGAAAATATTTTTCTTTTCAGGCACGTAACTACGGTTCCTTCGGCAGAAAATTTTTGAAACAATGCTTACCATTTCTTTTTTTATAAGTTAAATTATTCAAATTGTAGTAAAATATTAACATTTGAAATGAGATATTTTCACTTTTCAGATGAGCGAACAGCCATTTCTCAGCTGTCCGAAGTTCAAAAACTAATAGATATAAGCCAATTTTCAGCTGTCCGAAGTTTAAAAACTAATAACTCCTTCACATTAAAATAGTTAATTTACATCTTTTGGCCGTTATTCATAACTTTAAATTTATAAAAATTTTATTTGTATTATCCATATTGTGCATTGTATTTTGTGTATTGCCACCCCTAACAAGAATATTCACTCACCGAAACACCAGTGCGTATGAGTGATATTTACTTTTGTGATCAAATTGAAAGATGAATTTTAATTTATACTTCGCGTATTTTTTGAAACGGTAAATTTTATTTCTGTAAGTTGGTAGTACTGTTAGTGGCATCTATACAAAATTTCACGTCAAAATACTCATTAGTATTTGAGATAGCTTTTTTGGGAGGCTCTAAATGTGAGTTCTTCGATTTTTACTATGTCTGATTTTATTTAACAAAGAAATGCAATATTGCGATCTCTTACTGCAATGGTTATTCGTGATCATTTCGCCACATTTTCAACTAATATCAGCAAATTCACATGACCACTCCAAGGACTTCGTTTTGACTCAATTGAGGATATAAAAGCTGAATCGAAGAAGGCTCTGATGGCCATCACGACGGAGGAACTGCAACTGCTATGATGACTAGAATATTCGTTGGCAAAAGTTTATTGCAGCGGGAGGGCATTACTTTGAAGGAAATGAAGTGGAAGCAATTCACCTTTCAATTTGATCACATTAGTATATACTCACAATGTACTAACCTCTAATAAGTTGTCCCAAACCATTAAATCTGTAACAACCAAATTTATCCAGTGCAAATACTAAAAGAACTCCCATTGACAGTGAGAAAATGGATGAAATTGGATGATAACCTCGCTAAATCCAAAAATAACGTTGCTGTTAAAAAACTACTGGAAACGCGATAAATCAATAATTAAATACACCATAGGCATTAAATTTTTCCACCACGTTGATAAGAAAGGGCTTTGTAGGAGCCGGGAAAAAATTTAATGATGGGCGTGGCACCGCTCACATTTAGGTGAAATCAACTATTTCAGGACCCGTTCGACCGATTTCAACCGAATTCGATGCATGGCAAAGGAATGCATCCTCTGACGTTCCTATGTTACAGTGTTAAAAGGGCGAAATTGGACTACAGTCACGCCTAATATATCAGGATAAAACTTTGCATGAATAGTGCCAACTGACGTACTCAATATATGGAGTCAGTGCTTATAATTGGTTTTTACCGAAATTATCGGTCTATGACTGAGGTATACATTGGGACTAAACAGCATCCGGAAATTGTTATTAAATTCCCTGGGTAAATGATATTTTAAAAAATTTATTTCGTTAAGTTGGTAGGACTTTCCTTAATTACTATGCCAAATATGAGCGCGATCTGTCAACCAGTTTTTTTACGGCACTCGCTTACGTCAAAAGACCTCAGTGCGTTGCGATTTTTACAAAGCATATAAAAATCTAACAAAGAATTTATCACAAATTTTGAATTTCTAACAAAACTTGGTGTGCGGAATCGTTACGAGCGTTGGAAAAGTAACTTGGCTTACTGTGACTAAAAACTATGAGCTTTACAAAGCCTCCAAAGATCAACGAGAGATCGCTGAAGACATGCCTAGTTCTAGACCACATTGGACATCTTTAACTAATGAATATTTAAAAAAGTGAAAGATATGCTTATTGAAAATCGTCAAACATTACTTGCCAGTTCGTTTGAATGATTTTGGTGCATATATTGGGTATGAAAGGCGTTCTGGATCGACTCGTCCTTATTAAGCAGAATTTTTTTCAAAAAGAGAACGATTGTGATCGAATATGAAACCAAAAAAGCAAGTCATACCATCGTTTAACCACCGTATTAACCAGATTTGTCTTCGAGTGACATTTTCTAGAATTGTCAAACCAAATATGAAGATTTCGAACCTCCGCGTGACTTTATGCCGCATACATTAGTCAATATAATATGTAAGATATCTTAATAAAATTGGTTGTGGGTGTGGAAATTTACAATTAAAATAAAAAAAAAACGATATTATTATCAAAACTATTGTTTTTTCGATCATTAGCTGGCAAATATAAATAAACAGGTCGTGTTAGTCGATGGGTCCAGCCGTTTCGATAACTTTGCTTCAACGACTCTCAACACAACTTTTTGCTACAAACGAGTTTATTGTTTTGGGAGCCGAAACTATTAACCGAATCGGCGTCCAATTTTCGGAGACGATCTGCAAAAATATATATCGATACATATACAGAAAAATTCTTTGTGTAAAATACATAACTGCATTTTATATACTTATGACCTTTAGTGTTTATAGCCTCAAACTTTTATAGACTTAAAGCTTGCTTTACTGCCACAAAACACACGAACTGATTTAGTTTAGTCTCTTAGAATTTCAACTCTTTCAATTTCAATTATCTATTCAAATGACAAATAAACACGAAGTATTGCGCACCCAAATATATAATAATCAATAAATATACATTCCCGATAAATCATGATATTTCTTATTATCTAAGGGACTAATTAATATTTGCACTAATGGCCAACATAAGAATTTAATTCTATTGTCCAATTACAGTATATATGTACGTATATACACAAAATATATAGCTAAAATTTCATTTGTTTTCCTGCTAAAAACGATGGGATACAAAACAAAAACGGGGTTACCACTTTACGAAAAAGTGGGTACTTACAAGGAGATTTATTCAGTACTGCAATAAAGAAAAAAATTAAGCTGAAGCAATCATTGCACTCCATAAAGCTAAATTCAACTCATACAAATCAGTTAAATAGATAACACTAGATAGATACATATGGACACCTAAAATGCAAAACAACGTATCATGAAAAAGAAGCAAAAATCGCTGTCAGTTAAAATAACCTTTTGTAACCAAAACTCAAATTTTGTTTCAATCTGAGTGTATGATAACCAATATATAACCGTTATATAACCAAAACTGAAATTTTGTTTCAATCTGAGTGTATGATAACCAATATATAACCGTTTTATAACCTAAACTCAAAACCAATAAATCCATTTTATAAACAAAACTCAAGTTTTGTTTCAATGTGAGTGCATGATAACCAATATATAACCGTTTTATAACCACAACTGAAATTTTGTTTCAATCTGAGTGTATGATAACCAATATATAACCGTTTTATAACCTAAACTCAAAACCAATATATCCGTTTTATAACCAAAACTCAAGTTTTGTTTCAATATGAGTGTATGATAACCAATATATAACCGTTTTATAACCAAAACTCAAAGCCAGTGTATCCGTTTCATAATCAAAACTCAAATTTTGTTTCAATGTGAGTGTATGATAACCAATATATAACCGTTTTATAACCACAACTGAAATTTTGTTTCAATCTGAGTGTATGATAACCAATATATAACCGTTTTATAACCTAAACTCAAAACCAATATATCCATTTTATAACCAAAACTCAAGTTTTGTTTCAATCTGAGTGTATGATAACCAATATATAACCGTTTTATAACCTAAACTAAAAACCAATATATTCATTTTATAAACAAAACTCAATTTTATTTCAATATGGGTGCATGATAACCAATATATAACCTATTTATAACTTATTTATAACCATTTAATAACCAAAACTCAATTTTGTTCCAATATGAGTGGCTTCTATTTATTGGTTTACCTTCGCCTGTAAACTTATAAAAAGTGTTGTTGCATTATTTTGCATTTTAGATGACGATATACTACATACCATACATATAGGCTAAAGACAGTCAGGGGATTCACAAAGCAATGGTAAGGAACTACAATACATTAATTAAAAGCATATTTGGTTATGAGTTTTAACACTGATAATTAAGGAGTATTTAGATTTTTTAACATGAATATTGGACAGAAAAATATTGAGAATTTAAGGTTTTGAAAATATGTATGTACATATGTATATAAATATATGTAAATGTAAATATATTCACGAAAAATAATTAGTACATAATAATGCATATTTTGACATATTATATAACAGCAGGCTTTACTAAATAAATAAATAATTTAAAAAAAAAAATAGCAATAAAGTATTGTCTATGTATGTAGCTACAGAGTGCTTCATTTATAGTTTTTCGTTTACGCTCGTGCAAATCATTAATCCAATTGAAGCACTCACCCACACGCCGTACTAAAATGGATAATTCCAACGCATGCACAACAACATTAACGCATCATTCATCAATCGTCGCATAATTTGCGTCATCATTGATTTCGTTGATGTTTAGAGCAATGACGAATGTTTGAAAATCGCACATAAATATGCACGATTTTTCAATGTAGGCATTTTTTGCGATGCGAATATTTGTCATAATTATTCCAATTTGCGGTTTTTGAGCATTCGCACGCGTCATTCCGCCAGCAAAGGAAAAGTGGTGTAAAAATAAAAATGGAAAGTACAAAAGGAGCATTTCAATTAATTTCGCACAGCCTCATGCACCAGATGTGCAACACAAAAGGCTGCTACAACAACAACTATGCACACACGTATATAAAAAACGAAATTCACATGCTCAATGGGCATACAACTACACTTGTGAATACGTGCTGTGCATGTAGTCACTAACTAACACACAGGCACACATGCAAATAGATGAGGGGGAACAAACAAACAAACCAACAACAAATAACAAACAGCATTATGGCGTTACAAATCGACAAAAGTGAAATAAATGGGAATAAAAAGACAAAACCACACTATCAGCTAAAGAAATGCGCACGCACACACTCATATATATGCATATATGTCAAAAATATATATATATATATGTAGTTGTGTATAGAAGTAGACTCATGTGTGCCTGCGCGCGTCAATGCACACACTATTTCACTATTTCCAGCAGCAGCAGCGCCGTCATATGCATGAGCACACAAAGCGCCAACAATGCAGCCGCCTCCGCTGCCACCTTCGGCGCCACCATCGTCAACGCGAACATCACTTTTACCGTTATCTACGTTTTACTCTCCGCTTAGCCACCTTGGCGGATGCCGCCTTCAAGTCATGTGCGTATGCTCGGCTGCTGTACGCAAATAAGCACTTTAGGGTGATCCAGAAGGGTCTAGAAAGTAGAATTGTTCTTTCTTCGTCTTTGATTTATCACAAATCGGAGGATAGGCTCGGAATGAGACAAGGGTGTGTACTAAATCTTTGAAGTCTCTGTCTTTAAGAACTCGATTCGATCGATATATACAGAGTTTGTCCGGAAAGTAATAGGACTGAGTCGATTTAAAAAAATTTATTGAACCAATCGTTACAAATCTTTACCAACTTTCAAAATAGGCTCCTTCTGCGTCGATGCAGCGCTGCCATCGCTATTTCCAAACATTGAAGGCGTCACGGAAGGCATTCTCCGGAACAGCCTTGAGAGCCGAAATACGTGCTGCTTATATCCCCTCTGTCGTCTCAAAATGGTTGCCTTTAATCGGATTTTTCAGGCAAGGAAACAAAAAAGTCCGGAGACCACATCTGGGCTGTAAGACGGCTTTGAAAATGTTGGGATGCCGATCTTTATTAGGTAGCTGTTCACAAGAAAGGCGGTGTGAGCCGGAGCGTGGTCGTGGTGCAACTTTCAATCGGCTGCTATGTCTTGTCGGACCCGATTGACCCCTCGTTTGAGGCTTTTGGGGACTTCCACGTAAAACTTGGCGTTGACGGTTTGTCCAGTAGAAAGAAATTCATGGTGGACGATGCCTTTGATGTCAAAAAAGACAATGAGCATCGTTTTCACATTGGAGTTGCTCTTTCTTCAGCGACTTCTTCCCAGCTCTCCAAAAAGACATGGCCTCTACCGAATCCGGTCGGTGCGCGCACGCTCCGAAGTGCAGCCGCGGCGGAAGAAAATCAGTCCTATTACTTTGCGGACATACAGGGTTTGTCTACAGCCTAAACTTATATTATGCATTTTTTCTATTTTCAAGCACATACATATTTAGCATAATTTCTTATGCGAGCACACCCTAATGCACGTACCCACAATTGATATTTTTTCTGTATTTACAAACAGTTAGTGGCTATAAACCGCGAAGAAGCATGCCGCGCATTTCAAGGATGTGCTAACGAAGAGCATAAAAAACTCGTACAAACAATCGAGTGGAATACAACCGCAGCCACAGGCTTAGCCACAGAAACAAGACCATGGAGAAATATTTCAATTAACTTTTTGCGAATGTACAGCTATAGGTTCGCATATTATGGAGAGCCTTGAAAGTGCGCACACACACATATACATACTATATGTGTATCATGTATGGAAAGGTGACCAGTATGTAGCTAAAAATGAGAATGAAACTCAGGTTCTTAAGTATATACCTTTTGCTCTCGAGCCTGTGCATTAACATGATTGGCTTCGGTTTCGACTTTTTGACATCCATGAGTCTTGTAAAAATTAGCTTTCCGCGAGACGCAACCTTCAACTCATTTAAACCTTTAGATCACCAGTAAAGTTGGCGGTCAAATGAGGTAAGATTTTTGCAAGCGGCCTAGCCTTGCGCTTTGGACAAGCGATAAACTATATAATTTTGTTATCCGTATCCGTCGGGCCTCCGTAACCGGAACGGATCAGGATGTTTATCCGCCCAAGGACTGTCAACTCAGATTTCTGCTGCTACAACAACAACATAACTTTGTTATTTCAACTAAGTGAGCTCTGTCCTCATAAATTTGTGTTTTGAGACTGGGACCCTCTCTATAATAACTTAATTCACCTCAAACCCTTGCGGTTATGCCGGAATTCCATTTACATTTTAGTCTGCCTTCTAACTCCGACTGCACCGGTCAAGTAAAAATTTATTATCGGATATGTCATAATAGAGAGACTTTATTCAGTCTTCGGTAAGCAAGAATCGAAATTTTCGGAGTTTTTCGTCTTGTCGCTATCTTTTCGACAGTCAACTGTAGTTGCAAGTAATAGACACTAATTACATACAAACAGTAGATACAAACATCTGATTGTGAGACTCAAGTGTCACCGCTGAAACAGTAACCAAAAACATGTCGGCGGATATGAAACTGTGTCAACTTTTCAGCGCTGCCATGTTTTGGCGGATGTAGAAGGATGGGCTGGGACAATACGACACACAACAAGCAGGTGGCAGGTGGCAAGCGACGTGTATGACGGCAAACGAGCCGATCGGCTAAGCTAACTCGATAGAAAGCGACAGAAGGTGTAAGGCGTGCTAGACGGTAACGCGAGCTCTGATGAAATGTGTGGCGCTGTAGAGCTCGGTGGACGGACGCAACAAACAAGGCGCATGAAGAGCTTTCAATGTGATAAAGTGATGTCGGCGCTGGTGACGATGATGACGAGACAAGATGCCAGTGAAAATTGTTCAAAGCAGATGGAAGCGCGCGTGTAAATGAATAGTTAGTTTAGAGCTCAACAGTCGCCAGAGCTGATGGATGACGCTTGGCGCTGGGTCGGGCGCTGTACGTTGTGTACTGAGCAGCTGCGCTGACAGATGGACTACTGCAATAAACAAACACACATGGTTGGAATAACGGTAGGAGGGAATGGAAGACGGGTTGGTACAAAGTTTATTTACTACACTTGCAACATGCTTTCTACATGCCTACAAACATACATATGTGCTTAGAGTGATGAGTAGCGGGTGATAGGTGAGGGTGAGGCTGTGACAGCATGCTCGACTTGAATGACACACTTACTTTTCATTATACGATTCCGGTATTCGTCGTCGCGTTGCATGGTTACACTGCCGCCACCGTTTGAAACCATAGAGCTAACTTGTTCCATAGGTACTATATCCTGTGGAAGAGACAAGAGCAAACAACAACAAAATCAATTAAAGCCATGGCAGCACATTAATCAACAGAATTTTCGTTAACAAGTCGAGTATCATGGTATTTTAATTGATTGGAAATCAATTTGACTTCAACGACTTGGGTTCTTAAGTACATATATGTACATACATATTTAAACCTTTTTTTACAGCAGTTATATAGTAGTTTTGTGTCGCAAGTTAAGGATTTTTAATTAAATGCAATTTGTTGGACTTTTTGCCAACGCAAACATTTCGAAGAGACGAAGGTGACTGACCTCGGCTCGCTCTTTCTTTGAACTACTTTAGACTATGTAGGTATATGATTGGAGAGTACTCAGTAGATAATTTCACGATCGGCCAAAAGCTAAACACTTTATCATAAACTGTTTGTCCGGAGAGTAATAGGACTGATTTACCTCCGCCGCGACTGTACTTCGGAGCGCACGCGCCGACTGGATTCGGTAGATGGCGTTCCTAGCTAACAAACGAGCGGCTGGTCAGTTGTCTCCGACCACCTGGAGAGTCAGGAAAAGCATTTTCGCGCGACTTGTTTCTGTGAGTGATGCAAGCCGAAAATGCAAGGTTCGTTAGAGCAGAGGTACGTGATTAAATTCTGTGTGAAACTCGGTAAATCTACGGCAGAGTCGTTTTATTTGATCAAGCAGGCTTACCCAAATGTTGCTTTAACACGAAGTGGTGGGTTTCAATGGCACCTGACCATTTTGGAGTGCCGAGAAGAGGTCGCTGATGAAGACCGGAATTTTCGACACCAAAAGCATGGTCCACCATAAATTTGCTCCTCCTGGGCAAACCGTCAAAGCCAAAATATACGTGGAAGTCCTCAGGAGACTCAAACGAAGGGTCAATCGTGTCCGACAAGACATCCCAGCCGATTGAAAGTTGCACCTCGATCTTGCTCCGGCTCACACCGTCTTCTTGTGAACAGCTACCTAACCAAGGTCAACTTCCCAACATTTCCAAGGCCGCCTTACAGCCCAGAGGTGGCCTCCGAACTTTTTTTGTTTCCTTGCCTGAAAAGGTCGATGAAAGGCTAGCATTTTAAGACAACAGAGGGAATCCAAGCAGCATGCATCTCGGCTCTAAAGGCCGTGACGCTTTCAATGCCTGGAAATCCCGCTGGAAGTGCTGCATCGGCGTAGAATTGTAACGACTGGTTCAATAAATTGTTTAATCGACTCCGGACTTTCCGGACAAACCCTGTACTATACTTAGTTGGTTAGATAGGAAACTTCCTTATAATTTCATTTTATGCACAGGCCGGAATTCGAATTCCAAGTCCTAACTCATATCAAAGCTTTTCTAAAGAACAGTTCTTCAATTTATCATAATAAAAAAGATTAGTTTTGTAGGAGAAGTGCAAGAAGCTTCCTTCAAATACAAGTATTTCTAGTCAAACTAATCGTGACGAGGAAGCCGCCAAATTTCTCTCTTATCAAAATATTTTTCCAGAAGCTCTTCCATACAGACTTTAAAAAAATGTCATGCACGCTTTTCATTGAAAAACAATATAATTTCCAGCCAGCAAGTGGCCTCATGCTGCCTTTCGATAAAGCAATGTTAACCGAAAGAGACTTACAGCTTCATTAATCATCGCACAAACGCAGCATGCTATCAGCCGCAGAAGAGCTTAGCCTCGAAATGGAAAATGTGTCATGGCTTCAAGTAAAACGTTGATGTGATAAGCTCAACTGATTGCCTAAAAAAGCTCCCAAGCGGCAGCGGATACCAAAAACACTTTTTGTCCTTTTTTTCGTTTACGCACTCAGCTGGTCAATATTTTCTGCTTTTTGTGTGTTTAGGCGAGCCTGCGGTCTCTTGCTTCCCACAAGCTCAAGGTCACAATTAAAAGTTAAATAACGGGATTTAATAAAAAGCATCAGAAATGCAAGCACCACATTCTCCACGGCAGTTTCTATATAAATATGCAAAATTACACAAGTTTTGTTTACACACAAACACCACGAAAGCGAACCGCCAGCAACTGTCCTTGAAAAGCCTTTATCGCGTCAACCAACAATGTGCTTTAATTATTTAATAATGCCTAACTCACTTTCTTATAAACACTCATCGTTGACATTTCCTCAAGTTCGAGCACATAGACATTGCGTCTCTTCGGCATTTTCCACTGTGCCGTCGTGTAAGCGGCAGGCGACTGCTCTCCCGTACCGACTGGAGCTTTCCACGCGCACAAAATCTTGCAAATTGATAATAATCAAACGTGTCAATTAATTAACTGTACATTCATGCGAGCACACAATTTCTATGGAATTCGTTCGGCATTAAGACGCCAACGGCGCAAGTTTACTAAACCGAGTGATTATTACTAGCTCGTGAGTGTCAAAGGGCTGGTGTGCGAGTACAAACATGAAGCGGTTGTTGTTATTTCCTATTTCCGTCACTCACTGCGCAGACAATGATTATATTAGTGGCTTGTGTCCTTCTGCGACTAAAGTTGACAAGTCTGTTAACCCAGCCATGAATTTATTTGTCACAATTTGAGGGAGAGAATCACTCTTTGGCGGTGAAACTAGTGCACGTATTCTCTCCCATAATAGATCATCAGTTGTTGTCATCATAGATGCCTCTGCACCATATAGAAGGACGGGGATGTTGAGTGACTTATGGAATTTGGTTTTTGTTCGTCGGGAAGACTTTATTTCTCAATTGCCTACTTAGCTCGAAGGAGGAACCGTTAGCAAGAGTTATTCTGTGTTGGATTTCGAAACTGACTTTGTTGTTGGTGTTAATGCTGGTTCCAAGATAGACGAAGTGATCAACGACTTCGAAGTTATGACGTGGAAGCCTAGCCGCGAGTGCGATGACTGTTTGTTTGATGACAAGAATCGCCTTGTCTAAAACCTCGTTTGGTAGCGAACGCCTCAGAAAAGTCCTTCCCGATCCTGACGGAGCTTTTAGTATTGGTCAAATTCAGCTTAGTTTTGCAGGAATACCAAATTCAGAAATCGTGCGGTCAAAAGCAGCTTTGAAGATGGTGTGTGTCGATCCTCTTTTCAGTGGTCTTTTCTAAAATTTGGCGCATGGTAAATATCTGGTCATCTGTTGATTTTCCACTCCTCACTGATAACGTCCAATCAGTTTGTTGACGATGGACTTTAATCTTTCACATAGTACGCATGCTAGAACCTTATATGCGATGTTGAGGAGGCTTATCCCATTGAAGTTTGTGGATTGTGGAGTCTCTCCTTTTGTGAATTGGGCTTAAATTCGAATCGTCGGGCACCTTTTCATCCGACTATGTTCTACAAAGCAGCTGAAGCATACTTCTTATCATTCCTTCACCGCCGTATTTGAATAGATCGGCCGACAATCCATCGATTAAGTTGTTAAAAGGACTTTTTGGACATTCGCCTTCTACTATCATCATGTAGTTTTTGCTCAGCGTGTGTCTGAGAAGACTTTATACCGTAATTTGCAAGGCAGACTAAGTCTCTGCAAGTATTTCTGCTAAAAAAAGTAACTATAATTTAAATTTTCCTTACCAAATGTGCTTAGAGTCTCAACTTCTATAAGTCATAAAACCTTTGGAACACTCCTTTGCATTTCATTCGTAACAAAAATAATAATATATTCAGCAATGATCTCGAGCTCTACTTCACATAACATCTTATAATGTTCCATACCCAAATCGTTCCCATGACACATTAGTTTTGGTCCAGTTTGAAACCAGTCTCTGAACAAGTCAAAAATCACTTTCAACATATGTATCTTTCGTGTGTAGGCAATTGTCATGCAATTTTGTGGTCGATTGTCTTTGGCGTTTAACCGGTTTGGCATAAGTGCTCAAACATACACAACCATACATAAAGACATATGTGTCCGTCACTGTGACATTTGCCATTTCATTGTTTAATATTTACTAAACACACACTCACACACAAGTACAAATATTAGTATTTTAGCTCCAACTGTGACATGTTACTCACTCAACGGGACTCTGTGTGCACATGTGTGTGCCAGAGTTTTGCTAAGCCTCAAGGTCTCCACGGGCAGGGTGCCCAGCATGTCGTATATGTAATTATTGTGATTATGCATTGTAATTTTGATGCCCCCCAAAGATATGTCAAATGGGTAAACAAACCGTTGTTTCTATATAAATGCTGAAACACATATATGACTGTGTCTGTAACTGTAACTAATTGTTGTAGAAAGTCGATCTAATGAGATTTACTAAATATGCGCTAAATATAGACTTTTAAGCGCTTTTATATGAATTCGGTTTTCAGGGAGATGTGCGGGAAATTAATGAAAAAATTATGAGTTTGCTTAATTATTTGCAGGAATCAACAAGAATTGCAGCAGGCGGGAGTATCAAAAGCTATATAAATAGTCTCCGACCTTACCAAATAATTACTGTTAATTATTGTTTTGTTTAATTTGGGAATTGAAGTGCTTCAAGGTTTTCAATAATGTGCTCACGTGTCTGTAATGGCCTAAACTATAAACTTATGTATATTCTAATTTGAATAATATGAGTCATTCTAAAAGCGGGTTTGGTATGAAATTTCTATATTATTCTTTCTCAACATGTTGTTACATTGTATTATGTGTTCCCCTTACTGTTATTTGTAAAACTAACTGAGATAGATATAGAATTACATACGTATATATACTGACCGGAATGGTGAGGCGCATTAAATTACGGATTACGTTCGTCCGTTCGTCTATCTGTGAAGCACCAACCATAGTATTAACCTCTGCAAATGCCAGGTAGCTTATTCAGAAGAAGGCGAGCAATGAAGCTATTGCAGTTGTCGCAAATCCCTCGACATCCACTGCACTGTGGTGGGTGACTTCAAGAAGTTCGAAACCAGGGGTGAAAATGTCCCCGACAGCAGAAGCGACACTAACAGTAGGCAGCAGGAATGTGCCACAGCAAGCTTCTACTGGGCGGGTAAAACCTTGCAAGGTTTAAAAATAAGATCAACCTCCCCCGAGACAAATTTCGCCACCTTACTACGCTCTACATATGGCATTGCAGGCTAAGGAAACACTTCTCCAACATGTTCATGGTCCAGGAAACTTCAGAACACCTGATTCTAGATTGCACAGCAATTTGTAGAAGCAGGCTCTAGGTTTCATCTGTGTAGACAGCGATTACATCACATTAGTCGCGCCCAGTGTTGTTCAGAGTGCTGGATCTTTGTGACCATGCATAATATATTAGAGGTCACAATGGGCTTAAGGTATCTTGTCATACTATATTAAATTGTGGAAATAATCGAAAATGGGGCCACGGCTAAAAGAGAGGGGGGAACTTCAGTTGAACGCAAATTTGGTGTGGTCTTTGTGGTGGGAGAAAGACTCAGCCGTAGAGTCCTAGCATTTACTCATCATTTCATTAGAAAAACATTTTTCGTCGACTTCGCAGGGGCCCGAAATATTGTTGAAATTTTATACTACTAAATTCCAGCGCAAGAAAATTCATCAAGCTACTTGGCTGTTTCCGGATCGAAAAGTTCAAAACCAGTTCGATCATGTTGTGCTAAAAGGATGACATGTATCCGGTGTCCTTGACGTGCGTACACTTAGAGGGCCATCAACAAACAAAGGGAGGTACGACGTCTAGAAGATACATTTATAACCGACAGCGAAAGGGTTTTCTACTCGATCTGCACTCCTGCTCTCTAAGAGCACTCATCAGCACTCATCGATATAAGGAAACTATGGGACGTTATTTCAAACTGCTTATGAACGGCGGCAAGTGAAACCATTGGTTTTCGTAAAGGTCAAAGGGACAGCTAGTACGATGAGGACTCTTGTGCTATGGAGAGAACTGTGAAGAGAACAGCATACTTCGAAATGGGTGGGATGATATCGTAAAGTAGAAGAGAGAAGCGAGACGCATATGCAGACAAAAGAGAAAGAGGCACGCCCGTCACTGTTGACAGTCATAACTTTGAAGTCGTAAATAATTTCGTCTTGGAACCAGCATTAATACAAAGTCCAAACTCAATGACATCAACTGATGAGTCGGCCTTAGGAGTGTTCGAGAGAAAGCTTTTGTGAAAGATTTAAGGTCCTCTGTGCATTGGCAACGGCGACTGCGGTAGTCGATATAACGATGAGCTTCAAGAGATGCACAGCGACACTGACATAGTTCAGTTCTAAAAGTATTCGACGCAATACCTCTCGGGGAAAGCAAAAGAAGAGGAAGGCCTCCACTCTGTTGGAAAGAACAGCTAGAGAAGGACCTGGCTACTCTAAGTATCTCGAATGGGAGCCAAACAGCGCGTAAGCGGTTATTATGTCAGTAAATTAGAAGAGCGATTTTCAAAATTCGAGTTGCTTTTATACCATAAAGAATATCGGACAACATTTGAGGTACCTTAAAAAAAAGTCAGCGACCTTCTTGTTCTGCTATTAATAAGTGGGGATGCCAGGAATGGATAAAATTCGGTGATTAATACTACCTCCAACTCTGTTATATTTAAAATAAAAACGTTAAACAAAACAAAATAAAGTGAGAGAATAGTATTGCATATGTTATAATCCGAAAATAGGTGAAATCGGTTGAAAAATTACCCACTTCCACGAAACGAAAGTTTTCTGCCTTCAACCTAACCTGAATTCGACCACTTTGAATTCAGTTTTCCAATTAATTTTTCTTAATATAATTGAGTTTTATAATATTTCCAGAAAACGGAAAAATAACTCAGCTATTCACTTTCAGCTTTCAGCCAACTTGAGCCGAGCTCTTTAAATATTTATTTATTCCACCACGTGTGTTTTCGGCTGGCCAAAGTAAACATCAGCGGTTTCGTTGCAATGACAGTTCGCATCGATTCAGTGACATTTACGGCGCGCTTTCCTTTGTAAACGCCGCCATTATGGGCGTGTAAAAGTTTTTCAACAAATTGAAAGTTTACACTTTAACCACCACAGCCAAAACCGACCAGACACCACAGACATTGACGTACACACTAACAAATAGGAAAACACAAACAACTGACAACAGCGAGCCAAAGCTAGCCGACGGAAAAGCAACAGAAGACTGGTGACACTGCCAGCAACCACTCCCATGAGACGCACACACACCCACATGCACATACACACACACATGCACATACATGAGGCAAATTTAAATTTAAAATTTATTCGCACATCATGAAGCAAACAAGCCTGCAACGAAATTGCGTATGAATTTTTCATTTCCATCGATCATCAAATACTAACCGCAATTTACACGCAGACCTGCAAATATTATATTACCGTGTACTCGTTTGTAAGGGTCACGCACACCGCAAAATCCCTTCGAGTTCACAATGTTCTTATAAAAACAAGTTAAAAACACCTTGTCTTTTGTGCATCAGGCTTTCGATTTTCTCACCGCTTTTCATTTGGGTTCCTTTGTTTTTGATGGAACTGAGGACACTTGAGCTTGCTTTTCGTTGCATCTGGCAATACTCTCAGTCATTATCTGGATAATAACGGTGTACTTAAAATAAATTGGAAATTCGTCCTTAATTGGCAAAATTGCTTTGCAAAATAGTTATGAAAGATTGATGAATTGATGAAAACTCTGGTAATTGTGGGTTATGGCACAATCATAACTGACTTGTCCTGATATTACACATCGCAAATTTCTAAAAGAAAACAAACATAGTTGAAGAGTAAATATTCCAGAATAAATTAAAAAAAAAATATTCCTTATTCCTCTAAATTTCTAAAGAAGGAAGGTTAAGTTACAAGGTGTTTTTCAAGGTAAACAGGATTAAAAAAAATCAGAACAAACGGGTTTTTCGACAAAATCAATCGATGTTTTGATGATGATTTCAGCTAATTTTTAATGAATACAAGCACAGTTTCGATGGAATTTCCGATGATCACCGATTACCCAAACATCCAAATGCAATAACTTCACTTCCAATCGATGCAATGTCATGAAATTCTCACTGGATAATCGATAAAGATAGCAGATTTTAACGCGCCAGTCAACATATAGATGGCGCCACCAGGGGGCGCTAGGTTCAAAAAGTCTTGTTTACTCTGGAACAGTCTTTGTAGGTTAATCTGGTCGGCCAATGAGCATTTACCAGTTTTGGTCGTTTGCGATAAGGAGTTCAATTAATAAGTCCATAAGAAGTGCTCATCCTTTAGAAGGCCTGCGCTTGAAGCGAATTTTTAATATACTCTGTGACCTCACTATCGATATCTCCTCTTGTGTATCATACCGTGGGGACCCCAGATGCTTACAGCGTAGTCTTGCCAACGCACAGATGCTCTATTGTTTCCCTGGTGCTTTGCTCTAGGCATTTCTTGCAATCTTCTCGATCAGCCAGCCCCATTCTGAGGGCGTGTGTCGACAGCATACACACACATAGTTAGTATTCCAATCATTTTCCTACTGTATCTTCTATAGAGTGCCAATAGGAATTTCGTGTACCTCCGATCTACCGTTTTGCACATGACTTTGGCAGGTTTGCCCCTAGGTAGCTCGTTCCTGCTTGTGTCCAGATCGTCGTATAGACAATACGAGTTTCTCAATGTTGATTACGTTTTCAAATGTTAACCATTCTTAGAAATCTTGTCCACTATTTTATTGCCATCGATGCCTTTCTGGCTTGGCACCCAGTAAAAGTGAAGTTGCTTGCTTCTGGCAGCACTTTCCATGGCCAACCTGCTTCCTAAGACACTTCTGGCCGATATGCCATACGATGTTACTGCCTTGATTGGCTGTCTAGGTGGACTGCCTGCAGGTGCATTAGAGGCCAGCTCCGCTACTTTCGCAATAGCAAAGACCCTAGCTTGAAATATACCGCAGTGATCCGGAACTTAAAAAGTTGCCTTATGTCTAACTCTGGACAGTATATCTCCGCACCAAAAAAATAAGGCCAAATAATAATCAACCGGGAACCTCTGAGTTATACTACCTGATCCCATAATATATACACACAGAAATCAGAACTAATAAGGTAAGGCACTAACAAGTCTCACCAGAAGCTTTCGATAGCTCCGATAGTTTTGCGATTGTGAAATGAAAATTAAAAATACTCTCGAGAGTGAATTTTGGCTCTGAATGACCGCTATAATTTAACACCTCAATTTACACCGCTCACTAAATCAATATATAAATATGTCTTCAAACTAACGAAGAATTCATCCCGCACATAGTATTTGTTTATAAATCAGTTCTAAATCGGTGAATACTACAATTATTGTTGTAATTAATCATCTGCTGTATCAGTGCTTAGCACTACCACCCAACGCGTCTCTTCATTACCAAATTCTGGTATTTACACAGAAAACATTTGTCATTTTTGAAGCGCACGATTCACCAAATACAAATACAAATACAGGCATGTAATGGTATATCTGTGTGTTCACAAAGCAACAATAGAAATACTTCGAATTCCATGCCCAATAATTTACCCAATGCCTCTGAGATTCATTAAACCAGCACACCGTGGACAACAACCGACAGTGTCAGTAGGAAGCGGAGCGGCCATCAATTGTATTTCAATTTCATTTGGGTTTTGTAGGTTACATTGAGGTCACCCAGTTGAAATGAACTCGAATCTCTGCTAACACACCATCTCGGCTCCTAGAAATTTTAATTGTCATGCAAACTGAATATTTGGTAGCGGGTTTAGAGGCAAACACAAAAATATATATTGTAAACATATAAATATATATGGGTAAGCCGGAAGATGTACAAACACCCTACAGGGAATTGAAAGCAACTTGAAGGTTATTCAAGCTGCCTGGCCGCAATTAAGTGATGAGTTAGTTAATTGCTCTCATTTAATATTTAGCTACTAATAGCCCGGACAGACGAGCAAAATTAATGCGCTTTAAGCAATGCTAATGCGCATTGAAATTTTATGGTGACAGACGGCAGACTTGTGCATTTAGACAGCTGATAGTGAAATTTGTTTATTTATTATTATTTATTTATTTATTTGCATTTTTTATTAATTAAATATAAAAAATTATTTATTTAACCGAACATTTCATACTCTTCCTATTTGCAAGGATCATAGTGGGGGAAATACCTTCAGGTGTTGGCAAAACTTCACATCAAATAACGCTGTGAAAGAATTCAACATTCACTATTCGACGAAATTTTAAATGGAAAACACGCTCACTCAATTTAGTTAAGATAATTCCCACAGTTCTAGATTCTTTCTATTAGGTCACTGGGGGACAGGGCAATATTTATTCGATTTAACCCATTTTTGGCAGACATACTATGATCAGAAAAGGGTTCTTTCCGAATTTCAGTTATATTGGACAGTCGAAAAAGTCTTTTCGTATTTTCTCAGTAGATGACGTTGTAATCGTAAATCTCCAGTGCTACCAATCACAAAAAAGGGAAGATTGCCACGCAAGTCACCAATGAAATTTGTGAATTTTAAGGTTCCGGAAATTTCGATGTGAAAGATGCACCTCGCTCTGGTCGACCTATCGTTGAAAAAGTCAATGAAATTATGAAAAAAGATGCACCAGGACCGTCACACAAGCAGCCATGACATCGCTAAGGAACTTAACATTCATCACCAAACGGTTTTGAACAATTTAAAAAAGGCTGACTACAAAAAGAAGCTGGATGTTTCGGTACCACATGAATTATCTGTAAAAAGTTAATGGACCGAACTAAAATCTGCGATCCTTTGCTGAAACGAAATGAAATCGAGCCATTTCTGAAGCGTATGATAACAGGAGACGAAAAGTGGATCAAGTATGACAATGTCTAATGTGCGTAAAAGGTCATGGTTCAAGCGTGGTGAAGCTTAACAAATGACCGCAAAGCCAAAATTGATGACTCGAAGGGTTAATACTGAGGTGGCATAGGAAAGGAATCATCCACTATGAGCTGCTCCAGCCTGATCGAACGATTGATTATATATTTTGCTGTCAACAACTGATGAGATTGAAGTAAGCAATCGAAAAAAAGACTGCCAGAACTAATCAACAGAAAGTGCTTCGTCTTCCATCAGGACAACGCTAGACCACACACATCTTTGATGACTCGGCAAAAAATGAGAGAGCTTGGTTGGGAAGTTTTGATGCATCCACCATATAGCCCTGACCTTGCACCATCGAACTACCATTTGTTTCGGTCAATGCAGAACTCCCTTAATGGACTAAAATTGTCTTCAAGAGAAGCCTGTGAAAACTATTTGTCACAGTTTTTCGCCGAGAAACCAGAAAAGTTTTACACTGATGGAATAATGTCCCCAGCGCAAAAATGGCAAAAGGTGGTCAATCAAAATGATACATATTTGGTTCAATAAAGTTTATTATAAATATAAAAAAATATAAGCTGAAGTTTGATTAGCAATACGAAAAGACTTTTTCGACTATCCTTATTTAGAAAAGGAAAAATCGAAATAAAGCTCGCAACGGATAACTTCTAATGATCCCGAAAGTGATGTGCATTAGCAGTTATTCCTGGTAGGAATTGACCAAAAACAACTGGAACTCAATTAAAGTGGGAAACAAACAATGGACTCCTCTCATTTGCATAAATGTGAATTTACTGCCTGCAAGCTGCACTTGACAGGACACTACCAAAGCCAAGCGCAACGCAACCAAACGGAGACAGCAGTGACATACATAACAACCAGCACTTGTGAAAGGGACGGACACAAAGGAAGTAGAAAAACATAAATAAATGACAACAAGCATATTGAGGCTGCAGGTTGATAAGATGACGACTGGCTGAAACGGGATGCAAGTGCCTGTGTGAGGGGGCCGTGAGGTCATAATATTTATGCATGTGCAGGGAATGCACGGAGTCATGGCTCGGCGGAGCTGAGCGGAAACCAGAGACTCTTGCTTGTTTAGCATGGCTTGTTGGGGTCTGCGCCTATGTAGGGCAACACGTTACGCTGAGCAAATAAGCACAACAGCTGCTGGCACAATAAATGCGTCGAGCAAAACACAGAAATTGCTGAGTACTCAAGACCTCGAGAGCTGGAGGATTTCAGCAAGGCAATATAAAAAGGATAAGCCAGTCATAGAAAAGTAAATAAATAATATAAATAAATTTATAAGGTGTGTATGTGTGCAAAGCAACGATTTGCTGACAACTATAAGTCACGCGCCACAGCCTGGACTCAACACGAAAAATACTGATTCTATTTGTCTATGTATTGGTGTATGCGTGTGTGTGGCACTCACCTCGTAACGTGTGTCGATTTCAGGCAATTTCTCTAGAAACTCTTCGACCATGATTCATTAAGACGTCCAGAGAAATACCAGCTGCCCCTTCCGAGAAATGCCCACTCGCTTTTTCTTTTTTCTGCTTCTGTTTGCTTGAGATTTTGGTTGACACTTTGGATGGTGAAATTATTATTGTCTCCGCACGCTTTGCAACATACACAGTTTTCACTTCTATACAGTCACTGAGATCCACTCATATCCTCATACACAAAATGTTTGCTGTTGTAACTGTAATTGAGTATCCCTAATCTTGCACACTTTAACACTTGTTGAAGTTGATGAACGGATTAAAAGTGATTACACTGTGTGCAATACTTATTTGCTTGCCACAAACGCCCCGCCTCGCTCGCTGCCTGCTCGCTACGCACTGCGCAATTCGTGTTATTCGCCTTCTGGAACGAAGCTCTGGCTGCATTCGCCACTGCTGCTGCACACGCACACCAACGTGCGATGAACTCGACCACGCCAACTAACCAGCTCACCAACTCACCAGCACACTAGCCACCACCACGCGCACACCCCGCACCGCGCCTCACCATACGATTAGACCAACCAACTGCACGGAACGACTTAATCTTACAAGCGGAATTATTTAGATGCAACGCTGGCTACTGCTGTGTGGCGTGCGTTGTTCGCTGCCATGTGCCGTGGACTCCGTGAATCGCCGCCAAAAATCAGAGTCCCCTCTACGCAAAGGCACATATGCTTCACTAAATTATGGACCAGCCAACAGCTAAATCAAACCGAGCAGAAACAGTTATTAATGCACTAGTGACTGTATGTTTGTGAGTGTGTGTGTATGTGCAACACGCCAAATAGCAAATCACTTGGTTGAGAAGAACACAGCATAGAACAGAACACAACACACCAGCCGAAAACTGAACTGAACTGAAACTGTGGTGTCACTGAAAGCGACCTCTGTCAGTGCACAAGTCGAACTGAGCATTCGACAAGGAGCCAGCTTGTCTATATGATAAAATCGAAAGGACACTCGCACAGCGTGTGGCGTGCGAAAGTTGCAAATGCTACCGTTGAGCATTATCGTTTATGTGTATATGTGTATAGGCGCGGGGATATATGCGTGTGTGTGAGTATATATGCATGTTTGTGTGTGTGTATGTGAGTATATTATGGCTGTTGGCATCCAAACGCCTACCGACCCTACAGCCGAGTTGCTGTGTTGCTAAGGTGCCGAAGCGCCAAAGCACTCGAGTTGTTTGAGTCGTCGAGTCGAGAGTCGTGAAGTCAGAGATTGTCGCATCGATGGTAGCTGTTGATTATGGCTTGCTGGCTGCTGATGTGCACGAGTGGATGTTGGAGCAGAAGTAACGAGTAAACGAGCGTCGGGCGAGCAGCTGGAGCGCCGTGGCGCGCATAATGAGCACATAACTAGTGAGAGTGGCGAGTCAATGGCCGCAATAAAAATCAAACAAATCGCTGGATAGGGGGAGGCAAGCAAAGAGTTGATTGCGATTCTGGAATCTTTTCGAGCAAAGCCGATGGAGTCACCCTATGCTGATTTATGACCCGTGTTTTAACTAAAGGGAAATTATAGAAGACGACGAAGAAAAGTGTAATACAAGCAAATAATACTAATACTCTTTCTTTGGTCCGTTTTGGAGACCTCATAACAAATTTCGGAACTCATAGACGGTACAGGGTTTCCTAAAATTAAGACAAGATCTTCTCAGTTGACAAAGTTAAAGCACTGTATCGGCCATATTTTTGAAATTTTGTTCAATAACCCGTCGATTTGTTGATTTTAGGTTTGCCAACACTTCATAACAACTTTACCAGGAATATAAAATTACCAAAACTGCTCAGCCAGAATATGGAAATCATTGTCACCTTATTCAAACAAAAAGAATGCGACCGAAAAAGACCTTAAGACACTTAAATATAAAAAAAACTTCAGTCCAAGACTCCTCAGATTTCATCGATATTTATGGCGCGTTCTAAATGAGAGATTACAATTTTAAATGTTTGATTTTGACACATAAAAGAATAGGCAATTAGTTAGGAAGTAATAAATTGTGATTCAATTAAAAAAAGGAACTAATGCTATACTTAAGGGGTTATACATATAAAGAAGAATTTTCAAAAAAATCGTTATTTTTTTTTTAATTTTCTTAATCTTCATACATTAAGAAATTTCATATCGTTCCGGAATATATTTTCGAAAATACTCGCAAATTTGGAAAGGCGTTTCGGAGTGCTTGAAAGTACAAGGCCAAACTTTAAACGAATTTTCTCAAAATGTCCAAGTCGGTGACCAACATTACTCGAAAGCAGCTAAGCCGATTGTGTCAAATTTTAACACGAATTCTTAAATATATTTTTTAGTAATTAATCGAACATTTTTTTCACCGAAATTTTGGTCAAAAATCGATATTTTTGTTTTTGAAAAACCGCCATTTTATCAAAAAATTTTATTTTGCCTATTCCTTCGATTAATTACTATATTCAACATTACTTTAACGAAATTTGTTTGGTTTTAGTCTAAAAATACAATTAAAAGATACCATAATATGTTTACAAATTTTTGGATCAATAAATTTAAATGTTTTCTCAAAACAAATTTTGGAAAATTCCAAAGAGCTGTAAATTACGCCAGAGTTTGGCCAAAAATTTATGCCAAAAATCTCACCCTATAAACTCGATTATCGCTAAAATACTCTCTCTAAAGTCAGCATAAAGTTGTGTACGTTTATAAACCAAAAGCAACCTTTAAAATAAACACTAACAGCATGTTTACTTCATCTACTTAGACACACTGTTCAATTCAACAGCATAATTTCGCTTTTGCGTTAACATAAGTGGCATTAACAGCATTTTTACTCTTAAGCATTAGATGTGACTAAAAGTTAACTGCAAAGTGCTAAACTGACCACTTACTTACATCGTTGGCAATCAGCGGCGAAGTCCGACGAACAGCACTCCAGCAGGCAACTTTAAAAATAACAAAATTAAAGTAACACAAAAACACAAAACTCGCTCTTCAACTCTCAGCGACTCTCTAACAACATCGCATCAACTGCTTCGACACTCCGCTGTATGGTAACCAATGGCAACAGCGCGTAGCATACGAACAGAGTGAATTTCATTGTGTGTACTCCACTGCGTATGTGGAACATTTAGCAGATAGCGCAGGAGCGAGTTTTGCTTTTCACTTTTCTGAAGCTCCGCAACTGCAACATCGACAACAACAGCAAGCCCGCAGCACTCAGCGACAGTAACTGTTTAATAACGTTAAGTTGATTGTCAGTCAATGAGTGCATACTCAGCGTTGCCAACGCAATCGTGTACGATGATGCCGTTACTGTTGTTGACGATGCGCCTGCTGCTGTTACTGTTACTGCTGACGTTCGCCATTTTCGTGCTGCCGCTGCTGCTACGTCATGTGCTCGTGCTTTACACACACATACACTCATACATATATGTATATGGCGTTGATGCGATTATGAATAGGTGCGATATACATACAAACAACGCATGCCTTTACAGTTTACAAACACACACACATACATAGATGCACATTTTGCATGAAAGCATCGCATATCCTTGCACCAAAAACCACGAGTGCCTCGCACAATGAAGCGCTGCGCATCACTCTGTAGGATATATTCTGTCAAACATAACCTACATGCAGGTACATACATCAATATGATGAGGTGTACTCGTGCGTGAATGTGTGCGGCAGCTACATTCACTTAACTGCAGGTGTCCACACACACACACATATGTGTGTACGTTTTTAAGCCAACGAGTGTGAACAATTTTCGTGCTTCGACGCAGGAACACAATCAAATTCAGGAAGCATAAAGAACGAAAAGAAATGGACATTTTCGAGACCGACAGCGAGAATTACTGGTTTACTGGCAGATATGTATGTAAATGTTCGTACATAAGTATACCCTTAAGTAGGTACCCTTAAGTAGGTACCCTTAAGTAGGCAGTAGGGTATATCCGAGTTTTCAATACCGAATACTTTCAAAACTGGATGCTGTTTCATAATTCGCTGATATATGTCAATGTCGTCGTATATTTCGTACAGCTCATCGTTCTTTCGACTTCGGTATTCCCCACTGCCAATGCGCAAAGGACCATAAATCTTCCGCAGAACCTTTCTCTCGAAAACTCGTAACTCCGACTGATCAGATATTGTCACCGTCCATACCTCTGCACCATAAAGTAGGCCGGAATAATGAGTGACTTATGGAGTTTTATCTTTTTCGTCGAGAGAGGACTTTACTTCTCAATTGCGTACTCAGTCCAAAGTAGCAGCTGTTGGCAAGAATTATTCTGCGTTGGATTTCGAGGCTGACATTGTTTTTGGTGTTAATGCTGGTTCCAAGATAGACGAAATTATCTAAGACTTCGAAGTTATGACTATCAACAATGACATGGGAGCCAAGTCGCGAAAGCCATTTGTTTCGCTTCCTTATACATTCTGGAGTAAGCAGAACTAACGGCGCTGTTGTTGAGGCCAATGATCGGCGTACCCCAACAGCTTTACTCTCTTATAGAAGATGGTACCTTCTCTATTTAGTTCTGCAGCTCGTATTATCTTCTGCAGTAATAGATAGAAGAAGTCACATAAATAGGGAGTCTCCTTTTCATTTTCGATCCTGACGGAGCTTTTGGTATGCTCAACGTCAGTTCACACAGCCGTATGAGTTTTGCGGAGATACCAAATTCTGACATAGCGGCATAAAGGCAGCTCGTTTTCATGCTGTCGAAAGCAGCTTTGAAATCGACGAAGATATCGTGTGTGAAGATTCTCTTTTCCCGGGTCTTTTCCAAGTTTTGGCGCATGATGAACATCTGGTCGGTTGTTGATTTTCTAGGCCTAAAGCCGCACTGATAAGGTCCAATAAATTTGTTGGCGGTTAATCTTTCACACAATATGCATGATAGAACCTTAAATGCGATGTTGGCCAAGTTTCCGAGATCTCTCTGTTTGTAGATTGGGCTGATCATACTCAGATTCCAATCATCGAGAATGCTTTTGTCCGATCATATTCTACAAAGATGCTGACGCATGCTCAGTTTTTCGCCGGCAATCCATCGCCGTCGCTTTGGTATTCTTCAGACGAGTAATGCCATTCGAACTTCTTCATGATCAAGCAGTAGAACGACTGTTTTATCGTCTTCGATTGTGGAATCGAGTGCACCACCTCCTGGCGTTATGTTTTCACTGCATCAGTCAGTAGATTACCTCAGGGGGCTCTACCAGATTTTGCTCCGGTCTTGAAACCCTGTGTTAGTCGCCGCATCTTTTCGTGGCCTGTGGGCCAGCTTGTCAAGTTTTTCATACATGCATATTTCGCACTTTTTTTTCTGCAAATGTGTCTCGTTTCCCTCTTTGACGCTCAGTCTCGCACGTCAATTTTATCGTTGCGAGGCAAGCAGTCTGTTGTCTCTACACTACGAAACGGTATATATCTTAAATAATTCAGAATATCTTGAAAAACAATAAAGCGATTTCTATTAATGACATTTCTTTTTATTCTCTAACCCGAAAATAAAAAAGCAACCCTTTTAGTTTTAGTATTAGTACTTTATGAAGAATTAAACCTCATTAAGGAAAAAATCTCAAAAATCAGCATCTGTTTAGGGACTCAAACAAAAACGGGTTTTAAGCTTAACCGAACTACTTTCTCGGCGATATTATAATTTACAAGGTGCTTTCCAAAGTAAACAGGACTTTTTGAATCTAGCGCTCCCTGGTAGCGCCATCTATATGTCGATTGGTGCATTAGAATCTGCTATCTTTGTCGATTGTCCAGTGAGGATTGCATGACATTTCATTTCGTGATCACCGGAAATTCCATGGAAACTGTGCGTGAATTCATCAAAAATTAGCCGAAATCATCATTGAAATTCACGGAAATGGTATTAAACATCTCCAGAACATAGATCGATCGCATTTTTCTCAGAATCCAACATTCTAAGGATACCTTGTGACCGATTATTTGACCAAAAATCACATTTCATTTGATATGGCACCGTGCGACTTCTTCCTTTTCGGAAAAATAACGGTCATACCGGCCACTCGGTTGACATGCTTTTGGACCGTGCAAAAAGCTGTATTGAAGCAGAAGTAGACTATTTTGAATAAAATAAATTGATTTTGGGGAAAAAAGCCATTTGTTCTGTTTACTTTTGAACTCTACTTTTTCTGTTTACTTTGGAACGTACCTTGGACAGAGCACACAAAATAAATAATGTTGGTTGTCTTTGTCTCGATATTTCAGTATAAACCGTTTAACGTATGCCAAGCTTTGGCGCATCGAAGAAAGCTAATACTGCACTTTTGATCGGATCTCTTCAATATTAAATGCAATTTATGTTCCCAATACGCTCCAAAAATCCTAGACCTTGAATGCTATTGTCAAGCCTCTACAATCATGGTGTCTTTCGCAGCGTGAAGTTTAACACTTTAATTTCATTAATATTTACTCGTTTCCTTTGACTCTGGTGTAGTCTTATTCAATAATCACTACACGTCCTTGAATCCGCTACCAAGGCGTACCAATATAAATTTAGAATATTCGTACTTACTTTTTACTTCAAGTTCTGTTGTTAGAAAACTGTAAACAAACACGATTAATAAATGTTTTGGTCACAAATATATTAAATTAATAATCAATACTTATTAGTTTATACTAATATTTCGTTTTAACTCTGGTGTCCACTTGCTTTAGTCGGGCACCAAAGAAATACTAAATCAAAATACGAAGAGCAAAATTAAATGCGTGGGAAAAATAAACAATTTCCACGTTACATTAACACGTCACCACTTGGCAAAGAAACTGTTGTGTCTCGTAGAATTCAACAAGAACTTACATTTGTCGCACCCTGCAGGAAAACTAACTGTTTTGCAATTAACGCACTAAGTACCTCAAGTTATGGGTGTCAATAAGCCCTACAAACGAGCAAATAATTGCTAACAACTGACCATTACTACTACTTAATGATCAACACGTTTCAGCGTCGTTATATGCTTACATACATACATGTAAGTAAATATGTATGTGTATGTATATGAATTTATTTATTTACTTATTCGAAGCCAAACTTTTTCTTCGCACATTTAGCCTTGTAAACATGAGGAAATTAGGCTTATTTATACACACATACAGCCATTGTATATTGACTAACAAATGAGTAACACTTTCTTTTGACTATGAGGCTTTGAGCTTTTCTATTTTACTCAAAATCGGGTATTAAACAAGCAAATAAAAATATTTAAAAATAAATAACATTTTTGTAAATTGATTGGCCCGTTTTATCTCTCTTCTCTAATAAGTTATATTATAATAGGCTATGGCAGAATATCCCTCCCAGAGTAAAAAGAATGAAACGCATATGTTAATTTTCGCATGTTTTCCTTTCTGATAAAATACAGTCGAGGAGGCCTCCAAGCTACAAGGCCTTGGACTCGTAGCCAGTCAATTCTAATGCTTCTAGTTTTATAAAACATCACTGCGTGGAGATTGTCTTTTGTGTCAGTGATTTATCAGATTGAAATATTTCATACGACTTTCCGATTGAATGGCGAGTACAATTTAAAACAAGTAAGGAAGGGCTAAGTTCGGGTGTCACCGAACATTTTATACTCTCGCATGATAAAGTGATAATCGAGATTTCATTATCCGTCATCTACACATTTTTTTATTTTGCTGTAAAATTAATTAGATTAGTAGCTCCTGAGATATGGTTTTTGGTCCATAAGTGGGCGACGCCACGCCAATTTTTAAAAAAAGCCTGGGTGCAGCTTTCTTCTGTCATTTCTTCCGTAAAATTTAGTGTTTCTGACGTTTTTTGTTAGTCGGTTAACGCACTTTTAGTGATTTTCAACATAACCTTTGTATGGGAGGTAGTCGTAGATATTATCCGATTTCTTCCATTTTTGAACTGTATATGAAAATGCCTGAAGGAAACGACTCTATAGAATTTGGTTGACATAGCTATAGTAGTTTTCGAGATATGTACAAAAAACTTAGTAGCGGGGCCACGCTCACTTTTCCAAAAAAAATACGTCCAAATATGCCCCTCCCTAATGCGATCCTTTGTGCCAAATTTCACTTTAATATCTTTATTTATGGCTTAGTTATGACACTTTATAGGTTTTCGGTTTTCGCCATTTTGTGGGCGTGGCAGTGGGCCGATTTTGCCCACCTTCGAACTTAACCTTCTTATGGAGCCAAGAAATACGTGTACCAAGTTTCATCATGACATCTCAATTTTTACTCAAGTTACAGCTTGCACGGACGGACGGACGGACGGACAGACAGACATCCGGATTTCAACTCTACTCGTCACCCTGATCACTTTGGTATATATAACCCTATATCTGACTCTTTTAGTTTTAGGACTTACAAACAACCGTTATGTGAACAAAACTATAATACTCTCCTTAGCAACTTTGTTGCGAGAGTATAAATATAGATATATTAGAACTATGCCAGTTCCTAACTATGATTTACTCAGAGATTTTTAATTGAAAATTCTCATATTCATATGTATGTATATATGTATGTACCTTGGAAATATAATGTTTTTGCTTTTAAATGGAGAAAAGCCACACCAAGCGGTATTTCAATGTATTTTGCCTTAACATATAATTATAGTTATGAATAGTTATATAGAAAGGGTTGAAGAAAAATCGATCGTTGGCGTTTTCTCACTACATTCTTATGAAAATCTGCTACATATCAGGGCACATGCGGAATAAGGTTAGCAAAGAAATTGTGTTCAGCATTGCCCTGTCCTTAGGCACACCTGTTGAAGTCGAAGTTGTCGCTGCTGCCTCTACAGTACTTTTCTCACATAACCCTGCAGGAAATTAATTGGCAAACCCAATGTTATTATCTGAGATAATTTATTTAAAAAGTACTACAAAGCTAATTGATACAAGGAAATATGGGAAACCAAATCGATTTAAATTATTATTCATGTACGACTAGAGCTTTAGTAGTACACAGGTCAATTAACAAATGTCTTTGAATATCAATTAAATTTTTTAGATGTGTAGAAGTTCAGTGCGCTTTGAAAAATTTTTTAAATAAATAAATAAAAACGCGAATAATGAAATAGTTCACTTTAATGGGGTTACATACAGTTAGAATTTTCAAAAGATAAAAAAAATAAAAGCTTCCATAGCGCAATAGCGAATAACGTTAAAAATTATCCTCCCAAATTGGAACTAGATATTTTCAAAACTCTTCCTTTGAGAGTGGAAACCGTTTTGAAAAACACCATTCTGAGAAAAACGCGTTTAAAGATCGGAGTCGCTATAGTCCCCACTCTGGTCCCTTTCTACAAGAAATATGTGAAATACTGTGTCCAAAAAATAAGGTGACATTTGACTTTAAACTGCGCGCGTCGAAGGATTTGGAGAATTATTTTTTTTAGGTTGGTAGTCACATTTATGTCAAATTTCATGTCAAAATATTCATTAGTGTTTGAGATACGTGTCGTTTTGTGAGCTGCTAAAAGTGAGTTTTTCGTTTTTTGCGATGTCGAAATTTGTTTAGCAAAGAATTTGCATTAAATTTTGTTTACGGAATCAATTTTCTGCTGCTGATACGTTGTGGATGGTGCAGAAAGCCTTTGGTGATGAGGCTATGTCTAAAAAAAATGTTTTCAAGTGGTATAGTGAGTTCCAAGTGTCGAAGACGAAGAGCGTCCAGGGCGACCATCAACCTCAACCGACGAAGCTCACGTTCAACAAATCAAAGATTTGGTGTTGAAAAACCATCGATTAACAATAGAGACCTTGCTGATGAAGTTGGCATATCTAAAGGCTCAGCTAATACCATTTTGAAGGATGTTTTGGGCCTCAAGCGCGTCAAATCTCGACTGGTACCGAAAACATTGAATTTTTTGGAAAAAAGGCGTCGCGTTGAAGTGCGTGAAACGATGCTTTCCGACTACCAGTGTGTCATGAAATGCATTATAACTGGCGATGAGACTTGGATCTATGCTTACGACCCCGAAACAACCGATCAATCGAACGGATATCGTGCCAAAAGAGAGCCGAGACCAAAAAAAATCGCGCCAAAGTCGCTCAAAAATCAAGGTCATGTTGACTGTTTTCTTCGATTATCGTGGTGTTGTGCATTATGAATTCCTTCCAACCGGTCAACCAGTCAACAAGGAATATTATTTGAACGCTATCCGCCTAAAGAGGCCGGAAATGTGGAAAGACAATTCTTGGTTTTTACACCACGATAATGCACCATCCGTGCATCCGTAATTCGTGATAATTTCGCTAAAAACTAAACCCATATCGTTCCGCAACCACCGTATTCACCTGATCTGACGCCGTGCGACTTCTGGCTGTTCACCATACTCAAAAGACCGCTCCGGGGACATCGTTTTTATACGATAGAGGAGATTTAAGCCGCAGCGAAGGCGGAACTGAAGGCCATCCCGGAAAGTGACTACAGTGTTTCGAAGATTGGAAAATCCGTTGGCATAAGTGCATTGCATCGGGAGGGGATTACTTTGAAGAAGATGAAATTGATTTGGAAGAATAAATGAAGAATTTTCAAAATAAATACAATATCATCTCATTTTTTGGTCACATAAAATATAACATTCGAATTTCGACTCAAAAATTTAAGAGAATATACACTATAATAATGCAACAAAAGAAATCGATTTTTCGAAAATTTCACACTATCCCTTAATATACATATGGTATATTTAAGAAACATGCAGAATCAGATCGTTCCGGTGAATATTTTCGAAATTACACGCAAACTTGGAAAGGCATTTCATAGTGCTTGGAAGACGGTGAATAACATAACTCAAAGACTACTAAGCCGATTAGTCTCAAAATTTAACCCGAGCTTCCTAAATATATTTTTAGTAATTAATCGAAGTTTTTTACAAGTTTAAGACAAACATTTTGGTTTAAGACAAACATTTTGGTCAAAAATCTTCTTTCCTACGATTAATCACTTGACATTAACATTACTTGAACGAAATCTTTTTTTTCGAATTTCAGAGATGTAGTGGTCACCGGAGATCAGCTGTAATTCCTTTAATTATTTTTCCAATATTAAGTCTCAAAATACAGTTAAAAAATACCATAATTTGTGTAAAAATATTTGATCCAAAAAAATTTAAAAGTTTTCACAGAAATTACGCTTTTTTGGCCTTTAACCCGTATATGACCTTTTAAATAATAAGAATTAATTAGCATAACACTCGTATATTTACATACCAATACTTACATACATATGTATGTATGCTATATATAAATGCGTGCTTTCATAAAATCCTTTTAAATGCAGAGCTTTAAAGCACTGGTGAAAGACCCGTTATAACTAGAATTTTCAACACTGCATTCACCCTGTTCTTACCACATAATAAAAGCTTACTACTAGATGTCGCCCTTTACAGCAATACTCCGAGAGAGGTTTGAAACTTGACTATAATTACATTCGAACGCAACGATACGAATGCACACATGTAATGATGTGCGAATAACTAAAAATTAAATGGAATATTTATTGTGTGTCCATAAAAAGTGGTCGTACCAGTGGTCGTAAGCACCATTGTTGTACTCAATGGAATTTAATTTCGAAAACCTATAGTTTCCGCAGAATTGGAAACTAATAATAATATGAAAATGGATTTGCATTTCAACCAGTTTTATTAATCCTCAGCAGTCCGAAATATTTACAAACGCTACCTTCCGATTATAACAATTCGAAATTCAATTACAACAGAGAAATCATTTACCACAAATCAGTTTCAATGGAATCTACATGGGAAACTCTCTTCTCTACGTCCGTGAAAATGTAGTCTCGCAGTCGGCCAAGGTGCAGCTGCCACATGTTGTGCATTTGATCATACGTCGGCGAATATGAAAATAAATATTCATGCGGGTCGGAATCTCCTGATTTATCTTGAAGTATATCACAAGTGGGCTGGTTCCTCGTGCAAAATACGGTATAAGCCTGCGCTGGAACAATCCTAATGTTTAGCTGTTTCGCCAATAAACCCGTTATGTGTACATCGTCGATCCAAAAGAATTTGGCTCTCTGTGCAGCATCGTACAAGCGTCGCACAACATCGGCGGAATAGACGATGCCATAACCCGGACAGTATGGTGGATATGTTTTGTTGGGATAGTTCCTATAGCTGGCGTGCCACCTGAAACGATAACTACGGTGGACACGTACACCAATCTTTCGATTGCAGAACAACAGATCCCTTTGTTGTCTAAAGAGCAGCTTCAGGGGCTTGCTGATGTTGGTGACGCGATCATCGGCATGATTGTCCGTCTGGGGTAGCTGATTATGTAACATGGTGTTGTGCAGGTAGATCATCAATTGCGGTGTGTTGAGAAAGACATCGTCATCCACTTTAATGAGAATCTTGGAATTACCACAAAAGGTGAGAAACCATTTCATGGCCATCACATGTTTGTATGTCATATTTTCATAGCTATCGACGAATGAACCTTGCACCATATCGTCGTATTCGAAATTCTCTCGCTCCAACTCTGCCTGACTCGTCTCGGTGTCGGGGATGCCAAGCATGAAGACCACACGAAAAGGTATGTTACTCTTATGTAATGGCAACTCGACGAAATTCGCCCACGTTTGTCGTATCAATTTGCGTTTATCCCGATTCTCAGGCGCCGAAGGTACGAGCACCAATGCGTGAATGTTGGGGGTGCAGCTGGGCTGGTTCATGATGTACGTGAAATTGTAGAGATCGATTAATTGAGTGTCATCGCGAAACTCGTCAACTTCGGTGGTCGGTTGTATTGACACTCGTACGCTTTCGGTAATGTGATATTTACTATTTCTCAGAGATGGTATGAATGCGTAGGCACATTCCCAAGCCACGTAGCCAATTATCAGGCCCACTAATATTCCCACAAATAGACTGGCTACACTGGGCGCAGGCATTCTGCACAAATTTTCACCGAACCAACCGTTGCGACCGAATTCGAAAAATAATATTTTAAGTAAATAATACAAAAATGACGGAAGCAAACATGAATGAACCGAATGACTTTCTTTGTACAGTTGATTTGCTATTCAAAATGCATAATTTTCTCGGAATGCTCATAAGAATTGACTTTTCTTATTATATAGGTGGGTCATGGTTAAAGGGTTACATGGGTTTCGTCGAGCAAAAAACGACATATTTTCAATATTTTTTTTATTCTTCGGATCAACTTGAGAATTTAGGACAATATTCTAGTAATGTTAAAGGACTAAGACAATATATATTTTTTTAAGCTGTGAAAGCCATGTAACCCCCCAAGAGAGAGAGAGAGAGATTCAAAATTTAGACAAACACTGAATTTCACCCCATGTAAAATACCAGCGTTTATCTTGGGTGCTTTCCAAGTGCATATGAAGCCACGTACGTATTTATGATTAACAAAACAACAACAAAATAAGTGCAACAAGTGAAGCCAATCGATATGCACCTGTTTGATCCCATCCGTTAACTAAAAAATAATTTATTTTATTTTTAAGCGTAATGCATACTTTGACAGCAGAAATGAGTTCACTCACCACCTGAGCCTAGCAAATCAACAGCATAGCTGCCGAAAAGTGCACAGTACCAGTACCCCCAGAGCACTTAATGCCATAAACACCCAAATAGTTCGTGGCCTTAACCAGAAACCACCCTGTAAGAGAACGATCCCCGTAGCGTTGGACTTGTCAATAGCCTTTGACACAATCAGTCACACAACGCTACTTCAGGACATCGAAAAAACTACGCTCCCTCTAGAACTGAAGAGGTGAACCATGAACTACTTGAGGGGTCGTCAATTCGAGGTAAAAACTCAAAACTGAGAAGATTAAACAGTTCAGGGTTCAGTAGGATGGTGTCCTCTCCCCGCTATTGTTTATCTTCTATATCTCGAAACTCTCACAGCCACCAGATAGAGTTTCTGTCACCTTATACGCTGATGATCTATGGCATGTGTTCAAAGATAACCGGCTATCTCTTCGATATTTCTCGCTTCCTCTCTGCACGGAACTTAATACTCTCCCCCACTAAATCCATAGCGACCATATTTACAAACTCGACGAAGGAGTACAGTCTTGACATTAATACAGCAGCCAATGGGTAAATAATAGTAGTAAAGAAGAAGAATGGCGTAAAGATTCCGAGAGTTCCAGACCTGTCAGAATACTGGAACCCGCACTACAAGCCTCTTGTTGTCTCCTATTGAACACCTGCATAGTTAAGCTCCCAGTTAAAGGCGTAATGAACTCCTCGCCAAACAGTTCCTGGTGGGGTGCAGAAATCATCCTTGCAGTGATCTGATTGGACAGGAACCGCCTCCTAGGAACATCTAGAGGTCACTGCTCAAATACGTCGACAACATCAGACAATACGCCGACCAGATTTCGGACGCAAATCACTTTCGACAAGCACTGACCGTCACATACAGTGGAGCCATCAACACCTTCATCGACTCCCTTTCAGTGTATGACGCACTTGGAGGCATATCACCACCCATTGCAGACGAAGAGCTCGAGTTGCCGCGAAAAACGAGAGTGACCATAGTGCAGCTTCGCTCAGGATATTGTAGCAGACTAAACTTCTACCTACCGAGAATAGACCCTGACATGTCCAATATAATGGGTACCTTCTTGTATGCCCACCAACCCCACTCATCTAACATCCCTCTCCTTTTAGTCCGACCTCGTCGAAACATCACGCTTCTTGGGCCTTCCGTTGGATGACGTCGACGACAACTTAGCTAATCCTTACCATCCTAACGGGATTTAAACATCCGTTAAAACAACAACAGGAGTTATGAGAACCTAAACATCTCTCCTGAGCACTTTCACTTTCGACGTGTATGGGTTTACGGGTTTCAAAAATTCGACTTTTTATTGTCTTATTAAATTGTCCTAAATTTCGAAGTTGATCCGAGGAATAGTTTTGGGAGCTTGTGCACTCGAGGCTAGCTAGGCTAAGTGTGTCGTCTTTAAACGCATTTTTCCCGAAACTGTGCTTTTGAAGTCGGTTAGCAAGAATTCTCGGGAACTACTCAACTAATCTTCATAAAAAGTTGTTGAAAAAATACTGTTTTTTACCCGAGGAAACCCGACTGAAGCAATCTTATTACTGCAGTTTCTTCAGCTGCTCTTGACTTTGCGAGTTCTGCTTTGCCATAAACACTTTCGATTCTTTTTTAATGAAAGACCACTTAAATACATCTTTATGCTTTTATTCATGTATATATATATTCTTTTCAATTGAACTTTTATTCGATCAATTCTCAAAACTAGTGAATTATTTCTATTTTTATATATAAAAAATTAAAAAATAACGTAACTGAGATAATAAAGTTCTTATATAACCTACAACTTCATACAAAATTTGTTTTTATTTTCATTTGTTTTTGTTTTTATTTAATACTTTTACCATACAATGCGCATAAGCATAACGGTAAGTAATTATGTTCATTTACATTCATTGCCTATCGTATATAGATACCTGATTAGGTGCTTCGATTTTCGTTATCATTTTCTTGGTATGGGGGTCGCAACCGTATCACGTCACGTCAAATGTTTCACCGCAACTTTCATTAATGATAAATTACATAAATATACAAATATATAAACAAAATACAAGTACTACATACACATGTATACATATAGATCAGTTCGCCTGCACTCCTGCGTTTACAAAAAGGAAACAAAACACTTGCTATCTCTTTTAGTTGTCTACAATAATTAAATTAAAGGGATTTGTTATATATACTTGTATGTATATGTGTGTATATTTTTATAATTTTATGAAAAGTTGGCTCCAAGGTTTACTATACACATAAATTAAAGTTCAATTATTAGAGTTACACTCATTTTTTTACACTTTAGTTACATAATTCCACCGCTCTCCGCCACATATGTATATATATATCTATTATTATTTTTATGCAATAGAATATTGGAATTTTACAAACAATCTACAATATGTCAATTATATGCACATACGTATATAATTTATTTATTATATTTACTTATTTATTTACTCACTTTGAGCATTTGATATCCAATTAAAAATAATAATTTGAATAGACTTTGATTTTTAGTTACTCTCTTTTGTATAAATATACTATGTAGCTTAATTTTGTCATACTTGTACATCTGGATTCATTACAAGGTTCGCAAATTTTCGTTTCTCTATTTAATTATCTCATTTTGTTTTAATATGTATGTATGTATATGTCAGAATATTGTGCAAACTTCAACCTTAAATATTAATTTCACCTTTCTTTGTACGCGACTTACTCTATAAGACTTTCAATGCTTGCGCCAATTTCTTGATGTACATATGTGTTTGTATGTATATGTTTATGATATAAGAAATCTAAGATTATTTTGGTACATATGAGTTGCATCAGTTCAACTGTATATCTCTGCTTAACCTTTCACTTAAAACCAAGACATTTTTATAAATAATAAAACGTAGTCACATAAGTACAAGTGAGACGTAAGTCAATAAGTAAAACTCAATTTAATGAAAATTATGTGCTAAACGTTTGTTGCGGCACACAAGAATGTCATAACGCAAAAACACAGAATTTTACACTGCAATCTGTCTATATACATATATAAAAATATCATTGTGGTATTATTTCCATTTAATCCTTTCGGAACGGGTTTAAAAGTTGATTCACATAGACGGAAAAGTTCGATGTATACTTTTGTATGAGTCCGTTCACATCGAGGCAAAGCAAAGCGAAATAAAATGTTTATAAACTGTCATCATTCTAAGCTTTGACAAGCAATAGTCGCCAGTTTTATAAAAAAAAGAAACACTGAAACAAAGGGTTTATCATGACATATCCCTTGCTTTTTTCGCTTCATTGTTAAAGTATGATTTGTCACGCAAAGCGCAGAAAGTTATATGTGAATCGCTTTTGACAGCTTCGAGTGTATTTTTCACTTTTTCAATATTTTTTGAATTGGAAAGTGGACATATCCGTGCTATAGTGAGACACTGAGAATGTTGTGGGTTCGTTTTAAATTGTCGAATATAAGAAATATATTATATAAAATTAATCAAATATATATAATTAGTTTGATATGTTGTCGAGCGATTTTATTTGCGAAATCGAACATATTTTAAAATTGCTAGGGCCTTTTCACGGCTTAAACTGTTTTTCAGCTCTGAATAGCCTTCTACATTTCAGTAACAAAAACGATTCTAATTCCAAAGTGTCAAATAATGGACTATTTATGTTTGGAAGGGGCTCTTAAGGGGGTATTCTACTCTAGAATTTAGAAAAAATCGATTTTTTTTTACATATATTTAAAGTTTAGACTTTCAAAAATATGACCTTGGAAGGATTTTTCAAAACTCGACTTATTTTCGTAGATACAGTCAGCATCAATGTCACCAGGATGCGCCATTTTTTTACACCTTTTTAATATTTTTTTGTAAAATTTTTCTTTTCTGTATTCTTAAGATATCAATAAAAAAAACACCATAAAAAATGGATAGTAAAAATATTTTTGGTTTTTTTTTTTAAATAAAATTCAAAACACCAAAATTTTATTTCTAGAGTAGAATACCCCCTTTAATTGATCATAAAACATAATTTGTGTATCATGTGCAAATTTACGATCAAAAAGGCTACATAACGGTATTTGTTATTTTTCATTGTGAGCATAGATTCATGCTAAGCTTATTGCCTTATGCTTCGAGACAAAAGGATATGTCTATTGCAATAGTTTTGGGGGGTAAAAAAATAATTTTTTCCGAATTTATTTGTTAAATATGGATTGAGTAATCTTATTCGGACCCTTTGTACATTATTGAGCACTTATTTTCCAATATCGATACAATTTTTTCGTCATTTTTTTACTTCATAATCTTTAGATGCGTTTTTCTCAAAACTACTTTTTCAAAGTCTGTGTTCACTGTCGTTTCAAAACTACTTGACCGATTCATTACAAACTTTGTACACATATTTGACATATAAAATACCTTCTTCAACGTTTAGTAATTTTTTTTTTTACATTGAGGCTGTTTTCCAACTACAAAATGGCGGAATTTTTATTAGAAAATAATAATTTACACTCTACATGGGAGTGAAAAATTTGTAAACGAACAAAACAATTTATGGGAGTACTATGGGTGAAAAATTTTATTATAATTTAACTAATTTTTCTTGGTTTTTTTAATTTCGGATATTTTCTAACCGAGTTATGGTGAAGACCGCAAATTGTTTTCTTTTTTTTCAAGACGTTCTAGGCGATTACTCAATCCACATTTAAGAAACAAATTCGCATTGTTTTACCTTGAAACACTAACCCCTCTCTTAAAGGAAAGCAATGGGTTTATTCGAAAATCATCTGCATAATTTCACAAATATTCGTTCCGAAAGTTGAAGTTCGCGATGAAGCAAGATCGTACTCATGAAATTTTTATGGAACTGAAGAATGACAACAAGTTTATGAAACGACGAGGTGATTTCAATTGGCACCATTATTTTTTTATCCGTATTATATTTAAATGTATGGATACAATTGAAATTTCGCGAAAATTAGAAGCATTATTTATACAATAAAAATAAATCGGGGACATATGCATAGATCACGAACTCAAGTGCTTGATTTTCTTGACGCTTAAAAAAGCATATACAGAATTCCTTCGCAAGATTCATGGAATACGGAATCGAGTGGACTAAAAATAAAATACAGTTGACGCACACAAATTAGAGCCATTTTGTTTTTAAGGCGATTCCGATTTCTGAATATTTCTAATTTCGTTAATAAATACATTTTTCCTGATAAAAAGAATAAAAAATCGATATGTTTTATAAAAAAAAAAAGATAATTAAGATAATTTTTAAAGCATAAAATAGGCTTAATCACCAACTTCGCTTCGATTTGATGCCTGCTGAAGCAATAATAATGATAAGGAGAGTTGGAAGATTGCTTATATGCTTAGCAAAAAACTATTCGGTATGATTGCACCATTGTCAAAGAAAATAATAGCTTAATTATCGATAACAAAACAAACTCAAAAATTCATGTTTTCGTTGCTGATTTCAGAACCTTTAATATAGCAAACTTTGATTATAACTTCTGTCAATTCTAAATGATGAATTCTAATTACGAATTTGTGAACGTCGACTGAATCGATAAAAATACAAGCACAAGTTCAATCACCATAATCATTCTGCTAACGAAATTGGAATTTTTGCCATTTTAAAACATTTCTGGCAGTTGCAAAAGATATGCTTTTACTTTCTAATAACCGCTGGACAAAGCTAAGCTAGAGGCTTCAGTTAATATATGCGTATAAACTATAGATTGAATTCTAGTTAAATGGCTGTGAGACACATTGAAAGTAATCTATCTTTTCATAAAGCATATATTCATACTAAACTTCAAAGTTATAATAATAAAAATAATTTATTATAATTTCACTAAAATTACCATAAATACATTGCTTTAAAAATAAACTTTAAATTATGTATGCCAACTGAGCTAATTTCATTTAATTACTTTTTCTAAGCGCGTTTTGACAACTTCAGTCAAACCACGCTCTACAATTCCGATCGCAAAATATGTACTATACTCCTTAGGCTTCGTTTGCACTGCGCAAACGTAACCATTTCACACATACATATGTACATAAGTGTGTATATAATTTTAATCTAAAGTTTTGATGTTAAACATTTGCACTATATGATATGAGATTTGTGCAGAATGATCACTTACATATATGTATGTATATAAGATAAATATTTTATTGAATATTTGCTTTTTACATGATTTTTTACGCTTGTTGCCCCTTTCATTTTTTACACGTTCACACTTTGGAATATACACAAGTTGTTTACTTTAAACGTACTGCCTTTACACAGATCCTAACTAAAATCAATTTCTCTTATTTAATTTTAAAATAAAATGTTGTAATGAAAAAGTAAAACTTAAAGAACTTATATGTATTACGAGTATGACAAATGTGCTTGTATGTGTGTGTGTGAGTGTGTGTAAATTTATATGCACGAGTTAGTGTTACTATCTGTAGCTCTTATATTTATTGTAGTCAGTCGGGTGGGGTGATGTCTGCTGCTTGGCGGCGTGCAGCGCTGCAGCGCTGGTGGATGTTGCAGCAGTCGAGAAGTGTCTGTGTGCTTTGACCACATACATCTCCCAAAGCCTTTGCACCTGCTGGGGATTGATCAAATGCCAGGCGTACAAGAACTCCACGTCATCACTATTCACCGTGTCATTGAGCAAGTTGTCGCAATCAGTTTCGTAGAGTATGTATTGGTCGGCGTTTGTGATGGCGATACTCAGATTCTGCGCCAAAACACCCGTTATGTGGACGTCATCGATCCAGAAGTAGGTCGACACCTGTGCGGCGTTATATAAAGCTAGCACCACGTCGGGCGAATAGATGATGGCATAGCCGGGACAGTAGGGCGGATAGTACCGGCCGGGGAACTCGCGCGCTGTGACGCGCCATTTCGAGCGGTAGCTGCGTTTGACCATAGCGTTGATGTTGGTTTTGCAGAGCAGCAAATCGCGTGGATGGCGGAATATCATTTGTGCAGCATTGAATTGTGTGATATTTGTGTGTGTGTGTGCAGCGTTGGCATCGGCAGCATTTCGTACAGTATTACTGCTGCTCGTACTACTACCGCTACTACTATTAGTGTCTACAATAGTATTATGCTCAAAAGCTTTTCTATCATTATCGGCGGTTTGGTGTTGAGATATGGCAGCACTGGCTTGAACATCCGTAGCAGTAGCGGCGGCGGCGGCGGCGACATTTTCCAGATCGCCGTGCACAGCAGCACGATCCAGGTAGATGAGTAGTTGCGGTGTATTCACGTAGACGTCGTCGTCGACCTTGATGAGAATTTGCGCTTGCGCACAATTATATAGAAACCATTTGAAAGCCATCACATGCTTATAGGTCATATTGCGGTAGCTATCGACAAAGGAACCCTGCACAATATCGCCGTTTTCGAAATTCTCACGCTCGATATCCAACTGCAGCGCTTCGGTCTCGACGGTACCGATCAGAAAGATAATCCGCAATGGCATAACACCATTCACGGGCGGCAATTGATCGGTATTGCCCCACGTCTCGCGTATAAGACGTCGCTTCTCCTCATTGGCTGGCGCCGAATGCACTAAGATTAGTGCTTGCACATCCGGACTACAGCTGTTCTGGCTTATAAGGTACGTAAAGTCGTGCAGATCGATTAATTGATGGAAGTCATCCGGTGGAAAACTATACCCTCTCGCATTGCCTATCGTTGTGGTTTGCAACTCTGCAGTGTTCTTCAGTGTTGCCGCTGTGACTAACGGTGAGGGCGTACTTTTAACGGAGCTGACTGAGCGCAGACTCGTCGTGTGCTCGTTAAATAGGTGTTGACTCTTATTCTTATGGCTAGTACTAGACCTATGCGTACTACTACTGCTACTGGTACTGCTACTACTACTACTACTACTGTGGCCGCTAATGTGAAGACTATCGTCCGCTTTTCGCGTTACTTTGGCAGCGATTTCATTCGCCTCGGCGCTATCGGCTAGTAGATGTTTACCGGCGTACAGCTGTTGTTGTGCTATGGCATTGTGCACCGCGACACCTCTGCGCCACACTGAGGACCGTTGTTCGATTTGGAGTTGCTGCTGTTGTGGGCGTTGTAAGTGCAATGGCGGCACATAATCGTCGAAGTCTGAGTTTTGCTGTACATTCGCACTCCCCGCACCACTGCCGTCGTATTCGACATTTAGCATAGCCGGTTCTTGCATGCGCCATATCACTACGCAGACATTCAACAATACTATTAATCCCCATAAGGGACGACGTTCCAACATGTCCAGCACTGCCCGGCACCTACTCCGGGCATAAATTTCGTCGCGTCTCAAATAATGAAGACGTTGCGTGGGGAGTATTCTCTAACTTGTTTGTGACTTGGGTTGAATTTTAGCTCAGCGCCGTCGTTCGCATTGGAAAAAGGGTGTGTTGATTGGATTCTAAAGGTGCAGGTTCATTACCTAAAGTCGCCCGTTAAGTATTGATGCAATTGTTTTCAGAGTCGTTGAAATGTAATCTGAAAATAGGAAAGCGTACATTAATTTTGAGCAATCGAAAATGTTAAGTAGATTAAAACATGGAATTAAAAATATTATAGGAACCTCAAATACTTGTAAAAATATAAATTAAATATTTTACTCTCCACACTCATTGTATGGTGATATAGAACCAGAAAGTATGACAAGTCCATACTAATAATATTAATGTGAATGTGTTTGTTAATTGTTTTTGTAACAATTATCAAGACCCTGCCTGGTGGAAAACAACAAGTTATCTGTCATCGAAATCATTTAGCAGTGGGCTCATGAATCTAGCTTTTTCTTGCGTTCGGACCAAATGGAGTGGGGAGTTAAGTGAGTTGATTCAACTAGGCATGCAAAGAGGTGATTAGTTTCATATGGGGACTCTATTCTGGATAAGTAGGAGTTTAACCTGCTACTACACCCATAACAAAGTTGCGCTAGGAACACTCTTCACGGAGCAACTCGAGCTGTGAATTGCCACAACAGCCGGTTATGTTATCGAACCAGGACAAAAAAAAAAAATTATCTTCTTTATGTATCAAATGTGTTCTAAATTATGTGTTTTTAAGATTTTCCAAGATTTTTTCATGGCAACAGAAATTACTACGTCACAACACAGCTAGTCACCGGAAATATAATTTATATAATCAAAGCTCTAAAATTGCATTTACATTCACAGCTTACTCAAAAGGTGTACTCATTCACTATTTTACAGATAGCTTACCGCAAACTGCTGCTAATTTAGATTCAACCCAAAGTTGATTCATAAAAACATATAAACAGAGTTTTGGGGATCATTTTTGTTTTACTTGTGCTAATGAATCACTTTAATTATATATAATTACTGACAATAAAATAACTTTTGAATAGTAAACTAATACAAATAAATCTTCTTTACAAAAAATAAACAAACTAAAGGGTATTCCATTTCAAAATCCCCCTTTTTATTAAGAAAATACATTAAAACTTCCCGTTTAATGAGGAATGTGTATTATCATTAGAAAAAACATTCTTGGGCATTTATTTTTTGGAGGTTATCTCTTTCAATTGTTGGCCACGGCTACGTCTCAGATGGTCCATCCTTTGTTCTAGTTTTCGGTGACTCTATCGAGCATTTCGACAGGTAAAATCATCTGCTCACCGAATTGCTCTCAATAAAACCATTGATTGATGCGACATGTGGAAAGCGACGCCGTCTTTTTGAAACCAAATCCCGCTAAAACACATACAACCATATAAGTTGCCTTGGTACACTAAGGACCTGAAACGTCTAAAAAATCTCAGAAATAAATACTATAGAAAATTCTCTTCAACTAAATCTCATGTTTCCTTTGTTCAATATCAGCACTACACAAAACTGTTTAATGAATTGGATAAGTCTCTCTATAAAAGGTTTATTAATAATACGGAGTCTACAATCAAGTCGAACCCTAAGTTCTTTTGGAACTTTGTAAAATCTAGAAGAGGGTGTTCGGCCATTCCTTCTGCTTTACGCTGGGGAGATAAGTCGGCATACACTCCGGTCGAAATCTCCAACTTGTTCGCTGAATTTTTCAAATCGAACTATGTTCAAGAGGATCCTGGTACTAGTTCCACTTTTTCAGCTAATGACTTCCCGTCCATAAATTTTGGCTCACTGTGTCTTTCACAGGATGATATTGCCAAGGCTATCGGTGATATTAAGTCTTCTACCAAATTGGATTTGGATGGGCTTCCGCCCATACTAATAAAAAACTGTACTGCCTTAGTATATCCTCTCATGCTTATCTTCAATAAGTCTCTCTCCTCCGGGAATTTTATTTCTGACTGGAAATTGACATGCATTACCCCCATACTTAAAGGTGGTAGAAAGGACGTTATCTCCAATTACAGGCCTATTTCTAAACTGTCTACTATTTCAAAAATTTTTGAGTGTTCTGTTAAAAATAAATTATTTTTTGCAGTAAAATCAATAATTAATGTCAATCAGCATGGGTTTGTCTCTGGGCGCTCCACTGTGTCAAACTTAGCAGTTTTTAGCGACTATTGCATGTCTGCATTCTCCGCTGGATTTCAGGTAGATTGTGTCTACACAGATTTCTCTAAAGCCTTTGATAAAGTATCACACAATATTCTAATTAAAAAATTATCATCTCTAGGATTTCACTCGGTCTTCTTGCAGTGGATTAAATCATATCTGCAAAACAGACGATGCGTTGTCAGTGTCGATGGAGTGTCATCTGATTCATTCATTGCGTCTTCGGGAGTCCCACAAGGAAGCGTCTTGGGTCCACTTCTCTTTGTGCTGTTTATCAATGACATTTCCTGTTGCTTCTCTTTCGCTAACTATCTGTTATATGCAGATGACCTAAAAATTTTTGCAATAATCAAAAACACACAAGATGTACTCAAACTTCAATGTGATATTGATACTTTTCATAATTGGTGCCTGAAATCGAAGCTTTTTCTGAACCTCGATAAATGCTCACAGATCTCTTTTGGTAGGGGACGCAACATCCTATCTTCCAGCTACAATATTTCTAATTGCGTCCTAAAATGCGTTACTGAAATCAAAGATCTTGGGGTAATCTTTGACAACAGATTTTCTTTCAGTAATCACATCAACTATATCACTTCTAAATCATTCTCTGTGCTCGGCTTTGTCCGTCGAAATTCTACAAATTTTTCCGACCCCTACACGTTAAAATTACTGTACACATGTTTTGTGCGGTCCATTTTGGAGTATGCAGTGTTTATTTGGAGACCATATTGCATTTCGTCAATTAACAGGATCGAGCGTGTTCAAAAGATCTTTCTTAAATACGCTCTCCGCTCCTTAAAGTTTGTTGACCCAATACCATCGTATACATCGCGTTTATTGCTGTTACATCTTAAATTACTGGATAATCGAAGGTCCGTTCTCTCCCTTTCATTTGTCTTCAATGTAATTAACGGAGGTATTGACTGTCCCTATTTATTAGCGAAACTTAACTTCAATACTCCCCAGCGTTGTCTCAGGTCCATTTCCCCATTTTATTACAAAAAGGAAAGCACTAATTTTGCTGAATATGCTCCCCTCAAGAGGGCTATGCGTGAGTTTAACTCGATTTCCGAGAAAGTTCTTCTTGATTTCTCTCACACTAAGGATTCCTTCATTAATACCCTCAATTCTGTTTTTTAGTTTAAGTTATCTATTCATATTATTGTAATTTTAATTATTCTAGAATTCTAAAATGCATCCTAGTTTTCATTAGTCTGTAAGAAATAATGTTCATAGACTTTACTAAATAAATAAATAAATGTCGCCGAGATCTCGAGCTTCAATTTGAGGCATCAAATAATCGGTTATAGTGGTGCGATAACGGTCGCCATTGACGGTTATGTTCTTACCGGTATAATTTATGAAGAAATATGGACCGATGATTCCACTGGCCCATAAACCACACCAAAAATTCCCTGTAGAGAGTGTACGATGTCAAAGGATCCGTAAAATAATTTTTTTTATTATAATCTTGCCTTAAAGTTGACCAGGAATGTCGCAATTATTAGAGTGAGACCAGCGTTTTATTGATACTTCAAAATCCCCTGCCTTCATGCAAACAAACCGAATCCAAATGCAAAAAAATAAAAATAAAATTTAAAGCTATTATTTATATATTTTCATAATGCATGTATGTCTACTAAAAACAGCTTTGCAACCTGAAACTATCGAGTAATTGTCCGAGTGCATAAATCCGCGCACTCACACTTATATACACATTTATGGCCAATGAGTGGTGGGAGTGTGCAGCAAGCACTTTCCTCAAAACCGGCTGCTGGCTAAATAAAACTTTGTTGTCTTACTAAGCAAGCATAGAAAAGGAAAGCAAAACGAACAACAGCCAGAGGCACACAAGTGAAAATCAAGCGCCAGCATCGTCAAACTTATACATATATTTGTTGGTAAATACTCGTAGGTATATACAGTATGTAACACAATTGAGCAAATAAAATCACGAATATGGATTCTTACAAAAAATTAGTATTTAATTTGGGCGAATTGAATTACAGTTTTTTCAAATACATTCTTCAGTCCGTCTATAATATAAAACAACAAAAGAGTAACAAATTTATTCAGGTTTTATAAGAAGAAAATATAAATTCTCTTGTATGGCACTTGCTCAATTTTGATACAATGTAATTTTTACCGCTTTAATATTTAGTATAGCCTCCTTTGGCCGCAATCACCGCTTCAATCCGCTTGGCACCGCTATTGACTAAATCTTCACATTCTTTCTTAGTGATGGAGTTCCATACTTCTACACATCTAGTAAATAATTCCGCCTTTGTTTTCGGTGGACTGGCATAATTGTATACCCTTTTTTTAAAACAAACCACAGGTTCTCGATAGGATTAATATCGGGACTTTGAGGGGGCCATTCCAAAGTTTCAATTTGTTGACTTCTAAGATACTCCATAGTCTTCTTAGCTTTGTGCTTGGGGTCGTTGTCTTGCATCAGAACGATTTTGCCACTGTCCAGACACAATTTCTCCAACGAAGAAAAATACCCTTGCCTTAATATATCTATATACATATTCGCGTCCATATTTCCGTCGATTAAAATTAGGTCCCCAACACCACTTTTACAAAAGCCACCACAAAAAGGACTTTTCCGCCCCCAAATTTGAGTGTTGGGATGACATCGCGGCTGGTAATAGTCTTTGATGGTTTCTTCCAAACGTAATGTATTCCGTCTGACCCGTGAAGATTAATCTTGCTTTCGTCTGTCCAAAATACATTCGCCCACTGTTCTGGAGTCCAGTTTCGGTGCGCTTTAGCAAATTTTAGACGTAGTTCTTGATGACGTTTAGTAAGCAAAGGTTTTTTAATTTTGCGCCTGGCTTTAAAACCTAGTTTTTTCAACTCGCGGTGTACAGTCATGCGAGAAACTTGTTTTCCGTAATTCCTCTCCAGTTCTTTTTGAATCTCAGTACCTGATTTTACTGCTCCCGAGGCCACCAGACGGTTGATAGTTCGTCTATCATGGTTATTTAAAATGGATCGCCGACCAGATCGATGTTTTGGTACTGATATTTCATGACAATTAGCAATATTTTTCACTGACCCAAATGAAATTTTAGCTAAATTTGCAACTTGCCTATATGAGAGCCCTTCATTCAACCATTGAAGCACAGATTTTTTAATAGAGTCAGCAATTTTCTTAATTTTTCTAAAAAAAACACACAAAGTTAATCAGCTTCACAAAAAACAACCTTTCTAATTCTACTTACCGTCTATAAAATGAAAAATACTTCTGAAAACGTTAGTTAATTGATAAATAGAGCTAGTGGTATTTAAAATACTCGAAAGTTGTTTATTTGGTCTTAGTTATGCTCACACGCCTGATCGCAACCGATGTTGTAACACAATTGAGCAAATGTGCACGTGGCGCAAACCAGACGCAGCCAGAAAATTATTGAGAAATTGTACCGATATATTTCCGTGAAAAAAACTCAACTAGTGTACATATTCGAATTCATATATATTCTTTTCGTAATAAGTTGCGTAGTGCAAAAAAGTTTTGAAATCAGGAATATTTGATTTTATTTGCTCAATTGTGTTACATACTGTATGTGTGTACATACGTGAAGGAAATGCACGACGCTTTCAATTCAGTGTCAAAGTCAAATGGAAGAGATTATATCGCGACGACAGCGGCGACAAAACAATAGACCGCTACAGCGTCGCAAATAGCAACAATAACAAAGCGAGCAACAACAATCTGGGAAATTTCAATAGCAATAATCAGAGCAACAGCGGCAGTGGCACTGGAACTATGCGAACTATCAGGCAAATGAGCTATTAGAGTAGAATGTACAAGCTCGTATAAATAAATATGTATGTATGTATATACATAAGTATGACGGGTTCCACAAAAGTTCTGCGCTTGAATATATATATATGTTAAGTTCCAGATATTTACGAAAACTTAATTTCTGCAGTTAATAGTTTTAGCTCCAAAGAAAATTTCGGTTAGGTTCGGTTCTATGGTTAATATCGGAAGTAAAGGGGTTACATGAGTTTACGGGTTTCAAAAAATCGATTTTTTTTCTTATAAAATTCTACAACATCTCTAGACTATTGTCTTAAATTTTTAAGTTGATCTGAGTAATAGTTACGAAGATACAGCTTTGAAAACTTGTGCCCTCGAGGCTAAATAGGCTAAGTGAGCCGTCCTTAAACGCGTTTTTCTTGAAACAGTGTTTTTGAAGTCAGTTGGCGAAATTTCTTGAGAAGTACTCAACTGATCTTCACGAAATTTTACAAAGGTCTTTGAGATTCTAATTCTTAAAGACTTGGACGAAGGATTTTTTTCGATTACAATTATTTGAAAAAAAATGTCGCGAAATTTTTACTGAAATTTGCATAAGGTTTTAACTAAAACAGGTATTTTTTAACTTTAGATGTTCTTGTAAGGAGTTATCCTGCCAACGGGGGCGCACCGGAAATGGCGTAGTAATGGTATAATTAAAAAAATTCTAATAAAATATTTCATTTTTTATATGAGAAACAAATTATTGAAAAAGCCTGTTTTTAACCGAGTGGGTTCCCTCGATCCTTTAAGTATCAAACTTGAACTCCTATAGAACATCTTTGCTGAAACCAGAAGAATTCATATAAATATTTAACTTATCGAACAAAGGCGATCTTGAAAGCATTATAAATCTCATATTTCCATCATCCCTAGCTCAACGAGATGCTGAAGATCAGAGGTGTTTCAGCCTTGATCTTGCAAAGCGGGAGAGGCAAGAAAGAAGTCTTGAGGACGAAGAAAGTACAATATACATATATAAGTACAAATTCATTTTAAAGAACGTTTTTTAATACGAAACTCATATTAAGCGAGTAGAAATCAATTTTTCTAAAGAAAACTTTGAATTTACATTCAATTTTAAAGAGCATTTATCGCACGTAGTCATAATACCATGATCAGACGACCGAAATACCTTTAGCATGAATAATTAATTCATTAAACAAGCAAATCAGCGTCACTCATTCAGTGAATGGATAGAGACCAAATGATGAATGAAAGTTATCTCCCAATGGGAGAGCCTGTAGTGTTGCTCTCGCTTCTTACTCATACAGATGCTGCTTTCAATGGTCTCTTAAACAAGTGGTCGTGGCTGCACAACAACAACGTCGTGTGAATAAATTTAACTATATAGAATATACTTTGACTATTTTTAGTTTATTAAGCAGTTTCAAAGCCAGTGGAAGAAAGTGCTGTCAGTGCGCACTAAAAACGCTAGTATTACTTATTTCTAGATATTTATGAATGCTGCTTAAATGATGCGAAGGCGCACTACCATTATTTCTCCTCAAGGTCAAATCTTACAGGTGTTTTAACGGTTTTCTTTGTTTACTAATGTGTGCTGATAAAGGCATTCATTTAATTGCATTCATCTCACAAACATGCATTCGAATTGTAAAAAAAGTAAAAAAAAAAAACAACTATAAACACATTTCCAACAGACAGCGGCATTCACTCACACTATACATACATGCCATACATACTACACATTCTATAAATGTTTCATGTTCATGCGTTCGTATCGAAGCGCTCAGCGCCACCAAGTGCGAGCAATAACCGCATTCGAACAAATGTGTATTGTTGTTGTTTTGCAAAATTCAACATTTATATGTTTACTTAGGTGTTATACTCTATATACCCCAAACATATGTATGTACTCATATATGCACATAAATGTTTAAATAAGACACTGTGCGTGGGAATTTGGCCAAGCGGAGGCAGCCGAGTGTGTCAACGAGGATTAAAGTATGGGTATAAGACTATCCATTAACGTCAAGCAAAATCTGCGGAGAAATTTTAACCAATTGATATACAAATGTATATATACATACATTAAAGCGGATCGATTTTTTTTTTTTCTATACAAAACATTTGTCAAGCAGTCTAATGGTCTAAAATCGAGCCAGCGATTTTTAAGGCGATGTTTAAAAGTTATGAAAAATATGTTGTATGGGAGATATGTGATATAGTTGTCCGATCTTCCCGATTCGCACAAATGATCTAGAGAATATCAAAATGTAACATCATATTAAATTTCATTGAAATATTTCAACAAATTTGTACAGTCCCTAAAAAATGTTGCCTTAACAAACTCTGGCTCTAAACTGAGTTTGGATCAATCGTCTCCTTGGCAAAGTTATTCTGAATGATCCGTAGAGAACGTTTCCAGCAAATTGACATTTTTCGATATTTTGACCACCTGTAAATCGACTCGCTCTAACGTACATATGTACATATGTGCATACGCATATACATTCACTTTCCACTCTTGTTTTTTTCTACTACAGACTATTACATCGAAATTTAAATACAAAAAAACATGTTTGGCATCGGAATTCAACACGATCATAAATTTCTCCAACACTTGTATTTTGAAGTATTTTGCTTTTTTTACATAAACGCATTTATACATAAACACATTTCTGTATGTACTTATTGCTCATGACAGCAGCTTTCTGGTGAGACTTTTTTGTTTTCGAACGAACTTTTAACAAAAAAAAAATATTCGATGGGATCAATAATTTTTGAAAGGAAAAAACAGCCTTAGTAAATTGAAACTATTGGAAACAGAAAGATAATATAAAAAAATGAAAGGAAAAATTATTTGCGAGCGATCAGAGGGCGAGACAACTAAACACATTGTGTTTATTTATATAAAGTATTTATTATTCTTCTTATTTTGTCTTAATATAAAAATTGGAAGAGATCTTTTCTGCTCATAGTGTTCAATTACTAATCTAAAAATTTGAAGAAACCGACAATAATATGGTGGCCATGACTCTGCTCTACTTAACGGGTTAGGGGTAGTCAGAGGCACGAAAAAATTAGAATTTTCAGTATTTTTTTTTTTTTTGCTACTAAATCATGTTATTTTACAAAAGTAGTAATATGGCATTGTTATAGGATGTGTTGACTTGAAGTCACGAAAATTTCGAAAAAAAAATTTAATTTCCAAAGTTATAATAGTTTGTGTTGACCCAGTTCCAAAAAAAGGTACTTGCGGTGACAAGCATAAGTCCTTGGAGATTCATCTAAAAACAATCGGACAAAAACAAATAGTTTTATAAATAGATAATCCCGGGCCTGATCGAAGGATTTTATTTTGTTTTCAAAATTAACAAATTGGCGGTCTCACGAAATTCTTTCCAAATTTTTGCAAAAAAATCAACGAAATTTTCGAAAAAAAAATCCTTCGATCAGGCCCGAGTTTATTATGTATTCTAAAAACTGTATACATTTCATTAAAATCTACTGAACGGTTTTCGAGTTACAGTTGTCACTGATTCAAAAAACATAGTTTTGAGAAAAACGCGTTTAAAGTTTCACACTAGCGCTTTGAAGTGCCCGAGCTCTCTTTGTTATTTGTCGAATAACTCAAAAACTAATTATCGGATCAACGTGAAATTTTTAAGATATTACACTTAACGAAAATGCAAAAAAAAAAAAAAAAAATTTTTGAAAATTTTAACTACCCCTAACCCCTTAAGCGACACACCTAGTCTAAAATTGAAAAAAAATGAATAAAATGAAAAAAACTATAAATTTTTGTTTCAAATTTAAAAATACCACACTAAAAAGTTTTTTTTTTTTCAATTTTTTGGGAAGCGTTAGGACATTATTCGAATAATAATATTATTATCTTCGTCGACTATCCGATTAAACGTTCGTTGACGACCACTACAGAGCAACATTCGTCAAATCGCGATTATTCGAATATTAATATTCATACGAACGGTTACAAGCCGGATATTCGATATCGGTTTTCCGGTTATTCGTTTAAGAGCCCAAGTACATATTGTACTATCACTGCAATTGCTCGGCTTAAGTATTAAAAACGGCATTTATTTCATATAAATCAAAATAATTACTTATGTTATATATTTCCTTATTTTATAAAATATAGCTTATATGTACGACACTTATGTATGTATGTAAAGATTATTTTCATTCAAGTGTTTGCATTTTGCATGTGGCATGTGTCTGGTCGGTCAATGACTCACTTGTATTTGTTTAATTATGAAAAAATAAATTATTTAACAAATTTCTTTCGACAGCAACAAATATGCACAAGTGGTATGCAGACGTCAAGGCACACTTGAAGCTAGAAAGAAATATTAACCCAGTTTTCATTTCTACTGCACGCAATCCTTAAAAGTTTCCAATAACAAAGCAATAACAAAGCAATAGCTGATGAAGTAAAGGCGATGAACCCTACTTAAATTTCAAAAATACTATTAAAATTCAGCGAACAACGCAACGCCCTCCCGCATTGACTGAGAAAGTCGATATACATATGTAAGTGACTCTTGATTTTTAAAAGCGAAAATGAAGATTTAAAATATTTCTCATGTTATTGCTTAGTTCTTTGTATTGTTTGTTATGATGTTTATCGCTTAACAAAAAAGAAATATTAAAACACATTTCCTCAAGAGGTTGCATGGGTTTTCTCAGATAAAAAACAACTTTTTCGCATAAAAAATTAAATATTTTATTAGCTTTTTTTATTGTTACAAACATACACTATTAAGAAGGAAATCCTGAAACTTTTAGAAAAAAATATTTCAAACTCGACCATTGTGATGCCATTTCCGGTGACCTCTCGGAAAAAATTGGGCCCGCGTTGGCAGGATAACTCCTGAGAGGATCAACTACAGTGAAGAAATACGTGTTGCAGTTAAAACCTTAACTTATAACTTGGATGAAGGAAAAAAACCCGAAAATTGGATTTTTGGCACACATTTTTCAAAAAAAAAAATAATCCTTCGTCCTTGTCTTTAAGAACTGTATCTAAAAGATCTTTGTCAAATTTCATGAAGATCGGTTGAGTAGTTTTCGATAAATCTCGCCAACCGACTTCAAAGACACAGTTTCGCTGTATCTTCGAAAACTGAACTCGAATTAACCTGAAAATGTAAGACAATATTCTAGAGATGTTGTAGAATTTAATAAGATAATCAAAAAAATTTCGATATTTTGAAACCCGTAAACCCATGTAACCCCTTAATTAGAAGTAATGCGATCTCAGTATGAAACAATAACAACAAATACTATTTGAAAAACTTTTCTTACTTTTTTTTTAATTGTGCTCAGATCACTTTTCACTCATGGCACACTCTGTTCTAAAAGACGCTATTAATTTCAGCAAACTCTTTTGCATTACGTTCATTCAACCCTTCAATCCATGGAGACCAACCTCCCGCACCATTGACGTTGTGCGGCAAACTTTAATGTCTACCTTTCCCTTTGTGTGCAAATAACATAGAAGTTCACACGTAACGCAACGTCTCTAACATAAAGAACGCAACCAAAACGGTTCACTTCACACTCTTGACCTTTAATGAACTGACTTAGTCGTGGAAATAGTGAAACTAGTAAATACTAGGTTCACAAACTACCCTCCTGTCGGTTTGAATTCGAGGAAGTTTGCGTGCGTGTTTCAAAAAGTTAAAAGAAAAGTTATGGCCATGTAAAAAGGCTCACAAGACTCACCCTAAAACACAAAACAGTTTCATCCTACGAGACTATTACTATTGATTCATAGAACACCCTCCTACAAAGCAGGTCAGCATAACGTTTGCCTAGCAATTAGTCGAACATGCCCTTATTCGGCTGCTCTGCAAATGACATGGTACTACATGTAAGACGAGACCAACAACTATTGTAGCGCTCAAAAGAAACGATTGTAATAGCAAATGATTAGAAATTTGCGGCGCTCAATGTTTCCTTGAATATGCGACCTTCTTTTGAGCTTCACTTAACTTGAGCTATCCGACGACATTCAGATCTTGGCAAAACTGTCATTCCAGCGGTATTCACGGAACATCTGAACATATATTGCTACAAAGGGTCTTTCAGTTTCTGTGTTGTTAAAAGACGAATCGCCAACAAATACTACTGTGAGAAAAAATAGGAAGACTTTTAAAATACGTAATTTATTCTTGAAAATATATATCGTCGCTATCAAAGTAATTCCAATCCACAAAACAGTTGTCAAACTCAATTTCCGGAATAGCATTCAATGCGCTTAACGACTCACATTTAATGACTTCATCTGACTCAAGACAGTTTCCTCGAAGCGGTCGTCTAAGTTTGCTGAATAGCCAGAAATCACACGTATCTAAATCCGGCGAGTACGGTGGTTACGGCACGTTGAAAATTTGGCAAATATCTCACCAAGAATCAATGCAGTATCCGACGGTGCATTATTGTTGAGCAAAAACCAAGAGTTGTCGGTCCATAATTCCGGCCTCTTTATACGATTAGCTTCGCGTAAACCTCGTATAACACTCAAATATTAGTTTGGCCGTTCGGAAAATCGGAAATCGGAGTGCACCTCACTACGATAATCGAAGACAACTGTCAACATCACCTTGATTTTTGACCTGCTTTGACGTGTTTTTTTCGGCTTCGGCTTCGTTTCACCTTTGCCACGATATTCGATCGACTGACTGCCTGTCCGGGTCGTAAGCATAGATCCAAGACTCATCGCCAGTAATAATACGTTTCATGGCATCCTAGTAGACGGAAAGCATTGTTTCACAGACGTTAATGCGAAGTTGCTTTTCGAAAAAATTTATTGATTTTAGAACCATTTGCGCTTTACTTTTCTTAGGCCTACCAAATGAACTTTCAAAATGGTTTTCGCTGATCCTTCCGATATACCAACGATGCCAGTAAGATCTCTGACTGTTAATAGTCGATTCTCAAGCACCAATTCTTTTATTTCATTTACCTGTTGATCATCAGTTGAGGTTAATGGTCGTCCTGGACGTGGTTCGTCCCCAACTCGTTCTCGACCCTCTTTGAATAATTTGTTGCAATCAAAAACACTTGCTCGCTACAAATAAGTGTCACCGAAGACCTTCTCCAACATTACGAACGTTTCGGCATTAGATTCGTTTCCGCACATAAAATTTTATGTAACTTATTTGTTGAAAAAATATTTTGCAAAACTTAAGTCTTACTATTTTTTGCCAACAGCCGTATGTCGTAATAACAGTTCAATACGAAAGTCCTCTTTTTGGATTCACTTAAGAAATATTGCGGCTGATACTTGATGGTAAATTTTTAGTTTTTTATTCACTGAAAAATTGTTTTTCCATTTAGTTTTTGTATAAAATTATTCCAGGCTAGTTTCAATTAGCCTCGGAGAAAATTCCTTACGCAATCCATAATTCACAATTATCTGAACTACATGTAACAACAAAGGCAATAAAATTAAGGGCGATTAATATATCGTGGTATCTATTTGTCATGGAGTCACAAGCGCGTTGGAACAACGCCTTCAAATGCACTTCACTACTTCACACGTAGTCGGCTTGCCAAGTAAAATTATGCAAATATGGAAGTTTTCCAGGAAAATACTTTTCAATTAATTCCATCCAGCACTTGTCGTAAATTATATTATTGTTGCACTTGTTTGCGCCATTATAGTAATGTATATGTAGATACATAACTGCTGACAGATAGACATAAATAAAGGTGCGAACTCCGAGGGGAACTTCATATAGTTTGAACTCTTGTTCGCTACGAGAGACTTCGTGACATTTCATATTGAAATGGTCCTATTTTGCTGCACGCCGCCTTATTCACATTTATAGAAGCACGTATGTACATATGTATTAAGCACATATTGTCTGCTAAATTGCATGGTGCACAATGACGCATAACTTGCAACTTGGTCTTGCATATAGGCAGTTGGTTACAACAACAAATGCTGAAAACTCCTCACAGAAGCGACAAAGCAAAAGCATTGCAACCCAAGTCCAAGGTTAAATTTTATCGAAAAAATACTGAAACCGTTCACCGACAAAAGAATTTTTTACTTGAGCCACACACACATGTATATAATACAACCACTACATATGTATAATTCTGCGACATTAGTAGTGTCGTGTGCTTTACGAAATTCCGAACAACAAACCTAAAGTGGGCTTGAAAGCGCGCCGCACAGCAAACTTGGGTCTCTGCCAAAGCAATATTCTACGCCTCAAGGCATATATTAATAAATATACATACATATTTAAATTGTTATTGCACTCACATGCGTTTACAGTTATAAATACTTTGTTTACATAGTGCACTGGATTTGCGATTTGCAATTCCCGATAAGTTGCATATTGTTCGGGTATTGTAGTCCTTCAGGTATTTTTCCAAATATGATAAAAAAAATGAAAAAATCGATTAAGCCACTCTCCCCAAAGTTTTAGAGTAGATCGCAACAGCTGGTATTCGGTTCAAAGTAGAATCGATCGTCGCAGCACATAACTCTTATATAACTCAACAGTTATTTGTGTGTATACGTAGGCTGCTATATATATTTCTGGCCTAGGCAACACTAAGTGTTGCCAGGTGCAATCTGACAATTCCATTGGAAAGTTTGACATTTTTAGCATAACATCACTCAGAACGTTTCGTCATTTAATAGTGAATTGATTTATTTACAGAGAATTAAAAAATTCATCTCGGCCAAAAAATGGAATTAACTCGTAAACATTTTTCACAACTTTCGACGTGGATTATCACGACAAGAGTGCATCGATGAACTAAAATCTTTGTATGGCTATGAAGCACCATCCTATAGCACTGTGAAAAACTGGTACAACGAATTCAATCATGGCCGACGCTCGCTCAAAGACGAATTCCGTGAAGGTCGTCCAAAAACAGCCGTTGTGCCACAAAACATCGATGTCGTACGTGAACTGATAACGCAGGACCGTCATGTAACATACCTTCAGATAGAGGCATGCCTATGCATTTCTCCCACCAGCATACATTCGATATTGCATGAACACCTGGCCGTAAAAAAGGTTTGTTCTCGTTGGATCCCGCACAATTTGACAATCGCTCAAAAAAAGGCTCGTGTGGATTGGTGTAAAGAAATGCTGAAAAAATACGATCGCGGTGCTTCAAAAGACGTTTATAAGATCGTCACAGGTGACGAATCATGGATCTATGCGTATGAGCCTGAAACAAAACAGCAATCGACCGTGTGGGTCTTCCAAGACGAGCCAAATCCAACGAAAGTTGTTCGTGGAAGAAGCACTTCGAAGCAAATGGTCGCCTGTTTCTTCGGCAAAACTGGTCATGTGGGGACTGTTCCGCTTGAGCAACGTAGGACGGTCAATTCAGAGTAGTACACCACCATTTGTTTGCCTGAAGTCTTCGGAGAAATTCGAAAAACGAACAAGAGAAAACGAATCATTGTGCACCATGACAATGCGAGCTCTCACACATCGGCTCAAACCAGCGCCTTTTTGACCGGCCAAAACGGCGAATTGATGAGTCATCCGCCGTACAGCCCTGACTTGGCATCCAATGACTTCTTTTTATTCCCACACATCAAGAAAATAATGCGTGGTCAACGATTTTCGTCGCCAGAAGATGCAGTTGAAGCATTCAAAAACCATGTTTTGGAGGTGTTTCAATCGGAGAGGAAAAAGTGCTTCGAAAGTTGGTTTGAGCGCATGCAAAAGTGTATAAATCTTGATGAAGAATATTTTGAAAAACAATAAAACCATTTTCGTTGATAAATATTCCTATTTTCATTATTAGGCCAGAAATATATATAGCAGCCCTCGTATTATAATCATTGAACATTTCAGTGGGCAAATTAATTTATGAATTCAAATGTAATGCATTCCAAATTATATTTTGTGCACACACGCTTCACGCATTTGACGTCTGTCTGCTCAGTATCAGCAAAACCTAACTTCGCGTCTGCTGCTTCACGACGAATTCAGCAATTAGCACCTGTCGGATATTACCGCGTGATAATATTTAGCAATATTCAAATAAACAAACACTAAAACGAAAGCATTTTATTGGGAATCGAATACACATGAAAAGGTATATGTCAATAACATTTTACGAAATCGCACATTATAAGGGAAACTTTATAATAGGGCCTGTGTTAGTAGAGAGAAAACAGATCTGACTAATAAAAAGATAAGATGCCTCAACGGTTTTGAATAGAAACATAACATATTTCAAATTACATACACAACTCTTGCAAGCCGTTCAAATAAAGGTTGATCCATTTCGGGGTTTCCTACTTTTTGTAAAGAAAAAGCGCAGAATTTCTATTTTAATTTACGTTATTTTAAACATACGATCTTGGTGACCTTGTTTACATACCCAATGACCCAGAAATGGTCTTCGTAGTTAAACAAAATTTAGCTCCAAAACGTCGGATCTTCTAGGAACCTTTCGAGATCTCATAGAGCGAAGTGAGGTCGCTTGGGCAGGTCGAGCGACTGGGCCAAATCAAATTCATGAATAAGCTCCTCCAGTTCGTGTAGTGTTTTGGGGGTATATGTACACAAGTTTTTGAGTGACACAATTCATTGAAGGTCATCGAAACCTCGTTCATCCACCTTTGATAATGACGATATCAAAAAATTAAAGCAACGGCGATTGAAAATCATCGTGCATCATCGGTATCAGAGAAAAAGCGACGGATATCAAATCAAAAATCACTGAAGACTATCACAGCCAAGACTTTTACAAACTGTATGGAGAATTTAATTAATCTGTAGCATACTTGTATTGTCACAAGAGGCTATTTTGAATTGGAGACTCCAAGTGTAGCCAGGTCCTCTCCACATGGCCTTTGAAACGCAGTGGAGGTTCTTCCTCTTCCGATCTGCAGTGTTTTCAATCATTTGGCTGATCTATGGCAATGTCTGTATATCTCATACAGCTCATCGTTCCATCCACTGTGGTATTCGCCGTTGCCAATGCGCAAAAGACCATAAATCTTACGCAGAACCTTCGTCTCGAAGACTCGTAACGTCGACTCATCAGATGTTGTCATCGTCTATGCCTCTGCACCATATAACAGGACGGGAATGATAAGTCACATGTAGAGTTTAGTCTTTGTTCGAAGAGAGAGGACTTCCACCTGTTCTGCGTTGAATTTCGAGGCTAACGTTGTTATTGGTGGTAATGCTGGTTCCAAGATAGACGAAATTATCTACGAGTTCGAAGTTCAAAAAACTTTACAATGGAATTAAGGGGTTAGGCCACTCTAGAGGGCCACAAAATAGGCCTTTTTTGAGATTTTTTTCGGGAAAACTATTAAATAAATCTGGTTTTTAACAAAAGGGATTTTTTATGCATATAATTAACTGCTTATAACTATTTTTGAAGAAAAGTTAATTGAAAAATGGCGGCTACACAGCGTTCTCTCAGCGTTCTAGGATGTCTCCGTTTTTTCGGGAACCGCGGCCGGACACACAGCTCCTGTATTTTTTTTTTATTTGAATAAGTTGTTGAACGGTTTCCGCTTGTAAATAGCACTAGCTACAGAAGTACGTAGAATTTTTTCGATATATGCATTTTTGACAAAATGGCGGGCCTTTAAAGGGACAAGTAACAATTTGTCCTAAAAAATTGTTCGAAATTTGTTAATAAAAAACAAACTATGCAAGATAAAAAAAAAAATTCTACGTACTTCTGTAGACAATGTATTTCTGAAGATGTTGTCAAAATTTCCAGTGAATCGGTTGTAAATTGTTTGAGTTACATATGTTTCTGGCCAACTTGAAAAAAACAGTTTTGAGATAAACGCGTTTAAAGAGTGGGCTCCCTGCCGAACGAACGGCCTTCGACTAGATAACAAAAATGAGGCATTTAGAATTTTTTCCCTGTCATAATCTTTCGGGATAACATTTATGAGACCATAATGTATCATTTGAAAAAAAATAAATAAATTTTCCGAAAATTTTATAGTGGCCCAACCCCTTAAAATACTTGGAAATATCGGACCACCCTTTGCAATGCAAGACATACAATGGATATAGAGCTGTAAATGAGTGTGTGACTTTTGTCAGCGAGCTGCTAGACGACTTTCATAACCACTTACAACTCACAACTGCAATATCGTCCTCGCCATCATTAAATTTCGCCGGCGACAAACTGTGGCCAAACGGAAGCTCTCTCAACAGCGCTGGATATAAAAACTATCCGATGAGTATGACTATACATACACTGGGACATGGAAGGGGAGGCGTCGAATTTATTCATGGTATATAGTATATAAATGAGTAAAGAAATATGTAAATAATAGCAATAAATATGGCATTTGCGTGCGTGACTGAGACGGTTTATAATAAAATGAAAATTGCATTCGACGCCCAAAGCAAACGCATACAGGTGTATTCGCACCAGTATTCACATTACGCACAAACAAGACCGAGAGACTGTGTGTGGGGCTTTTGGGTAGGAGACTGTTTGTAGAGAAATCATTCGGCTCCGTATCCTCTTATACTATATACATATGTACGTGGACTGACTGACTGTACTGTATATAAGGTTATATTTAGCTGCGCATATACTGTAATATATGGCTCCAGCAGAATTACTTTGCAAACTATGCCCCAAGGCATCGATTGGCACTCGGGCATTGTCGCAAAGGCACAGCGTTGCAACAAATTTGGAATACATACGCAAATAGGTTGTATACGAGTGCGTGCGGATGTGCCGCCAAGCAAATGGTTCGACATGAAAGCGCGTTTAACCTTTGACGTCTTTGTAGGAAACTGCAAAATGCGCAAACTTGCATATTTGCCCCTTTTCTGCCACAAAAGTGGCCTGCAGTCATACTCGGGCGGGTACTTGAACGCACACACATGCACATACCATACACATGCTATATGTCGCCCGATGACACTGGCGCATCCTTCAGCTATCTGAAATTAGTATTTTTACATCTATGACTGACTGGCGTTTCCTCTTGACTGACACAAGTCGCACGCACGCCAACACACACCAAACTCACATGTATGTACAAATGTATGTGTGTGCGCTATTAGTAACAACAAAGGAACTGTTATGTATCTATATATGTATAGCCATAAACACAAAGATATTATGATGAACTGCACACACACACATGCTGGACTGGGGCATGCCTTCATATGGCAGGCTCGCGGCTGGTCTATGTGCTACAGCGCCACCCATAAAAATTCCCATTGCGCACAGGCTTCCTTCATTGCCATTCGAAAACTCATCGCCGTCTACTTACTCACACAGACATACATAATATACTCGCACATAGTATATTTACATAATTGCATATACACATACATACACATGTATTTATGCATATGTTTCGAGTATATAGCACATTCATAAATTTCAAGTAGTCTACTTAAATGCATGCAACACAATCAACACGAGGACATGGCGTGTATACACAAGTAAATAGAAACGATATTTATACCCTGAACAGGGTATATTAAGTTTGTCACGAAGTTTGTAACACCCAGAAGGAATCGTCGGAGACCCTATAAAGTATATATATAAATGATCAGTATGTCGAGCTGAGTCGATTTAGCCATGTCCGTCTGTCTGTCCGTCTGTCCGTCTGTCCGTCTGTCCGTCTGTCTGTATATATACGAACTAGTCCCTCAGTTTTTAAGATATCGTTTTGAAATTTTGCAGACGTCATTTTCTCTTCAAGAAGCTGCACATTTGTCGGAACGGCCGATATCGGACCACTATAGCATATAGCTGCCATACAAACTGAACGATCGGAATCAAGTTCTTATATGGACAACTTTCACATTTGACAAGATATATTAACGAAATTTGGTATATATTATTTTCTAAGGCAACAATGTAATCTCCGAAGAAATTGTTCAGATCGGTTGACTATAGCATATAGCTGCCATACAAACTGAACGATCGGAATTAAGTTTTTGTATGGACAACTTTCACATTTGACAAGATATATTCACGAAATTTGGTATATATTATTTTCTGAAGCAACAATGTAATCTCCGAAGAAATTGTTCAGATCGGTTGACTATAGCATATAGCTGCCATACAAACTGAACGATCGGAATCAAGTTCTTGTATGGACAACTTTCACATTTGACAAGATATATTCACTAAATTTGGCATATATTATTTTCTAAGGCAACAATGTAATCTCCGAAGAAATTGTTCAGATCGGTTGACAATAGCATATAGCTTCCATACAAACTGAACAAATAGTTACTAACAGAAATGCACCTGTGAAGGGTATTTAGCTTCGGTGCAACCGAAGTTAACGTTTTTTCTTGTTTTAAATGTGTGTTGCTCAGTGAGGCCTGTGTTTGTTCGGTTTCAATTTTTAATTTCTTTGGTTGTTAAATATTTTTCCACTATTTTTTATTCAAATTAGACTAAAGCATTGTGACCTTAGGACTTATGACCCATAATGCGGTATCCGCCTAAAAATAGAATAAATGGTACAGAAATATTGAAAAACATTGGTGTTGCCTACATATAGGCGCGCTTCTAAAATTTAGATATACTACTGTGTCCAAAAAATAAGGTGACATTTGAATTTAAACTGCGCGCATCGAAGGATTTGGAGAATTATTTTTTTGTGTTGAAAAACCGTTGATTAACAATTAGAGACCTTGCTGATGAAGTTGGCATATCGAAAGGCTCAGCCAATACCATTTTGAAGGATGTTTTGGGCCTCAAGCGCGTCAAATCTGGACTGATACCGAAAACATAGAATTTTTTGGAAAAAAGGCGTCGCGTTGAAGTGTCTGAAACGATGCTTTCCGACTAGTAGGGTGTCATGAAACGCATTATACTGGCGAAGAGACTTGGATCTATGCTTACGACCCCGAAACAACCGATCAATCGAGCGAATATCGTGCCAAAAGAGAGCCCAGACCAAAAAAATCTCGCCAAAGTCGCCCAAAAATCAAGGTCATGTTGACTGTTTTCTTCGATTATCGTGGTGTTGTGCATTATGAATTCTTTTCAACCGGTCAAACAGTCAACAAGGAATATTATTTGAACATTATGCGTCGTTTGCGTAACGCTATCCGCGTAAAAAGGCCGGAGTTGTGGAAAGACAATTCTTGGTTTTTACACCACGATAATGCACCATCCCATAATGCCCACGTAATTCGTGATCATTTCGCCAAAAACTCAACCCATATCGTTCCACATCCACCGTATTCACCTGATCTGGCGCGGTGCGACTTCTGGCTGCTCACCAAGCTCAAAAGACCGCTCTGGGGACACCGTTTTTATACGAAAGAGGAGATTCAAGCCGCAGCGAAGACGGAACTGAAGGCCATCCCGGAAAGTGACTACAAAAATCCGTTGGCATAAGTGCATTGCATCGGTAGGGGATTACTTTGAAGGGGATGAAATTGATTGGAAGAATAAATAAAGAATTTTCAAAATAAAAACAATGTCACCTTATTTTTTGGGCACAGCGCCTAACAAGGTTTGCTGATAGAATCAAAGCGCACTGTGTCCATTTTTCGCTGACAAAATGTAAAATTTGGAAGGACCTATGACCCATAACTCGGTATCACCCTAAAGAAAGAATAAATGGAACAAAAAATTTGGGTGTTGCCCACATGTAGGCGCGATTATAAAATTTAGCTACATCTAAGCGCCTGTTGAAGATAAAATATGTAATCAAGAAGGATAGTTGTCGAAGCTTGGCAAAATGCGCACTATGACCAAATTTTGGAAGCTTCAAAATCTAAAATTGCATATAGAGATTGCTAGCGATGGAGAAGCAGTTACAAAAGCCAACGAATCAATAAGGAGTTTTCAGATCAAAAAATGCTTTATTTAAATTGTTTAAAATCCGCAAGAATTTTGTTTTGCCGAGGCATGAGTCGGCTATGAACTTGTGACGTCGAGAAGACTAAAAAACTGATATTATTTAAGATATGATATAATGGATGGACATGTGGCATATTAATAAATTGAGATATGCTTGCTCTTTTCCTCATTTAGCAACAATGCCACTGTAAGATACTTCTTCGGAAATTTTTAGCGTCCACATATGGATAGATGAAGATAAAAACTACCGATAAAAAAGTAGGCCGCCATATTTTTCCTCGTTCTTTTGACAAATCTGTTCAGTAAGGTTTGCCATTTCACCATACAAAGATATACGATCCAACAACAAGTCGAAATTATTAAAATTTTCTACCGAAATTCGGAGTCAGTGGCCTCAACTTTAAGAGTGCTACGTCCAATTTATAGTCGTCATAACCGTCCTGTCAGATCAACAATTGAGCGCCTAGTTGAAATTTTTGAAAAAATTAAATACAAAATGTTCCCGTGCCAGTGAGGCAAAAAATTGCCCGTTGAGCATCTCTGTGACGTCGTTGTGGCGAATTTTGCAAGAAGATCTTGGCTACATCCTTACAAGATCAAATTGGCGAAAGAACTGAAGCCGCTCGACCACCGAAATCGTCGTAGGTTCGTGAATTGGGCTGAGCAACAACTTTAAAATGATACGAATTTTCATCGAAAAATCATCCTTAGCCATGAGGCTCATTTCTGGCTGAGTAGCTTCGTCAATAAGCAAAATATGCGTTGTTGGTCAGGCAGCAATCCACAAGTACTCCATGAGTCACCATTGCATTTCGAAAAAATTACGGTTTGGTGCGGTTTATGGATCGGCGACGTCATTGGGTCGTACTTCTTCCGTTATGATTAAGACCGGCACGTTACTGTGAATGGGAACCGCTCCCGCTCAATGAAAACCGAATATTTTTGGCGCGAATTGGATGATATGGACTTGGACAATATGTGGTTCCAACAGGTCGGCACCAAAAGCCACACAGCGAATGTCACAATCGATGTATTGAAAACCAAGTTTGGTGAAGGTGTTATCTCCCGAAATGGTTCAGTCAATAGGCTGCCTCGGCCGTGCGATTTGACGCCGTTAAACTAATTCCTTTGTGGCTACGTCACGCCTATGGTCTATGCCAACAAGCCAGCGACGATTTATGAACTTCGTACGAATATCGAACGTGAAAATGCAGCAGCATCGGCCGATTTATGCTTGAAAACCGTCTAAAATTGGGTTCAGCGTCTGGACTTCTGCAGGCGTGCAAAAATAATCGAGTTCCATACATAATGGCATCGAATGTACTTTTAATGAAAACTTTTGATATACAAATCTGTCAGATGTTCGAAGACTTTTCCATATTTTTATACATACATACATGTATATAAATGCATCTCTGGCATATACGTGTGTATGCGTATCTGCTTGTTGTTTCCGAAAAAATGAGTGTCATTGCTGATAAGTTCCTTGGCATATGAAAATATATAACGTGATGTCTGATGGTGGTTTATTTTAAAAATGAATAAAATTATTTTTAAAGCGGCTGCTCAACCAACACTCCAGCAGCATAGGAAACCGTTCAACGGCCAGAGTGTCTTTGAATATCGCCCACCGTATCAGCTCAGTCAAAATGGCATTATGCAATTACAAGAATTAAAGAAATACAATGCATGGACCACCCTTTATAAACATAATTAAATGTTTACTGCAGAAGTGCCGGCGAATTTGTCTCCCCAGGAGCAGGCTGCCCGCTACAGGCGTGAAAGTGCGAATGTATTGAAGCACTGCAGTCTGGGTTGGCTCAAGTTACGCCGAACAATACCAATTCGGCAACATAATAATATACACACCATGCTGCAAGCGATTAATGGAGATTTCACAGCTGCCGGCATATGAATTGTAATGAAAGATTTAAGTGTATGTTTACTGTTATGAATTCCGCAGCGACGATAGCGCACACATTATTGGCTTTCAATAAAATTCTGAGGAATTTAATTTCTTTTCGAGTTTGTCGGGAAGTTCTACATTGTAAATAAATAAGGGAAGCATAGTGTGGCGTTAAATAGGCGATAAGTACGGAAGTATTCAGTTGACTGGCAAATATAATAAATTCGATTGTGTTGTTATTCGACTTTCTGTCACCTGCTTATGAATTGCAGTGCCTGATTGTGGGTGAGCATAATTTAAATTCACAACAGCAGTGATTATTTGCACACACATTCGTATATGTATGAGTGTGTGGCACTATGTGGGTTGAGTATGCTAAAGTAGCGGTTTATTAACCGTTCTACTCAGCATATAAAAACGAATAATACCGATCAATTGATTAATACAAAATAAAATAAAACTTGCACAATTTACAAACCTACAAATACAGTGCTGGGCATAAAAAAGCGGTCAGGTAGTTGCTAACACTTTATGTTTGAGTAAGTTCGTTATTCGCACTTGGACTCTGCTCTCTTTTATATTTAGTGCTATAAAGAGTTGATTAGCATTGCTAAAATATCAATTGTGTTTGTGATGAGTTTGGAAAGTGCAATTATATAAAAAAAATGACTGATGTCACCAAGGGGCAAATAATAGTCTCAGCAGACTCAAAGCTCCAGACAAATATCGGCCATTTTGGAATTCAGCCAGACTATTATCTCAGATTTGATAAAAAGAATTTCTGGAAACGGGTTCTTATGCTCGGAAAAAAGGATATGGATGGGGCCGAAAGACGAATATTGCCCAAGACAGGCTCATCCGACGGTCTGGTCTATCAGACCGCTTCAAATCCTCGTCAGATATTAAAAAGGATCTTGGTAATGACAAGAATAATAGTGCATGCATCAAAGATTCGACCAAGATTCAAAATCAATGGCCGACATCCGACAAAAAAAAATCTTTTAAGCCAACGAATACGGAAACTGCAGTTCATATGGGCGAAAATTGGTCAGTGGATCCTGGGCAAACGATAATTTTCTCGAGTGAATCTATGTTTAATAATAGCTTTGGATCTGATGGTATCCACCGTGTATGAAGAAGGTTCGGCAAACGGTTTAGTAGAGAATGCCAGTGCGCCAGCCAGTAAGCAGGATGGTCTGGGCCGTTTTTCTTAATGGACTAAAAGGGATTAATTTAAATGAAGGAAGAGTCAACGGTGCGGCGTATACGTAAGTTCTGGAAGAAAATTTGATACTCTGAATAGAAAAAGTAGTTTTAGACCAAAATTACGTAATTTTTCAGCACGATTCTGAGCCATGTCACAAAGCCAACATCGTAAGTAAATTTTTTCCTCAACTCTACTACCTGTTATCAATCGCATTCATAACTAATTGTGATCTACCTTGTGTTTTTTTTTTTTTTTTTTTTTTTGTAGGTTCTCAATTTTATGGCTAAAAGAGTTATAAAGAAGTTGGCGTGGTCTCGGAATAGCTCCGATTTAAACACGATAGAATAGCTGGGGGCGATTCTGAAGAAAACGGTTAGCTGCACAGAAGCCAAAGAACAAAAATTAGCTGGATTTTACATCAAACAAACACTAATTTTCACTTATTTTCTTGAATGAATATTTTAGCTCATAATTCAACGTTTCCTACTGTCCCTTTTTGTATGCCCAGTACTGTATATAATGGGAGGGAGAAAAAAGCAAACTTTTCTTTTGAATTATTTTGAATGATCGTGATTTGTTTTGCCGCTTGAACGCCTATTGTACCAGCTAGTAGTAGATTGAATCAAATTCCAATAATTCAACACACATTAATGGGAATTTATATACATACAACACATCCATATGTACCTAGTTATAATTTTATATAAAATATAGTAAGTTTTTATTGCGCTATTAGCACTCATAAATCGTTTAAAATCGCTATTAGTTTGTATTTTACAATTATTACTATCGAAAGCGGTGAATACTCGTTGGAAATTTCCATATTTTAATAAAAAGTAAGAAATGTGCCATTATTATTTCTTTCCTAAATTCTACTAAAATATTACCACCACTCATCGAATACATATAATATATTTTAGTATTAGTAGTTTCTGAAAATTATGTTCTCTTGTTTGTATACCAATAATAGAAGGAAGCATCGAAGTCATGTTTGTACTACTGTGTCCAAAAAATAAGGTGACATTTGAATTTAAACTGCGCGCGTCGATTTAGATTTGGAGAACTATTTTTTTTTTAGGTTGGTAGTCACATTTATGTCAAAATATTCATTAGTGTTTACGTGTCGTTTTGTGAGCTGCTAAAAGTGAGTTTTTCGTTTTTTGCGATGTCGAAATTTGCTGAGCAAAGAATTTGCATTAAATTTTGTTTACGGAATCAATTTTCTGCTGCGGATACGTTGAGGATGGTGCAGAAAGCCTTTGGTGATGAGGCTATGTCTAAAAAAAAATGTTTACAAGTGGTATAGTGAGTTCCAAGCCGGCCGTGAACGTGTGGAAGACGAAGAGCGTCCAGGGCGACCATTAACCTCAACCGACGAAGCTCACGTTCAACAAATCAAAGATTTGGTGTTTAAAAACCGTCGATTAACAATTAGAGACCTTGCTGATGAAATTGGCATATCGAAAGGCTCAGCCAATACCATTTTGAAGAACGTTTTGGGCCTCAAGCGCGTCAAATCCCGACTGGTACCGAAAACATTGATTTTTTTGGAAAAAAGGCGTCGCGTTGAAGTGTGTGAAACGATGCTTTCCGACTACCAGTGTGTCATGAAATGCATTATAACTGGCGATGAGACTTGGATCAGTGCTTACGACCCCGAAACAACCGATTAATCGAGCGAATATCGTGCCAAAATATCGAGCTCAAAAATCAAGGTCATGTTGGTTGTTTTCTTCGATTATTGTGGTGTTGTGCATTATTAATTCCTTCCAACTGGTCAAACAGTCAACAAGGAATATTATTTGAACGTTATGCATCGTTTGCGTAACGTTATCTGCCTAAAAAGCCGGAATTGTGGAAAGACAATTCTTGGTTTTTACACCACAATAATGCTGCCTTCGTAATTCGTGATCATTTCGCCAAAAACACAACCCATATAGTTCCGCAACCACCGTATTCCCCTGATCTGGCGCCGTGCGATTTCTGCCTGTTCACCTAGCTCAAAAGACCTTTCCGGGGACACCATTTTTATACGATAGAGGAGATTCAAGCCGCAGCGAAGACGGAACTGAAGGCCATCCCGGAAAGTGACTACAACCAGTGTTTCGAAGATTGGAAAATCCGTTGGCATAAGTGCATTGCATCGGAAGGGGATTACTTTGAAGGGGATGGAATTGATTTGGAAAAATAAATAAAGAATTTTCAAAATAAATACAATGTCACCTTATTTTTTGGGCACAGTAGTATGTACATAAATGATCAGTGTCTCGCTGTATGTACATATATACGAACTAGTACTTCAGTTTCTGAGATAACGATCTGAATTTTGCACGCGATCTTTTTGCCCCAAGAAACTGCGCTTTTGTCGGATCTGCCGATATCGAACTAATACAGGGTATCGCTGCCGTATAAAATTATCAATTAACATCAAGTGCTTGTTTCGAAAATTTTTTATTTGTGAAGGTTGTTCTACTTTCGATTAGCTTTTTCCTTGTTTTATTTATAAAAAAATTAATTTTATTTGTAAAAAACAAGTAAAAGATGTATTTCTGATAACGATTTTTTAGTATTTTTGTAATTAAAAGGGGCATTATTAATATATAATAAAGCTAACAGTACAGCGGCTAAAGACATTCTTACATATTATTAATATACACAATCACGCGCTGTCTCAATATAATTTAATTTTAAATTGCCAATTCCAGTAATTCACCAATAAGATCAAAACAAACGACAAAGAGAGAGCAGCGCAGCCAACTTCAATGAATCAGTCTCTCGCTTTTTTTTTTATTGAAAGGTACGCGATCATATTGAAAAGCGAACAGACAAAATGTGTGGAAATATTTTTCGCATTCTTCGTCTCCACATTTTGCCGCTCGCTTTCAGGTGTACATGTGTATATATGATAATATAAATGTATATTATTAATATAACTTATAACTTAAATGTCTCGAATGTATAAAAAGAAACAATGTATGAAAGCGGCTTTCGGCGCAGTCATTACGAATATCCAAAATAACTTTAAGCGCGTAGCGGCCATTTGGGGAAATTTTGCAATATTATATGTATGAGTACAAACAGGCGTTAAAACTTGGCGAACGTAAACGCACTTTATTAAGCACACATTGATTCAATTAAGCAAATTCGCATACTTTCACGCATATACAAATAGCACTGGAGATATATGTATGTACATATGACTGAAACGACATCCATTGACAAAATACGAAAAGACTTTTTCGACTACTCAATATATACCATAAATACGAGCTGAAATCGCAGACAGTCGGTTATAAATAAATACATGTGTATATGTATATTATAGTAATATGTATTTACTTTATATGAATTAAAAAAAAGATTTGCATTTCAAACAAATGTCAGTAAAAACAATATTTGATAGCTGACAGATAACTTCCGAACATATACTTTATATTTGTAAAATACACACATACATACAAACATACACATGAATGTATATAAATATATGACCTTTAGTAAACTGATTGCAATATAAAAATGATGCGAAATAATGAAACAAAGAAAACAGCGTTGAAAAGTCTAACAAAGCCTTAAGAAAAGAAATGTTATGGCACAAGAATCACTAATACGCGAAGCAAATTACCAGCGGACCCCACGTAGAATTCTTTATAAGTTCACTTCCAGAAAATTTTAATTCATAATATTTACGAGAAAATGTCTAATAAAACAGACAATCACCCATAAAAATCACGTTTTACTTAATTAACGGTAAGACCGAGTTATGACTCATATTGCATTACTAGATAAAAGTAATAGACTATAATTATTATAATTTATAAGTATGTTTATGTTTTAATGACGGAACATATACATATGCAATATGTCATTAAGAAACCTAACTCTAGTGGAAAGAGTGAAGCACGATTTTTTTTTACTCTTTAAATTTTTTTTCTTCAAATGAACATTCTATTAAGGAAGTATTGCAGGTTTTGAATATATTTTTTTCGCAACTTGCATTAGAATAGAATATTTTTTGTTTTTAAACTAATTTTGAGCATTGCCTTGTGTTTGCTAATATTATTAGGAACACAGCTGTATTTGCGCACATTTGTGTGCTCATTGACATTTGAGCAACTGAAGCAGTTTCGTTGTTTCGTTGATTTTGCAATGATTTAAACTTGTTTAAGTGGCATTTAGTAGCGGAATGTAGTCAGCACTATTTTTTATTGCCGAAACGCTTAAATTAGAGTGCAAAGCGAAGAGCAACAACCGGGCCAACCGACCAATTTGGCCAGAAAGCAAATGAAAAATCTCAAACAAAAAAGCTGAGCTCAATATCATAAGCAATTACCGAAACATAAAAGCGGCGTTGAGCGGCGAAAACCGTGGAATGCGAGAAATTGTCAAAAAAAAAGCAACAACTTGACACTGATTCGCGCATTTCTACCTTCTATATTTCACCGTTCATTGCCCACCACATTTTCTACCTTCTACCAATTTATGAATACGGGTACCGTCTGTACGTTTGTACGTTTGTACGTTTCACTCTCTCAGCTCGCCTTTAGCATGCACTTCATATAAAGCGCTGCTGCTAACATTGGGAGCATACAGCGGCCGCGTGAGCGGAAATCATGCTGAACAATGAAAAATCTCTGATTGAAGTCAAAGTGCGAAAAGTGCTAATGAACTGTGCGCTACATCTCAGCATCTGATAAAGATGAGGTAATGATTATAAAAAAGCGCGTACATTTCGCACTTAGAAAAGGCCACGTACATAAGATAGAAGAACGTTAGACGGTAAAGCATTTCAATTGTTTAGAAGAACCATGCCGATGTTTGTGTTAATGTGTATCCCATGAATGTTTGTATCCAATGAATTTCTAATAGCGAAGCAAATGCATCGCGATGCGTTTAAAAAGTAATAAAATTAGCATGTGCGATCTGCGATTCAATAAGTGGCGAGTATGGTTCAGTGCAAGAACAAGAGAAGAAGAATTCAATTTATTTTTCATTTAGTTTCACTTTTTTCAAATGGCTTTTTACTCGGCTGATAAATACAGCAACAATGGCGATGGCGTGTCGAGAATGCCAGACATTAACTGCAACACGCTCACACAATCGCACAATGCGACATTGCCGTTCAATGGGCGATGTGCTTGATGGCGTTGGCGTTGGCGTTGACGATGGTGCTGTCGCTGACGCGTTGGTGATTGTGCCGATGACGATAATGACATACACACATACCTATATAAGAGTACATATGTATATGTATACATTATGCATGTATACAGCAATGCAAATGCAATGTTCATAGAGACCTGAACGAGAGTATTGCCAGCGAGCAGAGCTGTGAGTGTGTGCGCTTTAAAGGCAGTGCGCATTGCAAAATGTCAAGAAAATGCAAGCTGTTTCTGTCCTCTGGCATTCAAAGGCGAAGTTTACTTGGTTGACAAGTAGAATAAACTACGAGAAGGCAATTGAAGCGTATGCTTTGTTTGCAAATATAATTAACAAGCGCAGCAGCGATTGTCTTTCTTCAATAATACTTACTGTAGGTGGCATTAAGCACATACTTATGTACATCTATGTACATATATATATAATCTATAGAGATACGCCTAATAATTGCGAGACAACGCAGCATGTGCAACAAGATACGAATTAGCATTTCAACAATTGTTGAAGGGGATATGGTCGGGAATGCAAAAAGAAATAGAACTAATTGCAGAAATGTCAGAGCCTCCGTATGTACAAACACACACCCAAGCTACGAGAATACGTTACCTGCAAACTCTTCAAGGTTCCGATAGAAATTAATATTAATGGACGTCTTCACTTGCACCACCCAACAATGTAAACATAAATAGTCAATTTCAAACACTAGCTTCAAATACACATGTACATATGTATACATACGTGTATGCAAAGATATGAATATAATCGGATATATGCATTTATAGTTAACAGCACACATGTCAATGCACAAACTGTTAATGCTGTTAACGGGCGAACATCAGCAATTCTATATTTACCAGCACTCAAAGGTAAGTGGAAATAATTGTTAAGGGAAATAGAAAAGTAAGTGAAATTAATTTTTAGATGTGAAAACATTGTAATTAATTTATCGCCATCATAGATAGGTGATGTTTTTAACCGCACCAAATTGAAAGCATTTCATTATACCGCAATTAACATCAATGAACACTCATAAACTTACATACATATAGTACATACAAGCACATACAAATATTAATAACTTTGGGAAATAATTTATTAAAGTCTAATAACGTAGTTTTATGGTCATTAGTGCATCGTTAAATTTATATATGTACATAGTCGGTTTTTTAATATTAGAAGCATTTTTGAAATTAGATAATGTTTATTTTCATTAATATTTTGTATAATTAAAACTTATTCTCTAGTTGTAAGTTAAAAAGAATATCCAGTGATAATACCGAATCAAATTTTTCCATTTATTAAATACTAAACTAAATGACGTGCGGAATACGCCCCTTAAAAATTTCTAAAGAAAAGCAGCTGTACATATGCAAATATGATTTACATTTAAGCATAACACATCCAGCACTGAAGTACAACTTTTATATTCTCCTAGCAACAGGATAAAGGGAGTGGCAGACTAGTTATCTATACAGAAACATTACAACGTACCTTTTAGGTGTTCAACTGCAGCTTTCGTTTTCAATTACAGCAACAACGTATTTATGAGTATAATTACTGCTTTAAACCGACTTTAAATAACACTAATTCAACAGGACAGCGGCATATATAGCGAATCTAAATTATAATTTTCTCGAAAATTCGTTTAAGATACATTTTAGGTACACACACACTTTTCGGCACTTGTTAATTAATATAAAGATTTTGCTGCCAATAATGTTGACTGATTTTACGGTATGTATCTCACAATCAAAAGTGTTGAAGAGGCAATTGTGTCAAAAGGTTTCAAATCCAATAATGATGGTATTAAGTGAAAACGACTTTGTGACGCCGGTGGCAGAATGCACGGCTCCTTGAAGTTGCAGCGGTGCACATATGTTCACACACACACACGCGACGGAAGCACACTACGGAGCTGGAATCGCGCAGCGTTGGCGACTCAATGACGCGACTTGTTTTTCTGCAAGTTTTGCTTTCAATTTCTTGCTTGTACAAGTTGGCTTTGAATGCACTGCTCTTTGCCGTTTGCTATTTTAGCCGCACTTATTTTGTTGTATTTTTTACTATTTTTTTTTTTTACTCCACACCCCCATCAAACACAAACAACACTTCCCGCTTCTTTTGTATCACTTTTTATACATTGTTTAGCCAGATAATTCACGAAACTACTCTCTTTACAAGGACGTCGAGGGTGGAGCAGTTCACGAATAACGCGCACATAAAGGAATAACGAGTAAAAGGAAAGATGAAGCATAAGCAAGGGATAAAAATAAAAAGGATGCTGTGTTGGCTTTCGCTTTCTTTTACTTATATATCTGTGAAATTCTACTGGTGGCACCATTAAAAACACTTCACAATACACTTTAAGACATATTTGCAAATATTAAGCAACCATTGTGTTCTACACAAAGAATATTCACTTTAATTTATTGAATTTTGTATTTTTTAACAATTCTGCACATCCTTCGCAGATATACATTTTTCCAAACGTAGAGAACACGTCTTAAACCTAGCAAACAACTGTGCAAACGTGCACTCGTATAATCGTAGAATCGTACAATCGTGCGACCGTTGCTAAAAACCAAATTGAAAATGAAATCCAATCAAATCAATTCACTCAGCGAAATCCACACTTCTCTCTTTTTTCAACACTCATTTACTCAAAGTTGCAGAGTTGCATTGAATAAATTTAAACCAAATTTAAGCATTCCATTTTATTTAAGCAGAATGGTTTCCAAGTTAATATTTATATCTTTTATATACCATATTTACATACATTTATTTAATTTGAGAGCAAAAATGTTCTGTTTTTTAGAAAAAATTTAATTTGTAATAATTTTAAAACGTTTGTTTTTAAGAATGCTTCGAATGTTAATAAAACTATTTTCGAAAAGTTGGCAACAACCGAGTAATTTGCAATGCAACACTGGCAACTGTCATTCGTTGTTTTACATGTCATAATTACAATTTATATTTGTTATTATAAGCAAAGTACTTCAATTGTAAGTGTAATAGAGTTTATTGAGTTTTATACCAAAAATGCCTACAGAAATTGAAAACATAAACCCTAATGTTTATGGCAAACGTAAAGAGCGTGAGTTGACTGCTAATGAGGAAGATGAAAATGTGCCAGATCCATTCGATACACGTGAGATATTCGGTATGTATTTACTTTCAATTTACTCACAGATTTCATTATTTTGCTTCAATGTTACATTAGACCTTATTCGCAATATCAACGATCCGGAACATCCTCTCACCCTAGAAGAGCTACACGTAGTACAGGAAGACTTAATCGATGTCAACGATGGCAAGAATGAAATAAATGTTAAGTTTACGCCAACGATTCCACATTGTTCAATGGCTACATTAATTGGATTGTCCATACGTGTGAAATTGTTACGTTCGCTGCCGCCTCGTTTTAAAGTAAATGTTGAGATAACACCTGGAACACATTCTTCCGAAAACGCAGTGAATAAACAACTTGCAGACAAAGAGCGCATTGCAGCGGCACTGGAAAATAAACATCTAGCTGATGTTATCAACCAGTGTATCTCGTCGAAAGTTTAAATGGATGCATAACTTATTTTCGTTTCATTTTTGTTATATTTTACAACTTTAAGCGCGTTTTTAATAAATAAAACTAGACAATAACAGCCAACACAACTTTATTTTATGACTTCTTGGCATGAACAGGAGACGTACTCGTACTTGTGTTCCCGCTGGAGGGTTGGGGCTTGGTTGGATCGTATTTGAATGTCTTGACTAACGGACCCTTGCCCGCTTTTGCAAATCGAATCTCATCCAATCGTTGGCGTTCTTCAATTTCTTTGGTTATTTTCATATTTTCCCACGCTAGAAATATGGTCAAAACAATAAGCTTTTGTTGAAGTCATGCAAACTTATTTTGTTACTTACATTCTTTCATGCCTTTAACAAAGCCTTTCTTTTTAATGGGAAGATTGTCCGGTTTGTGTATTACCATCCTATCAATTTTGAAGTAATCGCGCACTGCCGGTATTCTCAAAATTGCCACCTTAAAAATGATACAGATACATAAATAAAGTCCTAAATACCTACGGAATTTCATTTATGGTTTACCTGGCCCAAAGAAATAAAATTGCTGCAAGCCCAGTAAGTAAGAATTGCCGCAGGGAAGTTCATGGTGAATGGGAAAATTGCTATCGGTAATGCTCGAAGTATATATTTCATCACTTGCATATTTTGCGCCGATAAACGTGCACTGTCCGTACCAATTTCGATTGTCAAATAGAGTGTAGCACTGGTAATTAATGGCAACAAGAAAAGTGGATCGGCCACTGTCAGATCTGTAAACCAGAATAAACCTCCTTCACGCATTGACTCCACTGGTGTATTCGCCATTGCACGGAGACCCATAAAAAACGAAATGAAGAGTGGCGCTTGTGCAAGAGGTACAATCATATTCTTCAATGGATTGATTTGTTTCTCTCTCATAAATAACATCATTTCCTGGGCATACCGCGCCGAATCGATGGCATTTCCACTCTGTCGCGCCTCAGTCATCTTCATTTGTAATACTTGCATTTGTGGCATATAATTGTTCAATTTCGCTGCATTTCTTTGTGCCATTATCACAAGAGGGAAGATAATTGTACGCACCACCGCGGTACCAATTGCGATAGCTCCCCACCATGGCAAATCACAACCGACATGCAGATATTCCATACAGTTTTGTACAATACCCACTGGCGACCAACCGCCCAACCCAATAGAAGCAAATGTAGGTTCACCTGCAGCATTGAGTACTTGTGTAACGACATCTTCTATGGGTGCGGCCGGTGCTTCGGGAATGGTAGAAAGGTCGACCACTGTTTTAGATGCGTCAGCTACGTTGGATCCTGCATCGGCACTTGCAAACCGTATACCACCAGGTAACAAAGTAAGAGAATTTATTGAAGACGGCAATAGAAGTTGTGGTTTAGTTTTATTAGTGCGACTTGCGACATTATAGTTTCTCACTTGTGTGGTGTTGATTGTTGTAGTTGCGGTTTCCGGGGTAAACTAAATAAGAAAATATTTTTTACTTTAAATATAAATTTACACAACACACTTATTTATAGGTTATGTAAAATATAATTGCGGCAATCTGCATTGTTCTTTAAAACCAACCCAATTATGAAGATTCACCAAATTTGCTGTTCTTGCATAACGCAAATAGTGCACTTTTGTCGATAACATGTTAATTTACGATTTTATTAATTATATTTAACTATAATACAAAACAACAACGAAATGTTTTAGTTGAAATTCGCCGATTCCGATCAGCTGTTCCAGAAGAGAGAGAGAAAGGTTGCTGTTAGCGCTGAGAACGACTGTCATAAAGGGGTATGTTCAGGCGCTGTTGAAGTCAGCTGACTATCGTTTCCGCGCTAAATAGTTGGTTCGTCCGCTTCCTGTCATCAGAAAAAAATTTAATTTGTGTGTTCGTTTAAAATAATGTTACGAATTTACTGCTTGCTAGTTTACTTTGTTAGGTTCGTATCTCTGGATTGACAAATAAAATCAACACTGTTTAATTTAATTCAACAACTCTTTATTTCACAACTCGTCTACACTATAGCAGTTTACTCTTAGCACTGATTGATTACGTTGGCGCTGCCACGGCTTATATAGCCACGCACTTCTCGCTAGATGCCGGTGTGTCCTTCTAGAATATTGCGTCTAGAAACCACCAGAACATACTGCTATACGGCGCCAGATGTAGCTATTGCTTCGACAAACAAACAGCCGCGGCGCCAGATGTCTACAATAAGACAAATGCTATTCCATATACCTACAGCTATTGTTCATAATAATGGATGCATATAGCAATACAAATACAACTTAATACTACTTTTGTAACAATAATATAAATTTAAACATCTATTAAATATTTCCAAGCACAGTTTTGTGAAGTGTTTGTACTGATGATGTGGGCAATATTCCGATTTCTTTGGCGCCGCGATTTGAAGGTACCGTTGGAAAGAGGAAGTCCTCCTGATTAATAAATATATATAGGTACCGCAAACGCTTAGTTTACGAAATATTCGACCTTAAAGTTGAAAAATTCGCAAAATTCGAACATTTCAAGAAGCCATTTCACCACATTAAACACACTTTATTCACATTTTTCACTTCAAATTAATTAAATTACACTATAAACTTTTAAATAAATCTACATTTGACACTTTTCGCAGGTCTTTTACCTAGAAAATCTTTATTTTAAAAATTGGAGCGCTGCCATGTGATGATTAAAAAAACGTGTAAAAAAAAGGGATTTCCTATAGTAAAATGGGGGATACGTTCCATGTCATCTAAAAACCGTGTAAGATGAAATAAAGAACTATACTTACCTCGAAAACCCGTGTAACAATGTTGAAACGTGTAAAAAGAAACCGTGTAAAAAATAGTTGGGTGTACTTAAAAAACTCAGTTGGTATTCTTTATACAAAATATGAAGTATTGGTTTTTATAGTTAAACTTCCATTTTTTTATTTGGACAGACTAAAACTGCTCTGCTCTGGCATTATATGCTTATGGGATTAGGCAGGTTTTGAAATTTCAAAAAATCGCTTTTTATTTGTTTGTAAATACTGTGATATGTGTAGAATATAATCCAAAAGTTTCAAGGCAATCGCAATAAAGATATGTAGAAGATAGAAATGCATTCAATCTTTGATCGTATAATATTTTTCTCGAAATATCGTTTTCGAAGTCGATAGTCACGATTTCTCAGAAACTAGTGAAGCGATCTTATTGAAAATTTTCACAGTTTTTCTAAATAGGCTGACCTCATGATTGACCGAAGTACTAAATTCATTTATATTATTTTAGATTAATTCTTAGTCTTTTATGCTGACCAACGCGAGGAGACTTTTGGTTCCAGACACAGATACAGACATACATATGTATGTACATATGTATGTATATTCTATTACTGATATTTATAGTTTAAACTATATTTATAAATAAAACAAAATGTTGTGGACTCTTTGTAATGTATGTACACTCGATTTAAAATTTATATGTATATGTAATTAAGTTCTCATAAACTGATTGAGCATTCTTCGAAAATTATCTCGTCGGGTGCCGTCTTTAATCTTATATTCAGGAAAATTGGACGATCCAATGGACCTAAACGCTCACAATATTTTGTAGGTCCATGCAAATTTTTGTTGGCGTATGTAATCTAACAACCTTATGACGGCCGTAAAGGATGTCGCTAATGCCATTCCCCAATGTTTTCGTAAACGGATCGGACCGGGATTTTTTATCCAGTCAACTTGGCAGAATTCTGCTATTACAGCAACAATAACAACATAGTCGTTAATTTCAACTTGACCGTGCCAAATACTTTAGTGAGGACTTTACCACCTGTCTCGCAGGGCTGTCAATTTAAAAAAAAATAAACTTGTTTTCGTAATGAATAATCACAAATATATTTTTGAATAAAGTTTTATTGAAAAAATAATAAAGGCAAACACAAAACTATTTATTGAAGATACATAGAAGCAACTAAATACATATAAAAGCATGAAATGAATTAAATAAATTCGGATTATTTAAACTTAAATAGTTGAATTCAAAATATTTTTAGTAAAAAAAAAACTAAATTTTATATATGTGCATAAATAATATTATTCTGCGGTCTTTAATATTTTATAGGTGATAATCCAAATAAATTTGATAAATACGTTGAGTTGCGACCTCTTCAGAACGTATCGCTATTAAACGTTCGTTCTTTACTGCATCTGAGTGTTCACCCAGCAAGCAAAAAACGCCCAAATTAATTTCAAATTTTTTTAACCATCTTGGTGTCCAAAATACATCAAGCTCACCCTCAGGTATTTCTATATTATTATAATTATAAGAGGGACAACGTGAAGGTTTAGCTATATTCGATACAAATTGAGCCTTTAATCCCTGCGACTCATAATCAATGCTTTCATCCACAATTATCTTTGGGTACTTTCTCCCCATTACATATATGATATATTCTATAATAGAAATATCTTCACGCAAATCTGGCACGTCATATTCGTCTGGCATTATGTCATTAGGATTAGAAAGAATAGTATTGGCAACGAATTCATCTTTTCCATCTACCTCAGCCGTGCTCCATTTAGCACCGGGTATTGGATTGTACTGCCAGAAATGCTTGCGAATTTCCAATGAAGTTTCCGGATCAGCGAGTGTAGTGACAATTTCACGTAAGTTAGTTAAACGTACATTGATAGGATCGCACCGTTGTTCATCTTTTAAAGCCGGCAAAAATGGCACAAAGCAATCGTTTCCATATTTCACGTAACCAATGGTAGATAGTATTCGATGTATAACAACAAAGTCTTCGGCAAATTTATTTTTAATTGCATTAAATAATTCCAAACGTGGATAATATGGTTGATCGGAAATATTGCGATCTATAAACGTATGTCTAAAAGCTCCATTTATTTTCAGATGCAATCTCAATAACGTAACACGATACAACGCATTTGTCAGGCGATACCAATCGAAATCGTTGTATTTGCTCCCTAAAAAACACCGAATTTTGCGAATTAAAAAACGAATGGTAAAACCAACTGATCGCGTACTGATTGGTAATAATATGGGCTTAGAAGACATATTTATTTATTAATAATAACCAATGGATTTTTTCGAAAAAAAAACTGTCTTAGTCAAATGATGAAGAATTAAAATTGTGCTTTTTCGTTCAAATGCGTTATCTATGCAAATGCTTTACTCTTCCGAAATAGCTTTTCGACAACTGATCACGCATTGTGGAACTTGTTTAACAGAGCCTTGCCAATAGGTTGCAAAAAATATTGTCGCTACAAAGCTTTTTAATTTTGGATCAAAATTCTCACAATAATATGCGATTATAAATAATTTAATATCGCTTGCGGTAACTTAGCCTTTGAATAAAAGAAAAATAATACTTATTTCTTAGTATAAGTATAATCTTTTAATGCGGCGCTAAACAGCTGGTCACAAGGCGAAATCGAAAGTATCGACTGACAAAAAGTCCCCGTCGAAACAGCACGTTTCCTGGGCCTACCGTTAGATGACCTCGACGACAACACAAGTAACCCTTACCATCCTAACGGGGATTAGATAACCGTTAACAACAACAACAACAACAACACTGACAAAAAGTGAAATTATGTTATTAAAAAATATGAGCTTATAAAAAAAAATAAAAATATAAATAAACACGTAAAGAAGGGCCTGGTTGGGGTGCAACCGAACATTTTACACTCTAGCTACTTGCAAGAGTCAAAGCCAGTAAAATACCTTAAGGGGTAAAACTTCAAACAGAAGATGGGAATCCACGCAATTTTATATACATATACTATATAACTCATACACGGACCGACATACATATACGGTATAAGGTTTGTTAGAAAAACTAAAATCATTATATTGGGAAGTCTTTTCGTATTTTGTGTCATATGATATAGTGTTGGAAAAATTAAATTCGGGGAAGTTGAAAAAAAGTTACAGCTGTTCAAAAATGAAGAAATGAAATGGATTTTTTATCCGGTCAGGGACAGTCAACTCGCCAGAATTCTGCCATTACAGCAACAATAACAATAAAGTCGTTAAACCGTCATGCAGTAAATGAAATCGTTGCACTACAGTGTTAACCATTATTATAAAACTTTCATAGAAACTAGAACAGACTTCGCCAACAAAAAGAGTTAATAAATGTACAATATCCGGACACTTCAATTTATCTTGCTCCAGCAAACAAATCTTCTAGTTAATCGTAATAGAATTGATTTATTCAAGCAAATGCCTTCAATTCTAGATAAGACCTGCATGTTTGTTATGATCCACGAGAATGAGTGACAGTGTTGGTAATAGTAATGTAGGTGGGCCGGTGCCGTTTTAACCCATATTCAAATGGTGGACCGGTAACTGTTACTTGTACAGAATAAATTAGCATGCTGTTAGCTATGAGCATAAACATAAATACACACTCGCATATGAATGCAAACAAAATTGACGCTTGCAAAACTTTTCCTACGCCTAACTGGTCATATCTACGATTTCCATCAAACAAATCGCCAAATCAGTGATGCTCGAAGATTTATGGTTGTGGACTTCTGCAATTTCTAACAAAGAAAATAATAAATAAACTATTTGCGGTTAAACATACATACATAAGTGTGTGTGCTGTGCACCAATGCAAGAGAGTAGAATTTCTAGATTTATTGCTTTAACTTTGGTGCTTTCGGAGGCTCACGTAAGAGTTATCTTAAAGAAATACAGATTTGTCAGAACCTTTAAATGCACATAGGAACATATACACATAAACATACACATACACATATGTTTGTTGTAGGTATGTTTATAAAATCAATTCAATTAAAATATAATTCAATTAAAATACAATTTTTCATCTTCTTCGATTGGCGCTTGTACATACATACATAATATGCCCCTACCTATAACCAATTTGTGAGACATAAAGCGAGTTGACTTGCAGCTGATGTCACTATTAAAATCATGAGCCATGTTAAAGGCTTTAATGGACTTTCCTTTGCGATCTCTATTTCATTTGAAGCAAAGCGTATTAATAAATTTTGTGCTGAACAAAAAATAAGCTAATGCATTATATGGGAGTCAAATTTAATCCAACAACAAACAAATGAAAAATAAACCCAAATTCATTCCGCTGTTTGGAGTTATGATTTAGTTGTTATTGCTTGTTCTCAAATTGCCTCTGCGTGCTGTTGAATTCGTGTTGTCCGTTTAATAAGTTTGCCTCGAGCCTGGCCAACCGTCTAACCAACTGAACGAAAGCAGGCATACATACATATCTACATTGTAGTCTAGGTTTAATTGCAATTATGGAAGCATCATTGCTAAAAATATATTTATTGTTACGATTAAATTATGGCAGAGCAATCGGACGGATTTTTTCTGTTATTCAAATATATAGTATGATTAAGCGCTGCTACATTAACAGTCAAAAATAATAGTCATCAAATATAACCAATACCCGGACAGTCTAGGCAGAGTGCAATAACGCATTACTCATGATATTGGCTCATCTGCTGCTTTCCTCCTGTAATTTGAGCAGCTAACGAGGTGAACATTGATGTCCAAAGGAACAAGGATTTCTCGCTTCTAAATCTAACACTCTCCCACACCAAATCCACAGCGACCATACTCACGAACTGGACGAAAGAGTATAGACTTGAGGTTAATATTGTAGTCGATGGCGTCGAGATTCCGACTGTCAAGAACCCAAAGATTTTAGGTGTAACATTTGATAGTCTATGCTACTTTACTCCTCATACGACCGCGATTATCGCCAAGCTACAAAGTCGCAATAAAATCCTCAATTCCCTAGCCGGCAGCATATGGGGAAAATACAATGAAACGTTGCTGGCAACTTACAAGGCAATCGGCCGGCCGGTCCTCAACTACGCTGCACCAATATGGTCGCCTGGATGTAGTGGAACGCAAATGAAGAAGCTACAGACCTGTCAGAACACTACACTCCGGACCACGACTGGATGCCTCTTGATGTCTTCCATTGAACATCTACATAGTGGGACGCTTATGTTCGCTTATGTTACCAGTTAAGGAGCATAATGAGCGGAACCGCCTCATAGGAACATCAAGAGGTCTTTCCTCAATTACGTCGACGACATCGAACAATACGCCGACCGGACTTCGGATGCAACTAACTTCCGATAGGTACTGACTGCCATTCACAGTGGAGCAGTCAACACCTTCACCGACTCCTTTACAGTGAATGGCGTTCTTGGAGTCAAATCACCACCCGTTGCAGCCGAAGAACTCAAGTTGCCGCAAGAAACGAGAAACGCGAGTGATCCTTGTGCAGCTTCATTCTGGATAGTGTGGCAGGTTAAACTCCTACTTATCCAGAATATACCCCGACATATCCAATATATGTCCTGCGTGCAATGAGCCTCCGCATGACACTGGCCACCTCTTTGTCTGCCCTGCCAACCCCACTCATCTGACACCCTTTTCCCTTTGGTCCAACCCCGTCGAAACAACACGTTTCTGGGACCTCCCATTAGATGATGTCGATGACAAACTTACCATCTTAACGGGGACTGGATACCCGTTAAAACAACAACAACCACAACAAGGATTAAGTCTCGTCTGCAACAATAGTTGTTGTTGTGCAATCCAGTGAAATAAGGAAACAGTTCCTAATTATGCTACGAATTTCCGGCTCCTTGGGATATTAGAAATAGGACAACATGAATCAGACCTTAAATAGCTATGCACCTAGACTAGCAAATTGTTAAGAAAAACTGTGAAGAATCGTGACAGCTTCCATCCTCCATGCTTCGCGAGGAAAGTGAAAATCGTACGAGTGTGTGATATGGAACCAACCCATGTATGGTTCTAAACACCTTGACTCATTCACTCTGATCAACTCACAAAACTAAAACGCGTAGCGGGTACTTCGTTTTCCTTCTTTCACAGGAGTGGTCCCTATCTTTTGTCATTCCATAACAAAAGCTTCAAGTATTCTATCGTTAAATTTAAATATGGCGGGAGAGTGTTAAACAGATTCGATCAACTACGTAATTTGCGCCAAACGTAACAATATCAACGAGAGTGGCTCACGCTCATCTAGCCCTTGATTGAGAACACTATTGACGGCTGTGCAATTTCTGAGGCACATCTATAGTTGCTGGAGAGCCCGAGAACGTTGTTGGTTCTTGCCACCACAAGAGACAATTTAACCGTTCTGATTACTTTGCGGTCTTGAGAGTGTGCGCTCTGAGCATGCTTTGGAGCAACAAACAGCACTTTGAGTGTTCGTACTGCCTTAACAAAATCGGCTTCGGAACGAAACACGCGCCAAATGCAAAAGCACACACACACGCATACATATATAGAGAAGCGAAGTGCAGTGGAGTAGCTGTTGGCTCTATTGAAGCAGAGCAGTATTTCCGTTTAGCACACAAACACACACACATATACATGCAGCGTGTTACAAATCAGCAAGTCAGCGGTTATGCTCCACACCAATTTGAACGCCGCCTAAACGAAGCGCAGCGCAAGCTTAGCGCGATCGCGATCAACAAGTGTGCTCGTGCTTTTCCGTGGCGTTCAGCAGACGGCCGTTTGATTCAGTTCGTTTAGTTTCTCACGAGCGGTCTTTTGGTTAAAACGTTGCTTTCTTGTCGGGCGGATGGTGGCGCATGCGCACTTCACTTCACCACTGATCCATTGGGATTTCTATAAAGAGAACAAAAACAAATACAAATAATAATAATAAACGACTAGTTTGTGCCATTCATAAATCTTTATTAATAAACGAAATTGAAAACGAATGCATTTGTGCACTAACATACATACAAACATACTTGCGATATAAATATCTACGACTTTAATGTGATTGTGTTCAGTAGAGAATCCAGAGCCAAAGAGTTAATTAAACGGGTTGACAAACTCTATATTTAAGAACATTGAAAGAAGCTGACTTTTTAGTATTTTTTTGTTTTTTTTTTTTTTTTTTGAAATACGATTTTAGTATTTGCGTTTTTGAAACAACCAAGCAACAGCTGTTAATGCTGCCTACGCTGCCAGCGAAAAGTTGCGGCTCACCTGGTGGGTGGCAGTGTAAAAACGAAAGGTGGAGAGCGAGTCAACAGCAAATACTGGTTAGAATCGAAAACATTCGCGCATATGTGCATAGAAGTGCACGCCTAACTGCAAACAAACACGCACACATACACATGTAGCATGTATGTGCATCTAATTCAAGACGTTTAACAAAACGAGAGGCGCTTTTTGAAAAACTGGTAGCGAAAACTAGAATTTCTGTGACAATTTTTCATGTGCCAAAACGCACATTCACACATACATATGTATGCGTGCATAAGTAAATGTGAAGAAAATATACAAAATCGATTTGGTTTCAAGTAAAGTGTAATTAACAAATCGCAGCGCCTTTGCAGAAAAGTATCGTGCGCGTGTGTGTGTGTGTGAGCAACTTAGAACGTCACAAGTGCAGTTAATGCAACGCGCAAACAAAACATTCCCTCATACATACCTGTGTATGCACTTAAAAAGCGAGCTTGTGCGCGTCAAAGTGAAAATATTTGTAGTGAAACGCGAGTCGAGGCGGCTTTGTGCGCCAACTTGCAACATTTGCACTTCCGCTCCACGCGACACCGCTGCGCCAGAAGAACAGCCAGCCGCGACGCCCACCTGTTGGCCGATCAGTGGCATTAGTTTACCTGCTTAACACATACAGCTGAGCTGACTTACAGCCGCAGTGCGCCCTCATACGCACATATTCACACATTCACACGTTTTTGAAGGCGAGCGAAGGTTGGCCTGCCGTTTATTGGCGCGGTAAGTATTTACACAAGTATAGCTGCATAAATAGGTTTATGCGAGTATACAATCGTATTTGATTCGAATATCTAGGCAAAAATTAGAAAAATATTCAGTTATCACGCTTAATTGAATTTTGCCAAGTGCTAAGTTATCTGATCAGCTGAGAAAATGTGAAAAAGGCGGTGCGCAAATATTTATGGATCGCTTAATGTTATGCTAGGCGCTGGCAATTGCTTTTGCAAATATGAAAATGCGATACAGGGTGCTTCGAAAGCAAGTTCACACTTCGTGTAGTGTTATTGTTTAGAACAAAAAACATTTTTTTGTGTTTGCTCTATATTATCGTTACAAAAAATTAATCAAAATTGTGTGTAGAGTCACAAAAAGTGAAAAGACGCAAAAATACTTTATTTTCTAAAATTGTTGCGCTTTGCTCTTCGAAAGCAAAACATATGTTTTATCGAAAATTCGACTTCCAGGGAAATTTTTCAACAGGGTTTCATAACTCAAACGTGGATGTGATATTCGATTTTCGATCACAAACAAAGTTCGAATATATATTTAGTACCGCTTTATTTGTAATGCTAATTGTATCCTAAATATTATATTAAGTTTGCCACGAAGTTAGTAACACCCAGAAAGCAACTTCGGAGATGGCGAAAAATATACGGTATATGTTTAAAGAATCAGCGTGACGAACTGAGCTAATTTAGCCATGTCCGTCTGTCTGTGTATACTCGAAATAGTCCCTAAATTTTTGAGATATTGCTCTGAAATTTCGCACAGATTTTTTTCTCCTCAAGAAGCTGTCGCTTTGTCGGTATCGGACTAAGATTCAATGCAGCTCTCATACAAGTTGAACGATAGGAATCAAGTGCTTGTATGAAAAACTTTTTTATCTGACAAGATATCTTCAAAAAATTGGCACGGATTAGTATCCAAAGCATTTCTACTATATCTGAATATATTTTTTTTTAGATTGAACGATTATATCATAGCTACGTAGCATAACGTTTTTTCTTGCTTTCAATTCGAACCTTTTGTACGGTTAATTACTGAAGATTTTCCTTTATATAATGATTATTGTTTTTGAACTTCAAATAATAATAAAAAAGTTGCAACGGTCTGGCAGCTTGCTGAAAATATTTAAAACAAAAAAGTATAAGATTTGAGCGTACTTCTGTTTAATCCTTAGTCAAAGCTCTGAGGAAGAGTGTGACTCAGGATCAAAGGAAAACTATTAAAGAAATTAAGATGATTCCAAACATGTTTGTATGTCTATTAGGGTGCTTAAAAAAAATTATTTTGCAAAAGTCTACTAAAATCTCTCCAAAACTTACAATTAAGAAGTTATATTTTGCATTGAATTATAAAATTGAAAAAAAAAAATTTTTTGCTTTAAAATAATTAAACTTCAATCGCTAATATTTTTTAAGGGGTCATATACAGTTAAAAGGCCGGAAAAGCGAATTTTCCAGAATTTTTTTCTGAAAAAACTTTTAAATTTGTTGATCCAAAAATGTGTGCACTTATTATGGTATTTTTTAACTGCATTTTAAGACTTAATATTAGTAAAAAATTTTGTTTGGAAAGGAACTACGGTTGATCTCCGCGAGCTGCTATCAAAAAAGACGTTTTGCGGTAAGCACTATATCTCTAAACTTGATACCGTTGAATATAAAGAACCAAACAGATTTCGTTAAAATAATAATCTATAAATTAATCAAAGGTATAAGCAAATTTTTTTTTTTTTTTTGAAAAAAATGGCGGTTTCTAAAAAAAAATCGATTTTTGACCAAAATTTCGGCTTTAAATTGTTTATAAAAAAAGTTTTTATCGGTGAGAAAAAATTTTCGATTAATTACCAAAAACATATACTTATTTAAGGGTCAGCAGGGTAATCTGGCCTGTTTTTTCGACATTTTTTTTTCGTAAAAATTTTTATTCTACAATAGAATTTTTTTCACATATTATGAGGTATATCGTGGAGTGTATAAACAATTTTTTTCGGAATTTTTTGATGACATCTGTCGGAGAAATAGCTGGATGAATGAGACGCTTTTTTTCACTGGCGGACACCATTTCTCATGTTTAGATTATCTGAAACACAAAAACCCAATTTATTCCCTACTAGAATCATGAAAAAATGTTTATAGATAAAAAAAGTAATTTACGTTTTTTTTTTTTAATTTTTCTCCATGTTTTTTACATAAATTTTATCATAACATTGTCAATAAATTACACTGTCCAACAAATGAAGACTTTTTGAATAGAACAGAATAGCGACCCCATAATTCTGAAAGGGTATGTTGAGTAGATCATTTTTGTAGAACAAACTTATGGTCCAGCACGTCTGAGTTTTTTTTTACAGTGGGTCAAAGTTTTCATTTTTTGGTCGAAGGGAGCATTATACTATATGAAAAAAATGTTGTAAGTTAATGTCTGAGAGAATTCTTATGGTCAGAGTTGTATTGTGGAATTGTATGATGATTATTTTTGTGGAAGATCTTAACCCTTTAACTGGTTTCTTTATGGGTAAATTTGACCCTTTTTTCGAGAAAATCAAAAAATATCGTTTAAAAAAGGACATTTAAGGATTAAGATATTCTACGAAAATGTTTGGCGGAAAATTTCAGTGGGGGTCACCAAAGACACCATTGTTGTAAATAAAGCCAGTTTTTGAAAATTCTAACTGCATATAACCTTTAAAACGGTTAGGTTTACAAAGATATCGTAAAATTTTGTAGAGCATACAATTTCCTACAAAATCTATGTATGAAACGAGTAGTAGTAGTTGAAAGCAAAATATGAATTTTTCTATTTGTTAATAAGCAAAAGAATAGAAAGTTATAAGGCGGATGACCTTCCCGCTACAATTAAGTGCTTATAATTGTAGAAATTTTCGTACAGGTGTCAAAAAACCTATTTTGCAGATTACCAAGCGAAAAAATATAGTTTTCAGCCACCCTAATGTATATGAAAAAGTACTAACATACATATGTTTTTAAATATTTACTTATGTATAAAAAATATGTTTAAACTCCAGAAGATGCGCACAACAGACACATCCTAATCATTTGAGTGCCCATTAAGTGGCATATGAGCTCTAATAATGCACTTATCTACATACATATATACATATATATGTGTACATACATATGTATATATGTACAACATATCTATCTCCATTAAGTAGCCAAATCATTCGGCAGATAAAACGTTCAAAATCAAACACTCAAGTGCGCCTGTGAAATTAAGTGTATTGATTACTTAAATACAATTATACACTCATGATACAAAACATGCACTTCATAAGCAATTGGCAAACATTTTTGTTATCGCTGTGAATATATATGTATGTATGTATAAGTGCAATATGAACATAAAAAGGTGAATCTGCTTGTGTTTAGGTACTACTTTTTACTGCTTTCGTTGGACCAAGGAACTTTTGGCAAAGATAAAGGCACCCAACAGATATGATTAGAAGCAAGCAAAATAAAATAAATATGGTAATACTCGAGAGAGGAAGTTGCTCATTGATTTGAAAGTGGAGTCAACAAACAAAAGTAGCAATACAAGATTTAAGGGATTTATGCGACAATTAAGAAGAGACCACCAAGCAGATAGATAAGAAGAGCAGGTTGACACTGCAGCTATGAGCACAGAGGACGCAAGAAAACGATTTGATAAGAAAGCTAGCGAAAGGGATGTGCATGTGTGCTCTAATCTAAGTATGGAAACTGGAACTCTTAGGCCAGTCATGTATTTGATTAAGCGCAACGATAAGACTTTGCTACAACTAAGACTGCATTACAGCGCCACTATTTGTGTGGCACTATTACACTTTCATTTATAAATATTTTACTATCGAACGATTAAAAAGCGTTAAACGCAGCGCAAACGAGAGATAACCCAAAAAACCGACTATCTCTATGTGCATATACATACCATACATATATGTATGTATAAAAGTCTACTTGAATATATTCCTCCATTATTATATTTCAAATATCTGTATGACCATCCATTGCAACGCAGCCGAAATCTCGTTTTCGAGCTTGCATTCGCTTTGCTCTTAATTCAGTAAATATTTTCGAACACAGAACACAGAAGAAGGCAAACAAGCGCATAAATTAACCAAAGCCACAATTATTTGCTGCCACCGAGCGATAAAAACAAACGAAAAAGCTTACTAAACGAGTGAATAATCAAATAAAAATAAAAACCGTCGAAAATATTTTCTAATGTTCGCGGGTTGTTAAGCTAGACGCTAAAAAAATCGGAGAAGTTAACACGAAAGTCAACAGGAATTCTTAGAATGTGTCTTTGATGCTTTTGCCGACGGCATAAATCAGCTTGCAATGCTTTTCTAAGCCAACAGCAACAAGAACAAGCGGTAAGCTCGGCAAACATAACTTTGCAAAGCACAAAAACCACAAAACTACACACACACACACGCACAACTTTATGCATTAATGAGCAGCGGGTACCTGCTGAAGGATACGCTTGCACGCTTCGCTAAGCAACAACAACAGCAATCGGCTTTATCAGAAATTAATAAGAACTTCTTTGATATCACTATTTCCTTTTTGGCTCACCTTCGCGTAATTAATGTCAGTTGTTGGCTTTTGTACACACACACACGCGCATAATCCACGCAACGCCTTATTTCAGCGCGTTAATTCCGTTTTTTGGCACATTCATTTGAATTTCGAATTTGAAATTTGAAAATGTTTGAAAACGCCAAGTGGCGGCAGCAGCGCCGTTTCTTTCACTCCTCAAATGGCCGCGACAGGCACTCTTTATCGAATCAATCGATCGCATGTAGGCCCAGAAACAGTTAAAAGCTGCCAAAACTGTCTAATTCGCGCCATATATATAATGTGACAGCGACAACAACAAGAAACACACGCGCGCTTTGCCCTCTTTGTTGGCCAACACTCAACGGACCGTTTCCACATTGTAAACGTATTGTTGTTGTTGCTGCTGCTACTTACACACACACACATACGCAGCCCTCAAAGTCACTTGCCAAATATGGTGGAGCTGTTATTGGTGTTTTTGTTGTATGTTCACTTTACGCTATGCTTGTTGTTGCTTGTAGTTGTCGTGTTTGTTTGTCAGCGAAACTTTCTGCTTTTGTCAATTTGCCGATTTTAAAAAGGAAATACATGTTTTGCGAAAAGCGCCTGCACAAGGCAGATCATCCATCAGTGTGTCTCTAAGTGTCTAAGTGTTTATGTGTGTGTATGTGTGCGGTTGAAAGTGTTGCGGAATTAATATTAAATTTCTTTGTTTCTCTATCATCGAGCTATGTAAGTCTGTGTGTAATATTTAGGCAAATGATTCCGCATCAATGTTGCAATCAAACGTCAATAAAACAGACAAATCATACAGTCAGCCACGAAAGTCAGCGTACCCTCCATCAAAAAAACAATGCTTGCAATGGAATAAGTCTCACATTATAAAACCCTCTCGATTTCCATAATTTATATTATTTTCGAAAAAGTAACTTTAAATGTGTTTTTTGAATCTTTATTACAAATACAAACCGTTTAAAAGGTTAAAAGTTCTATCGAAGAAAAAAAGTCAAACGAAACAAAAAATAAGAAAAAAGTTATACTCGGTTGCCCCGACTCTCTTAATGCTCTTCCCAAACCATTTCACTTCGCTTTAAAAAACTTAAAGTCACGAAAATTTACCTTATTTTAGAGATCGAAATTCTTTATGTTATGAATATGAGTTTTAAATCTAGATATAAACCAATTCCATTTTAATTCAGCGCTAGATCACATAATCTTTTAGAAAAATGCAGGCGGAAAAACAGAAATCATTATATGTGGTGTTTTTAGGACAGAGAAACGACAGTCCGTACATTAATTTGGACATTGCTCAGATATACTTGAAAGGACATTTTTAAGGAAATTTTTTAATGTCAACTCACACACTGACCGACTTATTCTTCATAAGATTTGTTAGAAAAACCAAAATTATTATATGAAGTATATGTGAGTTGGAGATAGTATGAACCCGATTTTATCTTTTTTTTTTTCCAATACCACAAAGTATTGTATTAACATGCCACATATAAATAAAATGTTCTCCGGGTTTCATTAAAGTACCTCACATACTATCAGAAATCTATACTGAGTGAAGTCAGCCAGGTGGTAGGCCAATAAGCCACACATAGACCAGTTTTGGTCCTTTGCTATACCAGCCCAGTTACTAGGTCCTTGAAAAGTAGTCATGCTTTAGGATGCCTGCGCTTGACGTTAAAATAAACACACTCTGCGGCATCACTATCGATACCTCTTCCAGTGTATCGTACCATGAAGACCCCAGATGCTTATAGCGTAGTCTTGCCAACCTGGGACACGTGCATAAGAAATGCTCAATTCTTTCCCTGGTGCTCTTCTCTAGACATTTTCTGCAGACTTCTCGATCTGTCAACCCTATTCTACGGACATTATGTCGCCACCAGCAGTGACCAGTTAGTATTCCCATCATGTTCCCACAGTCTCTTCTATGAAGTGCCAATCGGAATTTTTTGTAATTCCGATCTACGGTTCTGCACATGACTTTTGCAGTTTTGCACTCAGGTAGCTCATTCCATCGGGTTTTAATTTTCATTACCGTGCTTCTATCGATATCGTCGTATAGACAATGCATGGGTTTCCTTATGTTGATCACATTTTCGGATATTAGCCCTACACCATTCCTGGCAATTTCGTCCACTATTTCATTGCCATCGATACCTTTGTGGCTTACATACATACATAAAATCCAGAAAAAAGAAGTAAAGTTGCTTGCTTCTGGCAACATTTTTCACTGCCGTCCTGCTTCCCAAGACACTTCTGGCGGATATGCGATACGAGGTTACTGCCTTCTTTGCTGCTTGGCTGTCTACGTAGATGTTGACTCTGGAATCGCCTGCAGATGCATTAGAGGCCAGCTCCGCAACTTTCGCATTAGTAAAGACCTCATCTTGAAATATACTGCTGTGGTCTGGCAACTTAAAGGGCTGACTTATGCCTCCATCGTCCATTTTTGAGCCATTCGTATATAAGTTCAAGGCGTTGCACGTAGCTAACATACCTTTACGCCAGCCGTCTTTTACTATGTTTATTTTGAACCTTCTTTCCTATGTTCGAAAATCCTGATGGTAGTTATATGGGGGATAGGAAAAGTTTTCTATCGATTTTATTCATTTTAGGCGCAAAGGTACACTGTTTTGAGCAAAACACTCTCTCTCATTTTCATTGATCATCATATTCACATATTGGCCGATATATTCGGTACCCGGAAGTTCGAAAAACTTTATATTAGGTATATGGGAGCAGAGAAAGTGTTGGCCCGATTCAAACCAATTTTGAAAAAACATTATCCCTGAATTTCTATCATATGTATTACACATTGACCGATATTTGCGGTATAAAGTCAACTATTTGTAATGAGGGTCTTTTCATACCATCTTGGGTAAAATTCTATGACCATGTCCTTTTTAGTTATTTATTTATCTCATTTTTTGTTGTTTCTAACAGTATCTTTATATGAGAAGTGGACGGGGATATCTTCCGGATGCATATGTATATAATCTCATATTTCGATTAGTTTTAGGTAATACGTACAACCGTTAGGAGAACATAACTATTATACTCTGTAGCAACATGTTGCCAGAGTATAAAAATCATCTACCCACTTGCCTCAAAATCCATTCTCACTCATATTTTTAAACGTATATTGTACCTTTCGCGGTTAATCAATCAAAATTGAGTCTAAATTTAAACTTGCACCTAAAATACTTTGATTATTAGCGTAAACAAAAGGAAAATAATATTTATGAATATTATTGTTGTTCTTTCTGTGGAAGCCTCCACATTTGATTTGCATGAATTTACACTGTGAGGTTCGTGTTTTGAAATATGCACATGCAGAGAGTAATAAATGAGTGATCGTGCCATCTAGTACAGCATAGCACTTAGTTCATAAGCAGACAATTAGTTAGTATGCAAATCAGCGCCTGAACAATTCATTCAAGACTTTATTTGTTGTACAACAATAAATGCGGCAAATAAATTACGCTATTATATAAGTCGAGTTTAAAGAGTCGAGGCAAAGTTAAGTGCACTACGAACACACTCACACATACATGAATTTAAGAATGTATGTATGTATGTGTGTAAATTTGTATCAATATTCCATAAAAATAATTGCAGCGGCGGCAGCGGCAGCGGGACAACACGAACACGAACGAAGAATCGGCACATTGCAGCAATCATAACAGAACAACAACAACCTTTAGAGTGAATGCACTTGAAGAAACAAATTGGAATGCAAATTAGTAGGTTTTCGAAAGAAGAAACCGTTACATTCTTGCGCAATCGGTTATGAGGAGCGCATGCTTGCAATTGATAGAGGAGAAAAGATAAATAAATTCTTATTTCACCACTTTTTTCTTCAAGTGTATTCTCGTGCATTTGCATGTAGGAATTGTAAAACGCTTTTGAGCATAAAATAAATGCCTGCCGAGCTGGGCTCGCTTACCTACGTGTTGAAATGCTTAAATTGTACGAACCGCAACGCAAAACAATCAAGCCTCGTAAGACCGAAGAAGACAAAAGTGGCAATGAATTGTGTAAAAAAAGATTTTATTTTGAAAAGCAGAATTAAAATATAATTCGCATTCACACATACACATGCACCACACCAGCTGAAGCACAGTGGGTGTTAATGTGATTGCTGATTGCACGCTTGTTGCTGGCGTTGTTGTTGTTGTTGCTGCTGCTGCCGCCAAAACCCACACAAAATGCGCCACCGACACGACACGGCTTCTTAACCAGCGCTCGAAAGTGCCAACAGACAGACAAATTTTGCAAACAGGAAAAATAGTAGTGTACGAAGCCTACAACAATAAAAACGTAGAAACCCGCAAATAAATGAAACCAGCAGCTCAATAAAATAATAATAAAATTAATAGCGCTTACGTACTTATATCAACTCGTAGATATGCAAGTACACGTTTACGAATTTCACACACGCGCATACATACGTACATATGTGCATATGCTTGTGTTTGCTTGCCGTCCACGTTGAATGCAGAGTCTGGCTGCTCATCAAATCTCCATAAATCAGTTAATTTAAATTTTGATTTCGCATTCGGGAGCGTGTAACGCGCTTACCATTCTTACTAAATTAATATTGATGCTTTGTGAACACAACTTCCTATACTTACATGTGTATGTATGCATAAGTATATATGTATGTATGTATTTACTTGTTTATATGTATATAGTGTTTTTATGAAATCCGTCGTTACGGAAAAGAGCTTTTCGATTTCTTTCTTATTCATAGTGAAGTATTCTCAATATCGACCTTCATACATAGATATGTACATATGTATATATTTGGGAGTATTTCCTTTGCATTTACCTTTTCAAAGAAAACTTTCTAGGTATTAGGTGAATAATCAAAAAAATATTTTGTATGTATATATGTACATAAGTATATACGAAAACAAAAGTGATCCTAGATTTCATGTATATTATGATTCTCATACTTTCGCTGTATCGCTTTATCGAGCTCGTATTCTTCTCTCATTGTCCCTACATTTCAAATTATTTCTATGAAAAGCTCTTAAATGGCACAGAGATCTACTATTGCTTGCCGAAGAGTGACCGCTGCTTGAAAACTGAGTCCCAAAAGCCGTAAGTAATGCGCATCTCAGCATTATAGACGTTTCTAGCTAGTCTATTTACCGTTATGTCTATGAAAATGAACGAATTGTCTAAATTAGAGCGCTTAACTTAGACTAATCGACTAACTGGATTAACCGTCATAAGCTTTGGTCATAAGTCGATGACTCTTCGATTAACCGCTAATTTTTTGACTCTCCGGTTAACCGCCAAAAAGGTAGGGTCGTTTGCACGTGAACTGTTTAGGCGGCGAAGCCGTTTAGGGTCAGCTTCTTATGTGAATTGTGTGTACGTGTAATGTGGGTATCGAGTCCAATCCCTTATCATCAGTCCTCGGCTACGAGGTCTGACCGGAGATTTAATTCTGGTACCACGGGGAGCCGGAGCCCTTTGAGTTCGCTCCAACCCGCTAATGCGGACTGGTCACTCGGTAAGTATCGTGGTGGTTGTGGTTAAAACCCGGATGCGGTAAGAACTGACACTTTGTCAGTTTAATGTGGAGTAGCATTGCAACCGGGTGCCGGACCCAGGGTACGACAGAGGTTTTAGATGGACCTCGAACCCTACCAAGGTGGTTAATGTGTCCATTTCACACTGGCAATTGGTACTAAAAATGCCAGGTGCAAATCAACGCATTCATTTGATCCGCTGTACTTTTGAGCGCCGTGGGGTAAGGCTGTCGTCAGCTGGTAGCCACGTTAAACACAGCAGACGTTATCCGAACGGTTACGTTGTCGACTATTTGGCCGCTAGATGACGACTATTCGAATAGTATTAATCATTTAATATTCATATGAACGGTTACAAAATATCATTCAAATAATCGGCTTTCACATTATTCGAAAAAATTTTAGAGCTCTTGTCTAAATGTTTTTGTGGAAGCACCTTTACCTTTGTCTTTTAAAGATCTCTTGTGTCTGGATTAGTCAATACAGCTATACAAGTATTTACGTCAGCAAAATCGGACAGCGGACAGTTTTTCTTTGACTCAAGACATTATATCAACTTGTGAATTTCAAAAATCCAGTTTTATATATTAAATGTACATTTATTGGAGAATATTCTCCAAAATTTTAAAGCTGATAAAGAGTTTCGGAAATATGAGCATATCTGTAAGAATTTTTTGAGTTAGTTTAATCGGATCTCAAAATTGTAAACACGTTTTTGTCGAAACGCTGTTTTCAGAGTCAGTGAGGGGCATTCCAAAACGGCTTGGTCACTTGTTTTGAAATCTTCACATCATCTTCTTCGATACATTTAACAGTGAACTATCGAAGGAATACGATTTTTGATAATAATTTCGATTTTTAAGCCATTCTGAAAAATTAATTTTTTCTCAAAAAATATTTTTTTGATTTCGAATTTGCCAAAAAAGGAAAACAAAACTTTCACTACTCCCTCGTATTAAATGTTAAAAATATTTTTTTTTTATTTAAGATAATTCTAAGTAGCAAAATCTTCTTAAACATTTTTCAAAATGATTCGCCGGTGACTAAAGTAAATTAAATGCTCTAAATTTTAATTTTTTTTTTTAATTATTTATTGATTAAATTAAAATAAATGAATTTCGAAAAAAACGCGGTTTATTTGACATGCAGGTGTATATAACTTCTTTCTAATCTGTTTTCCCATTCAATTCGAAACTAAATCAATTACCTCTACTATTTCAAAGATTCAGATAGGTTTTTTTCAATGAAATTTCTCCACCCTAGTACAAAATTTTATAAATTTTTACTGCTTCAACATTTTTAATTAGAAAATAATTGTTTGTTACGACGAAGGCAACACCTCACCTCACTGAACCTCACCGAACCCTGAAACGAACAGAATTGAGTTCCCACACAGATGAATCGAGGGAATTATCGTCTGTAGGCGCTGAGAACAAACCGAAAATCAATAAAATTAATAACAACAATTCGGACCATTCGGTCACTGCCATCAGAGCCATCAGAGCCACAATAGTCCGAAATCAATCATCGGTGTACACTTTTGCGTGTCATTTATTGACTTTGAGGCACACGTTTCCAGCTGCCACTCGGCTGTATGCGTTGTAGTTTTTGCTTTGTGCTCGTATGTGGGTATGTTCTTAATCCATTTTTGTTACACTTGTATTTTTGTTGTTCTGTTGTAAAATATACACCGTATATGTATGTGTACGCGTGTGTAACGTGCACTTGCGTTCATGTGGAAAGCCTTGCCATTTTTGGCAACCTGCTCCGGTCCAGCAGCCACAACTCGCTCAGCTGGTGGCAACTGCCATTCAGCCGCGCATAGGAAGCATTTCTGCTTTGTTAGTTACAACCCCTTCGGTGCGCCTTGCCGCGCTTCACCTTGCGCAACAATTCCATATTTGAGTCGAACACACTTTGCTAAATTGCTAGAAACGCTCGCAGCTCGCGGCCCAGCAGCTTTTTGTTATTGACGTTGTGAACGCTTGTCGTTAACACGTTGTGCGCCACACGGCTGATTTATGTTGGCATTTAGTATGTATGTATGTATGTGTGAATGTGTGTAAGTGCGTTGTAATTAAAACAAAATCATTGATGAGCAAAATGAAAAATTTTACAACATTATTTCAACTCACACACACATACATACAAATATGCATGTTAAGGTAATTATTTCCTAATAAATATATGCGTCCATTTGTCGTACGCATTTGTGTTTGTGTGTTCGTGTAAATGTTTATGCAGCCTGTTAAATTCTGTTTATTAACGGTTTGCTTGTCAATTGTTGTAGCTGCTCGTCATTTGTGGCATTTCCGGTTCTATGGCGCTTTTAAGGAGGATCTCTACAGGTGTTAGTTTTGCTCGCGGCATTATTTGTGTAACCAGTTTCTATGTTATACCTAATTCCATGGAAATCGTTTTAATGGCTGGCTTGTTCAGTTTGCTTTCGAAATAATGAATTGATTTAACTAATGAAGACTACTTGTATCTAAACATATGTATACTGAAGCTAAAATTAAAATTATTTTATTATGTACATAAATAGTTACAGGAAAGAATTTCAATTCTTTTATATATTGATAATTGACCCCTTAAATTTTCAAATGTAATTTATTTCATTTACGGGGGTATTATTTATATTCCTACTTTTTGAAAAATTGTCAACTATTTTAAAAACTAAAATTTTGGAAAAATTAAAAAATTCAAATTTTTGAAAACACTGAAATCTCATTATCTTTTTTTAATTTTTTGGAATAAAAAAAAAAAATTATTGTAAATCAATTGTTTTAAATTTTTAAAGGTATATTCATGCATATTTTAAGAATTTACGGTAATATTTTTCAAGAAAAAATTACAAATTTGTAAAGTAATTCTAAAAGACTTGGATGAACGGTCTTTTTACGATTATAACTATTTGAAAAAAAATTTTTCTTTTTTTTTTGTAAAAATGTCTGCCAAAAATCAAATTTTCAGTTTTTTCCCGGAAATGGCGTCACAATGACCGAGTTTAAAATAGTTTCATTTTTTATATGAGAAAACAAATTATTGAAAAAAGGTTTTTTTTAACCCGACCAAACTCATGTAACCTTTTAAGAAAAAATTTGGTAGTGATGAACCCATTTGTCTCTGAGTAATCACTCAAGCAAATTTAAAAAGTGTAGTCTTGAAAAATACGCGATTGAAAATAAATTGAAGACTTTAACTCAAAAACTATTTGAGATGTAGTTTTTAGTATATTATTTTTAAAGGTATACGATTTCGGCCCCTAAGTGACAATATAAATTAATAAAACCATTCTTGCAACATAATTGAACGTTTTGATCATTTAAAATATCAATTCAATACCTTCATTGGTTCCAAAACTCCCCAAAATTTTTTTAAATAAAGAAGGTACTTACAAAGGCTGAACTCTGAAGAATGCTTAAAAGCTTTTGAAAAACAAAGAAACTTTTTTACATTTTTGAACTCAGATACTTTTTTAAGCGGTATGAATGTGTTTATATCAAACAATTTTATTAACTACCCTTTGTTTACGCCCATTACAAATTTAACTGAACTTCTGGCGCTTTTGATTTCCCCCCGCTTACAATTAATGTCAGTTTAAACGCCAAACGAGATTATCTATTACCGACAAATAGAAATAGGTTTTACTCGCTTAAGAGCCTGTGTAAGAGCCAAACAAACAAATTGCCAAGAGTTGAAACAAACAAATCACTCAAAATAAATAATTACAAATTGGGCTTAGGCAACAACAATACAGCAACAGTAAAATAAGTAAAATAAGCCGTCATAAACAATTTATATTAACTTTCCGGCACTTTGCATTAGACCTTTGCTGATTATATATTGTATGTATGTATATACATATGTATATATATAAATACATATATAAATAAAATATTGCTGTGAATTATAGCTGTCAATTTGTCAGCAGATTTTTTAGACAATTCAGCGTTGTTATTATTATGTTGTTACTAATTTCCGCAGGGCGTAGCATTTATGGAGTCAAAGTGAGAAAAGTGAGATACAAACAAATAAAAAAATAACTAATAATTAAGAGAAGATTTAAAAGCTGAGCCTTAAAGATCAAAATATTAAACGGGATAATGAAAGATTAAATGTGTATGCTATTCTGTATAAGTACTTATTAGTTTAATCTGCTATAGTATCCAGAACGAAGCTGCACAAGGGTCACTCTCGATTCTCTCGGCAACTGGAGCTCTTCGTCTGCAATGGGTGGTGATTTGACTCCAAGTACGCCAATTACTGAGAGGGAGTCGGTGAAGGTGTTAATGGCTCCACTGTGAATGGCTGTTAGTGCTTGTCGAAAGTTAGTTGCGTCCGAAGTCTGGTCGGCGTATTGTATTATGTCGTCGACGTAGTTGAGGAATGATTTCTTGATGCTCCTAGGAGGCGGTTGCTCTCCAAACAAAGCAGGAACTGCTTTAGCTACGCGTTCGATAGCAGACATCAAGAGGGATCCTGTCGTAGTTCGGAGTGTAGTATTCTGACAAGTCTGGAGCCTCCTCGTCTACGTTTCACTGCATCCAAGCGACCACCAGTTCCCACAACTGCAGGTTCTACGCACCGGAATTTACCCGGATTTTATCCGGCCAAGGGCTGTTATTTCGGAGATCTAACCCTATTTAAATCGATTGTACGGTTGAAAGAGAAATCTCCAACTTTGTAGGTTTTCGATGCAGTACCCGCCGGTGGAAGCAAAAAAAGAGGAAGAGGAGGAAGACCTCCACTCCGTTGAAAAGATCAGTTTGAGAAGGACCTGGCTGCACTTGGCAACTCGAATTGGCGCCAAATAGAGCAAAGAAGAGACGACTGGCGCGCTATTGTTAACGCGGCTATAACCATAAGAGCCAGTAAAGAAGAAGAGGAGTGTGTTGCTTTAGCGCTTAATCAATAGCACGCTTAATAGTTGCATTAACAACAAATATTTTTTTGTTTTGCTCGGGGCGCTGATATTCAACCAATTACACCTGTGAAACGGCTAATTTTGTGGTTTAACTACGTCTGTGCATGTGTATTCTAAAATGAAATGAGTGCGTGTAACCACAAGGGCGCGAATGTTTTGTAATATTTAACTCCACTTCATTGTTTTATTTTTCAAGCTAAAAAGAAGCAGCAACAACCACAACGCCAAATTACAACCTTCGCGCTTTATCGCTTTGGCCACGGTCTTTACCCACTCGCACTGTCCGGGTAGTCTTCGGTTTGCGAAATGAGCAATTGTCTTTTGTTTTGTTTTTGGCATTTAATTTGTGGTTTTTCGACATGTTCGTCAAACTTTAATAAAACGGTTTGCATTGTTAGCTTTTTTATTTTATTACCCATTTGTTTGGGGTCTATAGTTTTATTGCCCCATACTTTAAACTTGAACATGAAAGAGCGAGAAAAATTAATTACTTCAAATGTATGCATACACGCATACATATATACATATTTACATTTAAAAAAAAACCCAGTAGGCAAATCTAATTGGAATGCGGTGCAAATTTCACAACAACAAAGATCATAAACGAGAGGTTAGTCGAAAACATACTACTTGAGACTGGGGAATATGTAAATAGATGATCTAGATTTAAAAGAATAATAAATAAATTTATAATAAATTACAAATAAATAGCTCACGCTTTCAAGACTTCATTTATTAGGGTTAGGTTAGGGTTTGATTAAAGGGTTATATCCACTTACAAGTCAAAAAAATCGAAATAATTATATAAAAATCTAATTTACTCGACAAAACCCTGTCAAATATATCTAAGGAGGCCTTCTGAACTTGTCGTAGCCCATGAGTAATTCCAGACAACTACAAGAAGGCACTGAACTCACTAGAAGATAAGCTCCACCTTGACTTATTAAATTATTATTATTATTTTACTTGCTACAAAAAAGATCCGAGGTCAAAACCGCTATCATTAATACTTCTCGAGATATTCGGCTTTTTAAGTAAGGCTGTATGGAATTTTCATAGATGGTATGTAATAAAAAATCTATGAAAATATATTCATATCCATACAGCCTTACTTAAAAAGCCGATTGTCTCGAGAAGTATTAATGTTAGCGATTTTGATCTTGGATCTTTTTTGTAGCAAATAAAATTTCCTACAAGTTTGTCACGTATATTTCTTCTATAGCTCTTGTGATTTACAAGATATATACAAAAAAAAAATGGGAGTTTCATGGAAAAATCAGGTTTAGAGCTCTCGCCGATGTAAGTTTCGACTTTGTCGCAATGGGCACTTTTGTAGACTGTTCAATTTTGAGGAATAAGTGTCTAAAGTCAAAACGATGCCATAAAATGCCTCTGAGCTATAGAAATTTAAAGATAAAAAATCACGATTGTCGTGTATTTTCAATGGAAAATTTTTAAATGCCTTGGTTCAGTCCTTAACCTTAATATTAAGGGCTCAAATTTTCAGACAATTTTTGTTTAGGGTATTTCCAAGGAAATTTCATGATGGGATGGAAAAAAATTTAAGGTTAAAAAAAACACCCTAATGTACATACATATATACATTTACTATATAGTGTTAGAGAGATGGCAATAGAGCTTGAATCTCCTGCTGGTCCGTTCAAATGATTTTGGGGAATATTTTGGATATGAAACGGGTTCTCAACCACTGTGTTTACCAGATTTGGCTACGTGGGCTTTTTTCTTGTTTCCCAAACTCAAATTGTCGCACCGTGAAATCCGTTTTTAGTCGATCGAAGAGATAAAATAAAATTCGCTGAAGGAGCTGAAGTCCATCAAAAAAAGTGCTTATGAAAAGTGTTTCAAGGACTGAAAAACTCGTGGGCAAACACCGCTTAAAATCGTTTTCTGAGGCAAATTCGCTCTGAACCTCTAAATAATACTATTTTTAAACAAATTACTTACATTTTCACTACTGGGAATTATTTTAAATATATGCATGTATATAATATTTTTGGATTTGCACATTTTGTGTTGTTGTTGTGCGAGAGGTTTTTGACTCTTCAACATTTATTTCTAGTGCAACCTTAAACTGATGCAAATTAAGCGCAAAAACTTTAAAAACATTGATTAAATACTCAATACTGAACTAATTAATTCAATGTGTCAAGAGATAAAATAGTTTCTGAGTATTTTGTTTTCGTTGAATTTTGTTTAATAATTTCGGCGCAAATTCGCAACGCAACTTTTCGATGAGTTGGCTTTAAGCTTTAAGTGCTTATTACAATTATGCCTACACTTTGAACAAGTTTTGAGAGTGTGAATGTTGTTATTGTTGCCGCATAATTAGTAATCGGGGATTTTCGGCACTTTAAAATGCGAGCGAGCACCATTAAGATTAGACAATTTAATGAGTCAAAGCTGTAAAAGTTGTCAAATAGTTTTTCTCTTACATACATACATACTTACATATACATACATACATACACACATACATGTATATGTGTTATTGTTGCAAGAACATTATATTCATGATTATAAAAAATTACATGGGGAGAATACTTACACATCTGCACATGTTATTCGATATATTATATATTTAAAACAAGCTTGTACATCTTTGTATGTACGTACATATGTATGTCTATATAAGCTCATCACGAAATGCAACATTGCAAGTGCAAGTGCATATCCACACGAATACCGGAAGCAACAATTCAATTTAACTTCTATTTACAAACACACACACACATACAAGCATAACTTTAAGTGGAAATCCGACATCGACATGCATACATTCACATAAGCATATACAATTACGGTAAAAAATGGAACGCCCAATGAGGCCAAACACGGAAGACCCAAATTTTTGTGTCACTTTAACCAATAGAGTCTATGTAAATCCTCCACAAAATCGGGGGAATCGAATTCAACTTGCAATGGCCATAAATAAACGAGTACTTGAACCACAACACAACATTCCATTGTCTCTATTTTCTTATTCTCTATTTTTTTCGGCGCATAGAAGCCAATACGGCATAGGCAGTCGATGGGCATTAGTTATGATGGAGGCAATGCGGTTAAGCAGAATCACAGCGACATTTCATTAATGGAGTCAAAAGTGGCAAGTTACGAGCCTAACGAACCCTGCACTCAGCCAAAGCGTAGCAACCGTGGCAGACGCACAATTGTTGCACACAACGCCAAAGCTCAGCAGAAAGGCGGAGAGACACAATTCAATTAAAATCAATTTGAATGGCAAACAAATTTATGGCTTGGACGAGCAAGTGATCAATTAAAAGTGGGAGATATTAGATGGTGCAAACACACAAACATAGAGCATTTTTGTGGCTCCCCGCCCTAGAAGGGGTTGAGATTATATTTTTAGCAACGCAGATTATATTTGTTTGTTTTAGATATTTATATGCAAGTACTAAATGCATAAGCTCTAAAGTTTCATAGACATAGCTTAAAAAAATAGATATATTTAAGTGACCTCGAATACCATAGCTGAAGTTATAAACAAACACAAATTTTGGGGGTAATTTAATGAAATTTTAAAAGTAAAACTCTCACTTATCACCTTTGTGCCAATGGGGGTTGGGTATGTATTATATTTCTAATATAAAATGGTCTACTTCACCACTACACTATAACTCAAATAGGGTTAGAGTTTTCATACAGTCAAGTTCCAGTTCAAAAAAGAAAATTGCCGATTGCAAGTCTTAGTTGTTTAGTTTCATCACGTCTATTATAATTTTGTCTACAACTTAAGGACCCACTCTACTAAAACGCAAATTATGGGTTAGTCGAAAAAGTCTTTTCGTATTTCTAATCAAACTTCAACTTATTTTTTTATATTTATAATGAACTTTAATGAACCAAATATGTACCATTTTGGTCGACCACTTTTTGCAATTTTTCCGCTAGAGACATTATTCGATCAGTGTAAAACTTTTCTTGTTTCTCGGCGAAAAAACTGCGACACGTAATTTTCAAAGGCTTCTCTTTAAACCAACTTTACTCCATTAAGGGATTTCTTCATTGACCGAAACAAATGGTAGTCGGATGGTGGAAGGTCAGGGCTGTATAATGGATGCATCAAAACTTCCCAGCCAAGCTCTCACAGTTTTTGCCGAGTCATCAATGATGTGTGTGGTCTGGCTTTATCCTGATGGAAGACGAAACCCTTTCTCTTGATCAGTTTTGGCCGATTTTTTTCGATTGCTTGTTTCACTTTCCTCAGTTATTGACAGTAAAATGTAGAATCAATCGTTCAACCAGGTTGGAGCAGCTCACAGTCCTGATTTTGCAACTATTTGTTGACCTTCACCTCGCTTGGACCATGATCTTTTTTGCAGATTATTGTCGTATTTGATCCACTTTTCGTCTCTTGTTACCAATCGCTTCAGAAATGATTCGATGTCACTTCGATTCAGCAAAGAATCGGAGATGTTAATTCGATTCATTATACTTTTTCACAGACAATCGATGTGGTATCCAAATTTGTAGCCTTTTTTTAATGGTTCAAAACCGTTTGATGATGAATGTTAAGTTCCTTAGCGATGTCATGGCCGCTTATGTGACGGTCCTGGTCAACCATTGTTGTGCTACACGAATTGATACTGCATCGTCTCCGTAAACTTTACAAATTTCTTTGGTGGCTTGCGTGGTATTCTTCCCTTTTTTATACATAAATTTCAAAATATAGCGAATTTCTTCATTATTTTCACTCATTTATAAACAGCTGTAACATTTTTTCAACTTCCCGAATTTAATTTTGTTTTTGGTTAAATGAAGTTTATCTCGCCTTTCCAACACTATATGGTATGACACAATGTGATTGGTAGCATAGGAGATATACGACAGCAACGACATCTATTCACAAAATACGAAAATAATGTTTCGACTACCCAACATATTGGTTATACAGGGTGAGCCAAAAGAAACCAAGGGATGTAAAAAAAATTTGACTTAAAATTGCCATTGTGTCTCGGGCAGTATGAGCAGTAGCTCCGTCCTGCTGAAACCACATACCAGGTCTGTTTTCAAGAGCAGGACGTAAAAATTTTCTATCATAAACCGATACCGCTCTCCATTTACGGTTACAGCACTTCCATCTTCATTCTCGAAGAAGTAAGGCCCAATGACATTTTCAGATGTGATCCCACACCATACTGTACACCTGATGGGGTGTAATTGGCGTTGATGAATGGCTCTTGGATTTTGAGAACCCCAGAACCTACAGTTCTGCTTATTAACAAAGCCATTCAAATGAAAATGAGCTTCATTACTCATAATCAAATTTTTAATAAAGTTAATTTAATTTCTGGCCAACTCTTGAAATTTAACTGCAAAATTTAGACGTTGTGTACCTCTCCATTATAAATTCTCCAAGTGTTGTCTGTATAATCAGAAATAAAAAATAAAAAAAAAAATTAATTAACGAAAAAGTTATTAAACTTTTACACCCCTTGGTTTCTTTTGGCCCACCCTGTATCTGATAGGGGAAGCTCTTTTGCATTTTGGATGAAGATAAATATTTTAGAAAAACACCTAAAACATTACAAGCGTAGTTTATATTAAAAATATTTAAAAACACCCAGCGCAATTTCTTGGTAAACATTTAATTTGCTCGGTCAAGAAGAACGTCAATTGAAAAACGTCAACTGGAAGGTTATAAATTCATCAACAAGTTTGACGTACAATTTAATTAATTAAAATTCCCAGCAATTTGTCATGAATTTGCCTGCCCGTTTAATTGAAAAGTTTACAAAATATTTTTACATACCACTACGTCTATGTGTAAGTGTATGCCTGTACGTTTGTAAATAGACAATTTTAGAATTACAGAAGAAATATTGCCTCCTTGGCCTCCACTTGACCATAATTTGTGCCACCCAAAACTCCTACAACTCAAGCAATGGAAGTAATGAAATAAAGAATTCCAAAGGCCCAAAAGTCCAACAATTGATTACCATTTAAAAGTAGGAATTTAAAGTCTTTTTTGCCAATTTGCTTATTAATCATTCCTCAATTGTTCTAAAGTACGAATATGCATATATGTACATACATATGTGAAATGACCTCAATAAGTTATTGACTGACGCCTTGTTTGCCTAAGCCAAAATATGCTAACAAACACACAAACATGCAATTTTCGTTGAATTTTCTTTGAATGGAAACAATGCGCGCTGCGTGAAGGTAATACGGAGAAAAGGTCGTCCCCAAAAAAGGGGAAACGTTGCGCATGCGTCACACAACACGAGTGTGACACACCGTCGCGCTCGTCTACACACATACATACATGCACACGCGCAATTTCAATCACAGCGTAAGCAAAATTGATGTGAACGTCATTGCAGCGCATTAACGTCAAAACAAACGACAAATTACATACAAAAAATGTGACAACACAAACAACAACGCACATTTATACCTGTCTCCGAACCTACACATGCGAATGGTAAAGCTTTGCAGTAATATTTATTTATTTCTCAGTACAAGGTGCGCTCCTACTACGTCTTCAGAAATTAACGCACGTCCGCGGATATCCGCAGCTCTGCCAGCTCAGCCACAACCACACACCAACAACAACAACGGACTAACAATACTCAGTTCGAGCGTTTAACTGCAGCAAATCTAAAAGTTATGCGCCGCTGATTGACTTCATCGTCACTAAATCGTCATCTCGGCGCAACGCGTGGCCATCTTCAGCTTTTGGTGAGCTAACGGTTACTGCCATAACACATAAACGTTGCTGTCCAAAACGTAAAGCCAAATATACCCAGCGTACGTTTCCATACTGGCATTCCATATTCGGCGCTTTGCAACTGTTTCTCTTTAGCCTTTTGTGGCGTCTTTTATGGGTTCCTGCCTTTGTTCTTAGTTAGCTAATGGTGGCATGTGTCCCAAATACTTATTGGTTTAGGCATAGCGTGTACAGTTGTTGGAAACGAGGTTTATTGTGATATTTACATAGAATAAGTTTTTATAACAATACTGTTATTATGTATTTGTACGGGTTGGCTTCCTCCAGCTGTCGAATGTTGACGTGTTGATGTAAATAGTGCGCTAATTTCCATTTTTGCATATTGAAGGGAGAAATGGCATACCATATGAAAGTTGACCCAATTCTTTGCTTTGAAATAACAAAATTGTTTGCGAGATCTAAATAGTTAGGTAACACATTTCATGGGTGGAGTTACATCTCCGAAATTGTCAATTAAAAATCAAAGGTCAGTAAAAGAAACAATCAGAAGTTTAGCATTGCCCGCCGAGGCGGGAAGTTCGAAAATCTTTAAATTAAGTATATACTCTACAAGGTGCTGGTAGTTGCAAGGGTATAACAAGAAAAAATGTAGCAAAACGGAAGCTCCTTTCAGAAATAAAGCTCCTTTCAAGAACTTGATTCCCATCGTTCAGTCTGTATGGCACCCATATATATGCTATAGTTATCCGATATCGCCATTTCCGATAAATGAGCAGCTTATTGGTAAGAAAAGGGTAGATGTAAAATTTCAGATCGATAGCTCATAAACTGTGAGACAAGTTCGCACATATACAGACAAACGGAATTATCAATTATGTGTCTTCTTCTGCGTTGAGGCACCACTGCCAGCGCGATTTCCAAGCATTGAAGGCGTCATGGAAAGCATTCTCCGGAAAAGCCTTCAGAGCCGAGGTGAATACTTCTTGGATCCTTTCTGTTGTCTCAAAATGCTTGCCTTTCATCGATCTTTTCGGTAGGGCGGCTGTGGAAGCGTTGGGATGCCGGCCTTGGTTAAGTAGCTGTTCACAAAATAGGCGGTGTGAGCCGGGGCGTTGTCGTGGTGCAATTTCCAATGAGCCGCGATGTCTTGTCGGACCCGATTGACCCTTCGTTTGAGTCTTCTGAGGTCTAAAACTTGCCTTTGATGTCAAAAAAGAATATGAGCATCGTTTTCATTTTGGATTTGGTCATTCCTCAGCGACCTCTTCTCGGTCCTTCAAAAAGGCCTGGTTCCACAAAAACACACCACTTTTTGTTAATGAAACATCTGGGTAAGTCTACTTGATCATATCAAACCTATCTGTCGCAGTTTTACACAGAATTTAATCGCGTACCCTGCTCTTACATACCCGCTTGGTTAGCTAGGAACGCTTTCTACCGAGTTCAGTCGGTCCTATTACTTTCCCGGTAAACCCTGTATGTACTTTGTAGGGTTCCTGACGTTTCCTTCTGGGTGTCACAAACTTCAAACTGGCAAATATCTTATACACTGTTCAGAGTATAATTTGTATAGGATTCGTCTGCCTTTACCATCGTCCAAGCAATTTTCTGTTTTTCATAAAAAATACTCAAAGCACGAAAAATACCGAGTTCTCAGGAAGTACGCCAGAATGACGACCGAAATATCGATAACTTATTTCTTAAATTAGATTTGATGAATTCTCAATTACATTAATATTACATTACATAAGCTTGCTCTGTCTACCGTCGAAACTTTTTTCCTTCTCAAAAAAATGAATTTTCCAGAAATATTCTTTTGTTGTTCTACCAGCTCCTTGACTTGTTGAACTTCTTATCCATACACCATTATTACGTTTACTCAAAATCGCCAGGTATTTGCCATGTAATACAATATTTATACCTATAAGCACATAGATTGGCAAAGTGGTACGATAAATCAAAATCGATGAAAATGCACTTCGTTGCGCACTCGCATACCAGAAATTAACACAGACATTGATTTACGACGCTTCGAAGCAGCTTCGTTGCAACACACACCCGCACCGTTGCCACGAAAAATTTATATGTATATGCGTGTATGTGTGTGTGTGTGTCCAATGCCGATTTGCTGCCATAAGTCAAGCAGGCAATTGGATTGTTGCAATTGCAATCGCGATCGCATACGAAGTTAATGAAGCATAATCAAAGGGTACCGATCTGCTGATCGTAGGCAACAACAAATGCACAGAAAACTATAACTGCAGGACATAATCGCGCGAATTAATTGAAAGATCGTGAATGGCAGATCGGGCGCTAAAACTTGGTCATGCAACGCCACGATGAAGCAATACGTTCGTTGCCACACAGACAAAAACGCAACACTCTTGTGACAACCTGAGAGGTTCACATGGCCATCTTGCAAGTGACTCGACCGCCAGTGCATACATACAAACGTGCATAGACTTGAAATCGCCGCGGCATTTTTAGGCATTGGTAGAAGGGAGTTGAGCGCGAGTGCCAGCGCGAAAAGCTCAATCAACGGGAAATGTCATAATTTGCTGTGAGCCAGCGAGTGCTAATTTTGACGCTTCAGCAGCTTCCTACTTACCATTTTGGCGCTATTTATTGCTATTAATTTTCGGTTTTGTGCTCGCATTGGAAATTACCTAATCGAGTCATCATGGAGGTGTCTTGGCGATCGAAAAATATGATGATATAACCGAAAACTCTGGCAGCACCTACGCAATAGTGATTTTTTTATTTTTGCTTCATACATACATATATGCATGCATACATTATATAAGATAATCTGGGCAACAGGTGCAGGCAATTCAGCGCAGCTTTGATTCGCTGACTCGCTGAACGCTCGTATCTATTACTCACCGACTTACGTCTGTTGCTTGACATTGAAATATAAAATACAAGATGCCTTTTATGTAAGTTCAACTTGCCTTCGCAAACACATACACAATCACATACATACACACACGAACAAGTCTTAACACTTTGTAGCCACGTAAACAATTGTGCATTTATTTTCGTTCTTCACTGTAGCGGCAGCTTTTAGCTCCATACTAGCGCTAGTATATAGCATTAGTTTGTGTGCCATAGCTAAACTTCACCTGGATTCATCTCGCATTCAAAAGTATATACACACACATACATTCGTACACATATGAACGTGTATTAACTGCTTCGCTGCATGTAAAATGCTTGTTTTGAAAATAAAAAAGCAAATTGCCAACGATAAACGGCAAAAGTGCACTTTAAGTCGGAACGAGTTGACTGCAATGCACGTGTGTGCCTGTGTGTGTGTGTACTGAATATAACTCGTCGTTAAATACAAAGCGAGCGAGTCGTGGGTATATCAAATTGCAAAACAACGGTTGACAGCTGACGAATAGAATTTCGCACAACAAGAAATGTTATGAATATCTCGCAGCGTTTGCTCTCTTTTATAGCTTAATTTAAGTGTTAATAGGCACTTAAAGCGCTTTATGACAATTCTGTTGAAAAAGTGATGCTACTCGTAATATGCATTGCATATTCCTCGGCACATACCGTTATACATATGTATCTACTAATTGACGCATATGTTGTTTTGGTATGTCATTTGAAGTCAACGGAAGATTTGTTATGAATTCACGAACTTACCTCACTTAGTAGAACCGCTTTTATTAATGCGTTTATAGACAAGTAGTAATCGGGATCGATTCATTTTATTTTTTTAATAGATTTCGTGGCTACTAAAAATTTCAGACGCAATTAGATCGTGAAACTTTTCCTAACTACATATGTATATGTAGATATGAACTGGAACTAACTCGCGTTCGAGTTCTCACTAAGTTGTAATTAGTACCCAAAACAACTACCTTTTATAATTTATGCCAAATTCTCATTTGTGTCCGTGAAAATATGTCCAACTATCCATCCTGTCGAAATTGTTAGGTTCGATCGTACACTATACCGCTATAAAGTATACCGAGTAGAGCGTTGACTAACGAATCTACAAGTATATAATATAATTGAACTAACCATTGAATAAGTTTCGATCGAAAAACTTCCCAAGTTGAACTGACTTACCGAATCGATAAAATACATGCCGTGGCTAATAGATGGTGCTAATTTCGAAATCATTGAAACCGCAAAATCTAGATTTTCTCTCTCTATTTTCATCCAAATCTAACCGTTGTCAAACGAGTTGCGGAAATTAAAAAAATAATGGCGCATTTGTAAGTATTTATGTGAAAAAATTGCCAAGGACGCCCTAAATTATGTTGAAATGTGTATTTTAGAGACAAGAGACCAATCAATTTGAAGAACATATATAAAGGGTTTTCATGAAGATGGAAAAAAGTACGAAAAAAAATTACGCGTTTATATTATCGGTTCATTTACAGATTCCGATTTTAAGTTAGAGCAGGGGTGGGTTGTTGGTGTTGTAACGGGTACCTAATTCCTGTTAGGATGGGGAAAAGGACGTCATCCAACGATAGGCCGAAGAAACGTGCTATTTCGACGGGGTCCGACCAAAGGGAGATGGATGTCAGATGTGTAAGGTTAGCAGGGCACTCAAAGGGGTGGCTAGTGTCATGCGGAAACTCGTTGCACGCTGAACATATGTTTGATATATCAGGGTCTATTCTGGATAAATAAGAATTTAATCTGCTATAGTATCCAGAACGAAACTGCGCAAGGGTCCCTCTCGTTTCTCGCGGCAACTCCAGCTCTTCGTCTGCAATGAGTGGTGGTTTGACTCCAAGTACGCCATTCACTGAGAGGGATTTAGTGAAGGTTGTTATGGCTATGTGAATGGCGGTCAGCGCATTTCTGAAGTTAGTTGCGTCCGAAGTCTAGTGGGCGTGTTGTTTTATGTCGTCGACGTAGGATCTCTTAACGCTACAAGGAGGCGGTTCCGCTCCAAGCAGGTGACTACAGGAATGATTTCTGCTAAAGCTCCCCAGCAGAAACTATTTGGAGAGGAGTTCATTATGCTCCTTAACTGGGAACAAACGGGCCCCACTGTGCAGGTGTTCGATGGGAGACAACCAGAGGAATTCTGTCGTAGTCCAGAGTGCAGTGTTCTGATATGTTTGCAGCTTCCTCTGCGTACAAGGGTGGGACCTTCAGCTCAGTAACTTTAATCCACTCGAAGTGGTAGTAAGTAGTAAGGAGAAATGGAAAATAACGCAGAATCTGATTTATATTGTACAACCTTGCTTTCCGTATCAACGTTGATAAAATAGTTTACTTATGGTAAAGCTGGATATCGACGGTCTCAATGATCCCATAAAAATTTTCAATCGAAAATTCTTTCCGCAATGAATTCGATTTCGAACCGCTAAACAATCCATTCAAAAACGATAAAAACAATTTAAGACCCCGAGATCCTCACTTTCGATATTTTTCGAAATTTTGAGAAATTCACTTTTTTTTATCCTTTTTGTGCAGACGCAGCAGAAAAATTCCTCCGGGCCCGGGTTGGACTCAATGCCAGCACGAGTCAGGAGGATACGAGCAACCCTGCTGCAAGGCGTTGCTCCAATGATGACAAACACAAATTAGTACTCACCGATCCACAGGGGGTTAGATCGCCGAAAAAACAGCCCTTGGTCGGATAAAATCCGAATCAATTCTGGTGCGTAGAACCGGCTGTCGTGGGAATTGCTGAAATTCACTCTTACCGTTTTTCCTTCCCCACCTACTTATAAGCGTGCCAATGCGATTTTAGTCACACATTTCAAACATTCTATATTTGAAATAGGCCAGCTCAGCGCTGCTCCGTAGATACCGCATTGATATGTCGGTCATCGAGTGTTCATTCGTTACACGTGTTCATTGCCTGCATTGTGCACTTTCTAAGCTTTTATTGTTATTGCAATTATTTTCATTATTCGCCGTACATTGCAACGTTACATTGTAATTCGCTGCAACGGCTGCAGCAATATGCTTGTATGTATGTATGTGTACCTCCAGCATGCGGCAATTGTAGCGGGCTTGAGTTAATTTGCAAACAATGATAATTTCTAGCAATCAATATAAATACTAAATAATTGATTTAATTAAGCGTGAACATTTGTGGCTTAAGCGGAAAGGCGAAAAAGCGAAACATTCACAGGCGATTGAGTGAAGTGAATAAAAAATGCGAGTGTCTAAGCAAGTGGGCTTCACACTAATTTGTCATTTCATTCATAAATTAATAACTTAATTAAGCGGCAATTGTGTGTGAGTGTCAGTGTGTGTGTGTGTGATTAAGTAGTAATACCCGAGATATAGATCGGTAGATGGATTTGTTTATGCTTTTTGCTTGCCAAATTCGCTTAAGCGAAATATGCAAACGATTTCTTTGAGAGGTTTTGAACCTTAGCGCGGAGGTCATGAGCACCAATTACAGGCCTTAATTCACGAATGTGTGCTTATGTGGATGTGTGTTATAAGGCAAATGCGTTAAGTAACATGGTAAGATCTAATGACTTAGCATTTTGAAGTGTTAATGCACTTGTGTGTGTTGTACTTGCTTTCTGTTGTCCTAACCTCAACGCAGCAACAATAGCAAACACACTTATCCACTGGATCATGATTTAAGCACAAAGGCGCTGCTACCAATCAGCAAAACAGCAAAACAACAGCGGCATTATGCCAATACGCGTCGGAGCAGGGAGTTCAGTGCACTTTAATTACCAGCAGCACCTCAACTTCTTCTACTTGACATTTTGACCACTCGACGTGCGTCCAAGTGTCGACCGTGTCGACGGCGTCAGCGGCCAATCAGCTGCCAACATTCCAATTGCCACGCTGACCTTAACTTTGAATCGCTCAAGTCATATATCATCGGCCAAACAAATACTTGCTTTACATACACACATACATACATACATACGCACATATGTACTTGTGCACAATGCATAGATTAATGTTTTCTTTTGAGGCAATTACTTATGCAATGCCGCCTTGTTCGGCACGTGAAGTGGGAAACTTGAAACCAGAAAAAAAAATATTTAAAAAAATAATAAAAAAAATATTCAAAATGACACGCGCAGATGTGTTCCCGCACGTACAAACACACATTCGTATATAAGCCAGTAGTTAACTGCGTCGATATTAATTAAAAGGCTGATTAATAGTAATCGACAGCTCGTCGCAGAGCGGCGAATTTGCATTTGCCATTCATTACAGTTTGAATTTCGAGTTCACGTTCACGTCCATAGTCCAAGCGTGTCATGCGAGTGCAGTGGGATGAATCCGTTTCACGCATGCGCAACATAATGACCCCAATCGGTGCTGCTGGCGCTGGCCACTGCTGGTGCACATGTGTTGCGCGTATGTTGCGAAAGGGGGAAGCTCGAGGCTATGGCACACAGCACGCAGCGTATTGTGTTCCCTAAGCTCTTGTTCCAAGCCGGCTCTTGCAGCGTGCCAAAACACACACACACACGCACACATGCTTAAATACGCGTTTGCATGAATGAAATATGCATGTGTGTTGTTGTTGCTGTTTGGTATTTTCATTGTTAGCTTCACTAAAAGCGACATGCTTTGCTGCTTTTGCTAAAAACGCCTGTTGCTCATGTGCTGCTTGCTTTTACGGCCGCGCAGTGTTGCTACGGTTTGACATTGACTTAAGGTTTCAGCTTTTGCCGTTTCTGTGTGGGCTTATCGATCAAATGCCCCTTGAGTTTTCGTTTTCTTACAGGCAGCACGTTGACGAGTTGACGGAACACAGCGTGTGCTTACATATTCTAATTTCATTCAGAAGTTCTGTGCGCGATTAGTCACTACGTTAACTATTGATATATACATATATGGAATTTTATTAGTTTAAAATTGTATGGCAACAGTTTCGAACATTCTAGAGTGATGTACTTAAGTTGAATCACATTTTGAATCTGAAAAATTGTATTACAAAATTCATTGTTTCGACTTAAACTCGCCTTAAGCAATCATTCCGTATTTAAACACATAGTGGAACTTTTCAAGAATATTCTTATTAGATTTCTGGGTTGGACATAAGTCCGGGAAATGACTCTAAGGAAAGGCAAGTACAAAAAGAAACCATCCACTAATAAGGCATAACTGGAATCTGCGTGACCTACAGTTCCATTTTGAAGGGAGTAATCTACGAGTATACTTGGAGAGTCACATTCTCTTCCAGAGTTCACAAAGCTGTCACTGTTCACCCTCTCCCACTATTTATAAATTGATCGAGCTATTGAATTTTGTTGAGGTTTAGGAAGGAAACTGCACCAAGTGCAAGAATGACTGTGCCGGGAAGAGGTCGCTCATGAATGAACAAATCCAAAGTGAATATTATGCTCGTTATCTATTTTGACATCAAAGCCATCATCCACCATGAATTTGTTCCTCCCGGATAAACCGTCAACGCCAAGTTTTACGTGGAAGTACTCAAGAGACTCAAAGGAAGGGTCGATCGGAAACGACTCGACATCGCAGCCGATTGGAAGTTGTACCACGACAATGACCCGGCTCACACCGCTTTTCTTGTGAACAGCTACGTAACCAAGGCTGACATCCCAACGCTTCCGCCTCGGACTTTTTTGTTTCCTTGGCTGGAAAGGCCGATGAGAGGCAAGCATTTAGAGACGACAGAGGGGATCCAAGCAGCACGCAGCTCGGCCCTCAAGGCTATTCCGGCGAATGCCTTCCGTGACACCTTCAGTGACTAGAAATCGAGCTGGCAGCGCTGCATCGACGCAGAAAGAGCCTATTCTGAAAGTTTTTAAAGAATTTTAACGATTGGTTCAATAAATTTTTTTGAATCAATTTAGTCCTATTACTCTCCGGACAAATCCTGTTTGCCACCTTATGACTAAAAATTGTACAAATCCAACTACAAGTTGTAAAACTGTTCAAGCTTCTAGGTGCCGAATATTTGGATCCCGTTACCTTAGGTTGTCTTTCACCGAAAATATTGGTCAATTAACAGATTTATAATTGAAATTTAGTAAGAATCTTTTCCTGATAATGGTAACTCTGTGTAAAATGAGTCGAATTGGGTTAATTCTTCTCTTATACCTCATATACCTAATTTAAAGATTTTTTAAATTCCGGGTGACTTTTTACCGCATACATCAGCCAAAATGTGAGTTATTTTAATAAAATAGAGAGGGCCTGTTTTTCTTATAAATTCGGCTGAAAACTCGTCCCAGATCCCAAATAACCAAAAAGCCTTATGTACCTTCAGGCACTTCCCTGACTTCTTCCTCCTGAATCCTTGCAAGTTTCATAGTCTGAAAAGTTCGGTTATACTCAAACTTAGCTCTTAATTACTGCTTTTGATTAGTTTTTTTCAGATATCTAAGGCAGACTTGCCACTCAGCTGTCCTTCAACATTTCGTACAAGATTTACTTTCATTCAACTCAAGAACCAGCTAGCTATGCATATGTCTATACCCATACATATTTATAAAGAAAAAAATCTACTTGCGCGGTGTTTATCGAAAGATTTAATCAATGAAAACAGCCCACAAGCATGTGTGTACCTACTTCCGTATGCCAGCTGAGCCAAGAGTTGGCACTTCATTGGCGGTTTGCTGCCCTCTCAAGTATGCTTTGGCGATAAAACAACGAATATGGCAATACTGGTGGGATATGCAAGCGTACATTTTGTGCAACACAAAAATGATTATGCCCAGAATTTTAAGCCAAATATTCAATAAAATCTTTGAATGAAGTGCGAAAATATAAAATTTATTTTTTACATTTGACAATTGCGTGCATGTGGGTTTATCAGTCAGCAAACTTTGTATTATATATACATATATATAAGTATATAATTGTACATTTGTTTTTTATAAAATTTCGAATAGTCAAATCGTGTTTTATTTTTAGATCGATGTTGTATTTCACTGTGAAACGCCATTTATGGGCAAGCCTTTTCTGCAAACTCAACCAAGTGCCTATTGTTTCGATTGATGTACATATGTGTGTATGTATTCATCAATTCGGATCGCCAAGTGTTGATTTATCGCGCATGACGCATTTTTATTCGATTCCATTCAATTTGATTTCGCTTGATTTTTTCCAGCGACGCAGGTGTGGGTGTCACACTTGGCGCGTTCGATAGGCAAAGTGGCTGTACCTTACCAATACATGCATGCATAGCTAAAGAAGCGACAAGTTCCACGTTCTCTGCAAATTATTACAGAGCTTCGAAGTTCAAATGCGTCTGAGAAGTAATAAAATAAGCATAACAGTAAATGCATTAGCATTTATTCGTTCTGTCGATGTTGCAACTAAACACACACACATGCGCATATGCGCATAGTATATGAATGTGTGCAAATTCATAATTGTCTATAGAGTAATGTTTGTGAATGCGCTCAGCGAAGACATCAATATTGAAATTCTGCTTAAGTGCATGGAATTGAATATTAAGCAATCGCGTGGGTGCGCATTCTGATGACAAAATAAATATAAATATAATCAAAATATTTGTGAGCAGCAAAAAGTTCATTTCAGCTTATAGCGTTTTAGCTAGCGAATTGCGGTTTAAATATAAGTGGTTCCCATGAAAAATACTTAATGCTTCATATTCAAGTTATGTCAAGCCAAATACCGGTTTTTGTTTGTATTTCTTTATTAAAAGTGCAAGTTAATAATTTGTAAATACTATTTTTTTAAATTTTCTGTATTTCCTCTAAATTTTTTAGCAAAACCTTGAGCTCAGCTGATAGTTAGATATTTCCACAAATCTTAAATGTAAGTGACACTGCTATTATCGAAATGGCAGCACAAGTATAGATAGAGAGATAGCAGAGGATATCAGCATCTCTTATGAATCGACTCAACACAGTTTGGTTAATATTTTGGGTATGAGGATCAAAAGAAATAAATCCTTTGCAGAAATGACTTCGAAGGCAAAAGAGATGCTTGACAACGCAGATAAGGTCGCTACATTCATCAAACGTTCCAAGCATTTATAAAGCTCTGAAACTCTAATTCTTATCTTATGTAACAGGAATATTGAGTTGTAGAGTAAGTTACCATGAATTTGTTGAATATAAATTTTATGTTATCAATTTAATATTTTCATGCGTTAAATGTAATAATATCTACCTTAAGTCGCCTTTCGCTCCTGAAAGTTATAAAACCTTCTGTTTTTGTTGCCATTTAAATTCCTACGCACGCAATCAATCTTTATCCGGAAGTCAACAAAGCTCCCACTCCGCTAGGTACTTTGCATAAATACATGTATGTATGTATGCACTAAATTTATGAATATTTGTGTGCACGTGTGAGTTGATTAAAATAAATGTGTCTCTGCTTGCATTAATCCATTTATACAAATTAAAAAGACATTTTTCATTTTTTCATTTCAGAAAATCTGCAACACTGCACTCGACAACCTCTAGGTATGCACATTTGTATGCGTATAAGACTTATGGCGGTGTTAAGTAGCAATTACTGGCACAAAGCCATTAATAATAATAAAAGCGACCTACGACCACAAAAGCTAGTATGGAAATCCTTCAGAAAAAACATCAAATAATATAAATAAAAATAAAAAAATTAAAATAAAATAACAAGTAGGGAAGTGCTAAGTTCGGGTGCAATCTCTTGCAACTTGCAAGATTGAAGCCAAGGAAGCAGCTTTAGGTACATAAGGCCCGCTAGTTATATGGGATCTAGGGCGAGTTCTCACTTGATTTTATTCATTTTAAGCACAATTTCTCAATTTTATTAAGATAACTCTCATATTGGCAGGTATAAAGTCACCCAGAAGTTCGAAAACTCTATATTAGGTATATGGTGGCTAAGAAAAGTATTCAACCCATTTGTAGCACCGGCATACTATTATCAGGAAAAGACTCTCTCTGAATTCCAATTACGTATTTCACAAATTGACCGTAATTTCCTGTGAAAAGTCAACTATAAGCACTGAGTCCAGGTTTTCAGTACCTGCGGCCTTGAACAGTTTCGTTTCGGTTTGGGCAATTTTTAGGCATAAGGAGGCACAAATCAAAGGCATTATTCGTCCCAAGGTTTATACTGATGTATTAATTAATTATTGATTTCTGTACTGGAAAGTTTCCAATGGAATTTGAAATTATATGGTCCGATTTCGTCCATTTTCACAATGTATCGGAAAAATTTAAGAAGAATGTCACGTATAAAATTTGGTTGTAATCGGTCGAGCGAGTCTCGAGATATGTGATTTCACCTAAAAATGGGCGGTGCCACTCCCATCGTTTTATTTTGAACCAATCTCTATTAAAAGTCTCGATCTCGGTGGTAAAATTTAATGTCTCTGGCGAATTTATTTATTGATTTGGCGCACTTTAAGTAGTTTTTAACAGTACCGTTATATGGGAAGTGAGCGGAGTTATCATCCAGCTCCATCCATTTACACATTTGCCGATGGGAGTTAATATAATATCTGCGCTAGATATCTCGCTTTTTACTCAAGTCACAGCCCGCACAGACCGATGGAAAGACAGACAGACTGTCACCCGGATTTCAAAGCGTCTCGTTATCCTGATCATTTATACATGGATATACTATATAATATAACGCCATATTTATCCCGATTAGTTAAATCGATTCAGTTTGTCACGCTGTTCATTTATAGGAATATACATATATAGTATACTTTATATGATTTCCAACGTCTGGGTGTTACGAAGTTCGTGGCACATAATATACCCTGTCAAGGTATGCAAATTTACTCACAAACATATGTGTATTCACGAGATTGGTGGTAAGTGTTATGTTTCGCACTTGCTCACCTGCTCGGCTGTCGGCAATCAAACGAATTCCACACAGAAATTAACAGCCTGTTTGTTGGCTTTCGAGAGAATGTTTGTCAACAAGTTGCAGCAACATTTTTATAGCCGTTCGTGTTTGCCAATGACAGCAGTTTATATTTCATATTCCAAAATACATATGTATATGCTTATTACTTTGTTGCTGCTGGCAAATTTCCATTGTTTAATTATGTTCGGTTCGTTATTGAACTGTTAAATACGCGCCGATTCTTTGCTGAACAGCGAAATCGTGCTGAAAAGTTGGCGCACACATCTGATGCATGGTTGCATTCGCGTGCATACGCGTGTGTGTGTATGTGTGAAGCATGCCTGCATGCCAATGCGTGTCAAATAAAAGTCGTACAACATGACACCGACGGCATTTGTGTGTCGCATTTACAACATTTCGATTTTTCTTATTTTTTTTTGTGTTTTTGCAATTTTTTGTTTTGTTTTGCATTGCCTTCATTGCAGTTTGCATAAATTGTTGAAAACATGAAATCAATTTATGGCAAGAAATCAATTTGAAGCATTTTTTTCCTATTTTTTCTAAGCAGACTTACGTTGCAGCTACTCATAAAGAGCCAGATAGAAACAACAAAAAGTGTTGTAATAACAATGCAAATTCTAGCAGCCTTTCATATTCTAAAATTGTTTTACAATAGACTGGTGTTGTTGTTGTAGCTGCATTTCCAGTATTTTTACAGGCGCTGTCGATCAACGAAAGTATCACTTATCATTGCTTGTCAATTGTTGCAAGCCAATAGAGGCTAATTACGACAAGCGAAAGGAAAATCGTAAAACATGCAAATCTAAATCAAAACGACCTCAATCAATCTACATCCTTATACATATACTATACATATGTATCTATATACTGACACAACACAATTTGCATTCGCTTGCTGATGCGGATCGCGTTTCACCCTCTTTCCATTGGCTGCCATTTGATGCCCAGTGCTGACAGATCCATCTCTTGGATCACAACTGATTTTATGTGTACACTTCATGCATATACAAAGTTGATAACATCCAATGATTTACTTAAACTAAAAAATACAATTTTAATGCAAATAACTATTCACTTTTTAATTCGAATTTTGCGTGAAAACCCATTCGTCGAAATATTCTTCCTCTATCGGCCGATTATCGTTGCAAAGGTTGAGCCAAAGCCGAAAAAACCAAGTCAAATCAAGTCAAAAATCAAGGTTATGTCGACAGTTTTCTTCGGTTATAGAGGTGTGGTGCACTTCGAATGCCTTCCGGCCAGCGAAACTGTCAACAAGGAATACTACAAGGTGTGTTCCAAAGTAAACAGAACTTTTTGTCGAGTGGTGCGTTTCAATCTGCTATCTTTATCGATTGTCCAGAGAGAATTTCATGACATTTCATTGATTGGAAGTGATGTTATTGCGTTTTAATTGTCAGTTGTTTGTGTTATCGGTGCGAAAATGAGCTTCGAACAACGAGCCAACATTAAATTTTGTTTTAAAATTTGTAAAACTTTTACCGAAACGTTTCAATGGATAAAAAAAAAGTATATGACGATGATTGCCTATCCCGTAGCAGAGTGCACGAGTGGTTTCAACGTTTTCAAAGTGCTCGTGAGGACATAAATGACGATCAACATGTGTTTAGAGTTATACATTATTTCCATCATAACACTCCGCCAAGAAAAAGACTTTGAGTTACAAGTACAGAATTATATGGTTCGGCAAAATTTTCTACTTTACTCATCCCTCGGCAACAATGATGTGCCCAAATTCCTAGACGTCGGTACAGTCTATCGGTGGAAATGAATGGGAGAGTAAAACTTATGTTAAAGTTAAGTATTTCTTCAAAACTAACTCAATGCCAATACATGATAAGGTCACGATTTAATCAAAATTTAATAAGGAAAAGTTGATAGATGAAATTTTCAATAATCCTCCAAGACAACAATTAATTCATAAAACATGTAAAATTTATCCAGATTACTACTGTTCTGGAAATTTGGAAAAGTTTTGTGCTGATAAGAGAAAACTTCCTAGGTAGCAAAAAAACTAAGAAGAAATTTTTAAAAAATATGCTGCCAAACTTTCAGCTCGAGGAGCTCATACTTGGACTTAGCATCCGCAACCATCTGTATGTATATATTTTGGTATAACCCAGGAAATTACAGTCCAAAACATAGAAAAAGGTTTCACAAGGATCTAAAAGTGAAGCAAGAAACGTATTAAAGACGATGGGATCGCCGCATAATGGCAGATTAGTGTTGGTCTTAAAAAAAAATATTGGCTACTGGAAATTTTTAAAATAAATGCTCATTGAAGGAGTTTTATAATAACGTATATATTTTCAACAATTTTTCCCTGTTTGTTGTGATTGAAACATATTTCCTACCAGAATTTAATTAGAATTTCTTAAAAATTGTCTACTTTGAAGTCATTTATTCAATTTCATCTATTTGATTTGAGTTATTTGGATATCTTGCTTTGATATTTGCAATAATTTCAATTTAATCCCCTTTTCAGTTTGTATGACTAAGCGCATGTTGGCATTAGTAGCGAAATTACAGATTCTCTTGCTGAAGATTTATCGTTTATTCGTAGGAGTTAAATGCCATTAACATATTTCAAGGTTGCCGATGCTCTGATGCTGTGATTAGCTTCAAAGACACAACTAATAATATGATTTGAACACTTTTAGACATTAAATGAATGATTCTATCTAAAAGTGACAGCACTTAAGTAATGTCAACAACAACAATTGCATGGATACTCGCGCTAAAGTTGTGTGTGGTAGCAAGTTGTAGTGGCAACAGCAGCCGAAGCACTCACATCAATCTACAACAAGCAGCCTTAGATTAATCCAACAATCATCAGAGATGCTTGAAAGATGCGCTTTTCACACAGTTAATCGTTAAGACGAGTGAAGCGCCGCACAGTGGGTTATTTTGTCAACAATGTTTGTAAATAATTTTTTTCTGTAAGCCAATACACAATTACTAACATTATGAAGAAACCTTCAAAATCAGTAACTGCATTAATAATTATATGAAATATCAAAGGAGTATAAAATATCTCCGATTTATTTCACTCATCACTAAACTCATCCAATTTTATTGTTGCTTTGTTCTCTACTCGACATTCTATTACAATTGCCTTGGTTTATGTATGCCAATGAGCCACTCATAGAACAGTTTTGGTCCGTTGCGATACCAGATGGAGTTCAGTTACAAGGTCCATGAGGAGGAGTCATCCTGCGCTTGATGCGAATTTCAACAGACTCGCTGGCCTCACTATCGTCACCTCTTCCAATGTATCATACGGTCCCCATGGTATGATACAGATGCTTACAGTGTAGTCTGGCCAATGTGAGACAAGTGCACAAGAGATGCTCCGTTGTTTTCCTGATACCTTGCTCTTCACATTTCCTGCAATCTTCTCGACCCAACAGTGACCACTTAGTCTCTTCCAATCTACTATTTCCCACATGACTTTTGCAGTTTTGCACCCAGACAGCTCATACCATCGGAGTTTGACTTTCTTTACCATGCTTAATTGTCTATAAAAAACAAATATAGATCAAGTTCCTTTTGAGAATCTTCTTCGAAACTTTATTACAAATTTTTAACCAAACATTTAATTTTCGCCGCCCACTGTGCGCGGCTGATGCTCAATCTACGATGGCATGTGCACTCACATGTATTTAAAGTCTCTGGGGCTAGAGTCAAATGCTTAATGGAGTTGAGTGGGTGTGAGAGTGGGCTTGCGCTTGAACGAATGCGAATTTGAGTAGAGATGGCGCTGTTGGCACTTTTGGCGGTGTAGGTGATCATGTAGAGATGCAGCTGGGCTCTGCATTGCGTACGAATAATCATGCGAAAAGGAAAAGAAATAAATATTTTAAATTATTTAAATAACTTTAACGTTTCGAGGACGTCAACCGGGTGCAGAAGTGCATAAGTGTCTAGCAAATGGGGAATTGACAAATTCAGCATTGCCACAATTTAATGAAGTAATTTTCATAAACTTGTATTTACGCATAATTTGCCAGCAGTCACAGTCGCAGTCATTGCGACTATCAGTCGAAGGAAATCACAGCAAGCGCGTCGAGTGCAGGACGGCCGCCGCCTCGACCCGATTCGCGCGACAACAAAGCGCAGCCATTGTGCGCGCACGCACTGCTCAGACGCATCCGTCGCACGCATCACATTGCGCGCTCGTCTCCCTATCCCCCCTCTCCTTGCTTGCGCCGTTATGGTGTAGTGCATAATCAGTTGCATTGACCTTATGACTTCTAAAAATGGTCAGCGATTGGCACTTCGCCCGCCGCTGCGTTTGTGCGCCATCATTTTCGTTTTCCTTTGCGCTGGCGATTTCTCTTTATGCGCGTTGCTTTCATTGTGTATTTCAGTGAATTGCACTGATTCGCGCGCTTAAGTGCACTTGAATTAAATATTTAGGATGCCCGCACATCTCAATGAATTCGTTAAATTGCTGCGCTGTTGTTGCGTTGCATGCGTCATGCGCGCATGCGTTCCGCCGCCTCCTCCCTGCCGCTCGTTAACCATAACAAGTAACGTTTATTTTGTAGTTTCGCGATCACTTTGTTGCCTTTTTACTTTTACTTACGCGCAAATGTTCCCATCATTTAGCGACGCTACACAAACACCTTGCCGCTGCGGCGCCACTTCGCCGCTCCTCTGCGGCCTGCCCATTTTTATTTTAGCTCATTCAATTACACTTTTGTTTATGGGCATTTTGTGGCGTTGAAAAAAACGGCTTTAAAAAGAAGGAATGAAAACAATGTAAACACGAAATGAGCGAAAATAAATTAAATCTCCGTCCAAATCGGTAAAAGCGGCGTCAAGTTTAATGGGTAAGGTGGACGAGTTGTTTGGCTGCCGTTTGGCGGTCAAGCTGGGCCGGCTGCGGCCTGTTGCGTCTGCGCCTGCGTCTGTTACTTTGTTGACAGTTTTTTTCTACACAACATTTTTACCGATATTTAAGCGTCAGTTATGTACATATGTATGTGTGTTTGTATGTATATTTGTGTAAGGCGACGCTCAGTGCTGTCGGCATTATTGTTATTATTGCTTACAGCGTTTTTTGCAATTCTCTTGAGTCTTGTTAATATAATTGTTGCTGCTTTTTTGCTTCTTTTTGTCGGTGTTGATTGGTTGCAGTAACCTTCCTACTCGCCTTTTACTGTTGCGCGCGTTATTTATGCTCAATTAAGATTATATGTATTAAATGTCAGCGCCGTAAGAGGGTAGATAGCTGTGACAAAGTACATAAACGCTTGTTAATAATTAACAAACAACATATATTTATATGTAAATGTATATATTTATGCGTGTCTGTGGGAACAACTTCGTATCCAGGCTGCAAGGAAGTGTTTTGTGTTATATTCTGTTATAATAGCCCCGATAAACAAGCCTAGAAATGAGGAAATGAAAAATGTTGGACTCTCAGACAAACTTGCCTATGCTCAAGCTTCAGTGAAGTATTTCTTAAAATATTATTGTGTATGGTATTACCACTGCACACCCTAAGAATGTAAGCACTCATCAAAAATCGTGAAAGAATTTTGTTGTGAACAAAATAAAAATAAACTATTCACTATTCTCTGAACAGTTTGTGACCATACTTGTCACACCTAGAAGAAGGCAGTTTTAAGAGACCCAGTTTAGACGACCATTGTCCCGTTTACGAGGCGCAGGTCTCTGCTTGGCTTCAAGAACCTAACACTAGGGGGGCAAAGAGATAGAGCTGACTAATATGGACAAATATCTTGGTCTCACCTTGGACTCCGCTCTGCGGTGGAAGCAGCATGTTGACCTGACTATAGCCAAAGCTACGAAGACACTGATGGTGTGCAATCAGCTTGCTGGTAAATCTTGAGGTTGCAAGCCAAGGATTATCAGATTATTGTACACGATGATCGTGCGACCAATTATCACTTATGGAGCGGTGGCTTAGGTTCCGAAAGCTTCGCAGACGTCGGTAGAAGTTCAACTATCGAAGCTGCAACGACTTGCCTGCGTATGCATGTCGGTGTCGGGTGCTATGCGTACATGTACGACGGTGGCACTTAAAGTCTTGCTGGAACTCACCCCGCTGCAGCATGTAATCTGTCAAGGCGCCAAACACACTCTGCTCTGCTCCAAATGACAGAATAAGAGTTTGGCAGAGGTAAGGTAATATCTTCCAAACTCGTGAATGAGCTAAGTGCTGTAATACCGCTGGCTCTTCTCCTTATGGACAGCATTGCCAAATAGGTTAACTTCAGTTGGAAGTTTAAGGTCACCCTCAGCATTGAGGCCGAATGGAACGATTCCGCTCATGAGCTACTGCTTATGGATAGTATAATCAAGTGGTACACCGACGGCTCGAAAACGTCGGAGGGAATTGGCGCAGGGGTCGCAGGATCACGCACAAAACTCTCTATACCCATGGGTAATTTTCCGAGTATATTCCTAACAAAGGTCTTTGCTATAAGTCGATGTGTACAGTTAAAGCTCCAATCGCAATGAACGTATAGCTATACTAAGTGATAGTCAAGCCACCAACATGAGGGACCTGAACTTTTCATTGCGGTTGGTCCCCACACTATAAAGGAGCTGCTCCGCAATGAAGAAGTCGTGGGTAGGGAGAAGCATTGGTAACAACTCCTTGGCATGCGTTATGTCAAGTTGCTAATGGGTGGTTACAACCTTAAAACGGTTTAAATATGAAAACAACCTCGACAGGCTCAGGCTACTGTCGCCATCTAAACTGGCCACTGTATGCAGCACTTGTATAACATGGGCTTAGCTTCTTGTGTATATAAATAACTGATAACGTGACGAGGCGATTAAGCCATATCCGTCTGCATATCCAACAGTACAAACCCGAACTACTACTTCAGTTTATGAGAAGTCGATCTGTAATTTTTGCCCTGGGTAGACACTTTTTTATTTGACAAGATCTCTTCACAAAATTTGCCATGAAATACCATAATATCCAATGTAACGCTACAATATTCGAAGAAATTCCTTAGATAGCTTCACTATAGCATATAGCTGTCTTACAAATTGAACGAGCAAAATCAAGTCCAATACGAAATTCGTCATAAATTATTTGCCAAAACAACGCTTTGATCTGCCAAGAAATTGTTTAGCTCGGACCATTATAGCATATAGATCGATCAGTTTGAAGAAAAAGATCTTTTTATACAATTTCATGCTATAACAAACGCAGTTTTACTTTATTTTTTTTCTTTCTATTAGTGATCCCTTATAATTCACCGTTATAGCAAAATGAATTCAGCAAGACGCCAGTTCGTAAAGAGCCCACAGACACTAATTGATTGTCTACTCACCGCCTTCATAATGTTATCACATTTTAATTTATATTTCCTTCAATGAATTTGCATCTATTCTGTATTATTATATATTTTACAACTGTCATCTAGCGATGCAAAAATAAGCAGAAAATGCTAACAACGCAGTGCCGCTGGCACACCTTAAGTTGTTGGCCAACCACATACATATAAATATATACTATATACTTGTACATATGTAAAAGTGCAAAGAGTGTGCAAAATGCAATAATAAAATAAATAGTAAAAGTGTGAGTGGTGAGGGGAGGATGGGCGGCGCTTGTAATAAAAATAACGCCAGCAGCTGGCTACTTTTCGCCATCTTACAAATATACATATGTACATATGTATATACCCAAGTGTTGTCGTTGTGTTTTAACTGCCTGCCCAGGCGCCACACATACAAGCACCACAGAAAGATGAAATATGTACACAAGTGCAGCAGCTAATTTTGTTTTCTCTTCTTGTTTATAAAATCTTTAAAAAATATTTGTGGTCTGTTTTTTGCTCCGCACTTCTTTACAGCGATGATTTTGTAAGTAAAGCAAGGCTAATACAACAACAAATGGCGCATTAACAAGCGATCACGCCTCAGGTGCTGGCGCGCTGAAGCTGCTTTTTTGCTGTAAAACGTTGTAACGACGCCAACATGCGGGCGCTGACGTTCGTAATAAGCATAAGCACGCGCATGCGCACGCGTAACACCGACACCAACGCCAACTGGCAAAATAAAAACGAAAAACTCACTGCAAAAGCAAAGACCACAACAAAGACTGTGCACCTGAGCAGCTGAACAACAAGATAACAACAACAATAAATCAGTTGAAACGACCTTGCGCCGCTTGCACACACGGTAGCTGAGCTTAATTGTACGACGAATATCTGCCGTTTACATTTTCACATACATATTTATATGCCTTACAGAGAAGAAAGACAGTAGCTGGCGCTGCATTCCATGCGCATGCGCATGCGCCAAACCATTTGCCGGCGCACTTGTAATTTTCTGAAACTGCAAAGAGGCGTGGCAGTCAAATAAGGCTTGTTCGTGCACAAGTATGCACAGAAATATGTTTGTGCAAACTTTTAATTTGCAATATCCGCTGAAGATGCAAATAGTACAAAAAAGCAGCAATTAATTCTTCTTTTGTCTCAAACACTACTTCAAAAGGGTTTCTCGGTTTGATATACATTTATAGTTACCACTCAACGAAGTACGTAGTGCTCTTATTCCGTGTTCTGCTGGCGTAATAACACTCGTTCCTGATTAAAATGAGGTTATGTCAATAAGTTAACCTCACTTTGTTCGAATTTCATTTGCTAAAAATGTTTAGCAAAGTAACTTCTTTTTAGCCACTTTCAAATTCAATTTCTAATATTTCTAGGAGTTCAAGCAAATTTTTAATAAAAATAATTTTAGAGACATAGGGCAATAAAATTTTTTTAGGGGTTACATGGGTTTACGGGTTTCAAAAACGCGATTTTTTTATTCCCTTATTAAATTTTGCAACACCTCTAGATTATTGTCCTAAATTTTCAAGCTGATCCGAATAATAGTTTCGAAGATACAGCCTAAAGAGCTTGTGCGCACGAGGTTAGCTAGACTAAAAGCGCCGAGGACTTCTCAACCGATCTTCATGATATTTTAAACAGGTGAGTGAGATACAATTCTTAAAGCCTTGGACGAATTACAATTATTTCAAAAAAAATTTCGTGAAATTTTAATTTTTTTTCTAAAAATGTCTGCCAAAAATCCAATTTTCAGCTTTTTTTGTTAATAAAATTTTAATAAAAAATTTCGATTTGTCGCTTAGCTTTAGAAAGTGCTCAGTTATAAAACATAATTTCTTACAAATTGCACTAATTTAACTAAAAACAGTAAAATTTTCGGTATTCTCTTCTCCCAGCTAAGCCTTTTCTAACCCTAAACTTATCCAATATTATCACCATTGGCACAGTTTTTCCCACTGGGCATTGGCAATTGAGAAAAGTGTCACCGCTAATTAGTCGTTTTACATTTTGTGCTCCATTTTACGTTGAATGGCTTTTGTTTGTTAGTCAACCAATTTAATAGCTTTATTTGCAATCGTTTTTGTCGTCGCACAAACAAGTTGACAAAAGAATTCATCTCGTTTTGCGTCATAATGCAAGCAATTAGCTGATATTGAATAATAAAGTTGTAATTGACAGGCGCATGCCAGTTGACTTTGACCGTGCCTAATGTCATCCGCTCTTGCTCTCTACCTCCAGCTCACTGCGTCGCTGTTAAACCCTACATTAAGGTGTGTTTGCCTGCATTAAATAGTAAGCCAAGTGTGTATTATCAGTATATGTCTATTAATTAAGCGCTAAATTATATTTATCTCGGCGAATACACGACTTAACACCTACTCAGAACAGTGCTTTATACAGACACGTTGAAAAACATTTGTATCGATTTATGTGAGTCATTTGTGAAGCAACAAGCCCAAGAGTATAGTTGAAATTGAAAATTGCGGAGGCGTGTTCTAACGCTGTGGCAACCAATAAAACAGATGACTTAAGCGACAAACTCGAATTTGCAGCCTCCCACTTCGCCTCTACAAATGCGCGCTGTGCTTGGGTAATGCGCTTCAATGTCTGTGTGTTCTGTGATAACTTAACTGCTGTGCAATAAATTTTTTGAAAATTATGCTCCATCTTGAAAATTGCCAATCAATTGTGAATTGTGAATTGTGTACAAATGAAGTAAAATTATTTAAGCGACAAATAATATTGAGTTATGCACTTCCAAGCGAGTGGCGTATTTCGCTTCCTACATTGCAAATTAGCATTCTATTGCTAATAAGTGTACTACAGCCCACACTGAGCAAACAAATATGGATATATAAGTACACACGTGCATACATACAAACGTACATAAATACATACATACATACATACATAAGTAGGAAAGCAAATATATGGGCTTTAACAGCAACGTGGAATCGTAAAAGTCGCAGGCTTTTTAGCGAGAATCTTCTAAGCTTTTACACACGCTTTGTGAATTGACGCTGCAGTTGACTTCTGTTGACACACAATTATTATGTGATTATTATATGCGGCAGTAAGATAACGGGTGATTTTTTTGAGGTTAGGATTTTCATGCAGTAGTATTTGACAGATCACGTGGGATGTCAGACATGGTGTCAAAGAGAAAGATGCTCAGTATGCTTTGACATTTCATCATGAATAGACTTACTAACGAGCAACGCTTGCAAATCATTGAATTTTATTACCAAAATCAGTGTTCGGTTCGAAATGTGTTTCGCGTCCGTGTCCGATGAGCGATGAGGCTCATTTCTGGTTGAATGGCTACGTAAATAAGCAAAATTGCCGCATTTGGGGTGAAGAGCAACCAGAAGCCGTTCAAGAACTGCCCATGCATCCCGAAAAATGCACTGTTTGGTGTGGTTTGTACGCTGGTGGAATCATTGGACCGTATTTTTTCAAAGATGCTGTTGGACGCAACGTTACGGTGAATGGCGATCGCTATCGTTCGATGCTAACAAACTTTTTGTTGCCAAAAATGGAAGAACTGAACTTGGTTGACATGTGGTTTCAACAAGATGGCGCTACATGCCACACAGCTCGCGATTCTATGGCCATTTTGAGGGAAAACTTCGGACAACAATTCATCTCAAGAAATGGACCCGTAAGTTGGCCACCAAGATCATGCGATTTAACGCCTTTAGACTATTTTTTGTGGGGCTACGTCAAGTCTAAAGTCTACAGAAATAAGCCAGCAACTATTCCAGCTTTGGAAGACAACATTTCCGAAGAAATTCGGGCTATTCCGGCCGAAATGCTCGAAAAAGTTGCCCAAAATTGGACTTTCCGAATGGACCACCTAAGACGCAGCCGCGGTCAACATTTAAATGAAATTATCTTCAAAAAGTAAATGTCATGAACCAATCTAACGTTTCAAATAAAGAACCGATGAGATTTTGCAAATTTTATGCGTTTTTTTTTTTTAAAAAGTTATCAAGCTCTTAAAAAATCACCCTATACATACTTATATTCACATACAAATTGCTCTGACTTTTGAACGCAAATAAAGTTTGTTGAGAAAAAAATATATCACAAGTTTTGACAGACGTACTCTCTAATATTAATATTTACTCTGACAATGATTTTAGCTGCTGTTTCTTAATTTGTATTGAAGATATAAAAAAATGACGTGTATTTTCTTTGTAAGTCAAAGTAAATGTTTATAATTATGCAAAAATATTTTTTGGAAGAAAAAAATTACGATTTCATATTGACCTTTACTGAAACGATAAGTTTATTCTTCATTTCGTTATCTAAAATGCAAAACTACGTATCATAAAAAAAGTCGAAATTGAGGTTTTTATTATTTACGATTCACTACATCATATTATATATATAAAACATAAAATTTTCAGCTTCTTCTGCTAGATATAATCAATATATATCCAGTTTATAACTAATATACTCGTATAACCATTTATTTTATTTATTTATTAACCGAAACTCAAATTTTCTTTAATATGAGTGGTTATAACATTTTTCCTTCGCCTGCAAACTTAAAAAGTGATAACATTCACTTTTGTATGTGCTAAATATTATTTTGCATTTTAGGTGACTATATAATATGTAAGTATGTATGAGCACTCAATTTCACCTTAATTCCAGTTATTACTCGCTTCTCTCGCTTTTATAAGCCTGTATTACTGTTGTCATTAAATCAGCTGCTTATTAATTAACTGCTTTTGCGTCTCAGTTAATTTGGACGCGCCTCTCATTTATTTTAACTCGTACGCAACACGCCCAAAGCAATGAATGAAGTCTTCAAAGCACTTCGTGGGTAAAATGGTAAGAATACTTTTAGTACTTACCTGCCAAACATCAAGATTCAACAACAAAAAGCTTTAAAAAGCCATTTATATTCTCTGCATGAATCCAAAAGTCAATCAGCTGTTTATGTTATATATAGCGGTACTGTCGCTCACTTGACAAAATGCATAACAAAATAATGTTAAGTAGTAAATGCGCGTACTCAATCTGCGAAACGTCAACACTTTAATGTTTCTAAAAAAATCGAAAATTCCCGTTATAAACAAACATACGTATATACACACCTAAAATGCGTACTACAAAGCCAACAAAAAGTATTACAAAAGTATTAAGTCCGTTAAAGTCGTTCAACAATTCGGACGTAAGCGTCAATGGCAGTTGTCAACTAATTTATTTGAGCGGCAAAATATTTACGAATAAATATATGTAGGTAAATACATACAAACACATGATATGCAACTTCGTTCGTTATTTATTATTCAAAAGTCAGTGAAGTATTACATTCCTCTTTCTTGCTCTAGTATTTGACACATAATTTCAAAGAAACTTAAATAGATTTAGTTACGAAGGGCTAAATTCATGCGGCACCCAACATAAATTGCTTTAAAAATTAATGGAAATATATAATTTAAAATTCTGGCCAAGTTTGGAAAGTTTCAATTTTTATAGCTGGCTACTTATTTAACGGACAAAGAAAAACTATTAGGATGGTCGTTGACGAAGTTAAGTGCTCAATATGGGAGGGCATTATTATATATCACTATATCTACTTGCGAATCAGTACTTTTCCAGAATTTAATGTACTTCCGCAAACAGCAATTCATTTTGAAAAGTTTTGGATTACCTTGAATTTAAACTTCAGAGAAATTTTTATCAAAAATCTTATTCTTTATCATTACCTGGCAGATGAGGAACTATCCGTTTCGACGTTCCCTACCTTTTTTTTATGGAAAAAATACAGATACTACAAATTTAATATAGGAATGTTTATTATCATTCAAAAGAACATCATTTCGCTTTTTTTTTTTAAGATCATCTCATTCAAATGTTGGCCGCGGCTACGTCTCAGATGGTTCATCCGTTGAGTCCAATATTCGATAACTCGTTCGAGCATTTCGACTGGTAACTGGCGAATGACACACGGGATATTCTGCTTCAAGGCCTGAGTCGAAGCGGCATGGTCCACGTAGGCTCTAGACCTTACATATCCCCATGAACTTGGTGCCCAATCGACGGGTCCACAACGTGATATTGTCTGTTTACCAAAGTGTTCTCTCAATAAATCCATTGATTGATGCTATGTGTGGAAAGTGGCACCATCTTGTTGACAACAAATGTCGAGATAATGAGCTATAATGGTCGCCATTGACGGTTACGTTTTCACTGTTATAATTTTTGAAAAAATTTGGACCGATGATTCCACCAGCCGACAAACCACACCAAACCGTTTTTTTTTTTTCCTGGATGAAATGGCAGCTCCTAAATCTCTTTCCCTCTCAAATGCGGCAATATCTACTTGTACATCCCCATTGAGCCAGAAATTGGCCTCATCGCTGAAAAAAAGCCGGCTCTAAAACGTCGGATCTTATTAAAGCTTTTCAACAGCCCATAGAGCAAAGCGCCGTCTTTTCGGAAGGTCGAGCGGCTTCGGTCCTTAGGCAAGTTGTATTTTGTTCACTTTTCATTGAAGATATCGTCGTAGATGTGCCAAGTCGTTCCGTACTTCAGTACGAGTTGCTGCGCATGGCGCCGAACCGACTCTTCTCGGTCTTCGTGTACACTCTCAGCTACGGCTGCTATATTTTCTTCACTGCGTGCAAGACGTGGTCTATTCGGTCGAATATTATCCAAAATGAATGCTGAGACTCAAGATGGGTGATGGTATTACGAATAGTACGTTTAGTAGACCTATTATAATGACCATGAGTTGAAGGAAGCTCGCGAAATACATTCTCTCAAACAATACTGAACAGGAATAACATGACAGCTTGACGCGTCTTGGCTTGATCTACCAAAAAAGGCTATTGAAAAAAGAAACTGTACTTGGATCACCCGTTATATCTAAGAAGTACATGTGAAGACTTTAAATTAATAAGTCCAATTTTTCGGGGATATTTTCGGTTCGCTAGGTCCACTTCAAATTTTCGATATAGGCATATACAAAAACAAAATTTGGTTTTTTTGAAACTTGAAAGTGAATATAATCCCTTAAGCAAAACGACAAGCCTTAGAAGACGGTCTCAAATGAAAAATATGACATCTTGTAAACTAATTGAAAATACAATTTATGTAGATGATAATAATTTGCCTATAAGTCACTAAAAAAGCTTATTAACACCCAAAACGATCGTATCCGATCGCCAGCGCCATCTGTGATACACGTCGTTGTTCCTTAGAAGTTAACATACGATTATTTTCGTATAAATATCCAAATTAGAATAATTCTCTACACACATACATACATACACACGTCCGTATACACTAAAGTGGAAACATCAAAGCGTTTTATAATAGTTTCTCGAAATCAATTCAGTGAGTTAAGCCTTATAAATATTGAACAACTTACGGCGGACTGACTTAGTTAAGTAATTCTCGATCGTGACTTTATAATAAGTGCACACTTGCATATAAATTATAGATTAATTAATAAATACCAGTAAATACGTGTTTTTTACGTTTTCATTAAATTATGCGATCAAGTTGGCGCCACGACCATTTATTGAGGTTTAAATGACTGATACACTTTGTGCACGCACTTTGTACGTGTGTGTGTATGTGAGTTGATGTTTTTAGATTGTAAATATGCATGAAAGCTTTATGATTCGCGCAAAATACATATTTATGTGTGTATATAAAAAGGAAAGCAATATAACGGGTTTCAAATGCTCACGCGTCTAACGAAAAGCAAAAGGAATAATTTGATGAGAAAAATGTTCTATATTTTCTAATCAGTTAAAAAGATAACTTCATTGAGCAGACTTAAATTTTAATATGGAAGGGGGCGCTGCGCAAGTGTAAAATATTACTCAATTGGATTTAGCAAAGCAATTTTTGTTGAAAGCGTAATGTCCAATTTGGAAAACCGCCATCGAAAATAACAAAAAATTTTTTAATGATCATAAAAATGAACTGGCTTTTGGCAAATTTTTAAAAACGAAATATTTTAATTGATTTTGAATATTCAGATTTTTCCAAGCGACTAAATGGCTATATACAGCCACTTGCAGAGTCGTGTTCAGTGATAATTATTGGGCATTAGCACGTTAGCAGGTCCGTTGATGGGGTGTCGCTTCTGGACGCTTCAAGTGATCTTGATAAACAGTTTAGCTATTTTACGCTGAACGAGAGGAAATAGCTTCGGAAATTTATAATCAGTACAAAAGAATATGGAAATTTCAACAAAAATGGCTTGTGAATACAAATCGCCACAGTGTAGAATTACGAATTGCACCGTAGACTTGCTGGATCTGTGAAAAAATTATAATTTGACTTAAATCTACTTGAGCTAATTTGATGTTTTAATTATTGGTGAAATTTCTGAAACTTTAAAGTTTATTTTTGGCATTTCATCAAAAAAAGACTTACGCCTGAACAACATTTACAAATCGTTCAACTTTAGAATTTCGCGTTCGGTAAAAATGTGTTTCGCGCGCTTCGATGAACTTTTGGTCAATATAATCGGCCTACTGAGCGAGCGTATTCGAGATCTTAAATACAGATTGTGCAAGAATTGAAACTGCTGGACCTTGTCAAGGACGTCGCTTCACTCTATGAGCTCTTCAAATAACGTTTCGAGCCGAATTTGTATAATATATGTAAAGCAAATTGCCGCATTAGGGACGAATAACAACCTGAAGAGATTCAAGAGCTGCTATTTCATCCAGAAAAAACAACAGTTTGGTGTGATTTGTGAATTGGTAGAATCATCGGTCCATATTTCTTCAAAAATTATGCTATTGAGAACGTAACCGTCAATAGCGACCGTTATCGCGCCATGATAATCGACAATTTGATGCCTGAAATTGAAGCTCATGATCTCGACGACATGCTTTCAACTTCCCACACATCGCATCAATCAATGGATTTATTGAGAGAACACTTCGAGCAGATAATTTAACGTTTTGGGCTGATCGATTGGCTGCCAAGATCATGTGATAATACACCGTTAGATCTTTTCCTATGAGGTTATGTAAATTCTAAAGTCTATGCGGACAATCCCGATTCGATTCAGGCGTTAGAACAAAACATCACGCGTGTCATTCTCTAGTTATTAGTCGAAATGCTAAGGGGGGAGAACATATGCAGGCAGGAGTTTAGAGCACTATGACAAAAAAATAAGTTGCTTAGATGGTTAACTTCTTTTGGGTGTCTTATGGTTCCTTATCCAGAACGAATGATTGAAAATTGTAACTGAAACCGCGGTATTGAAATCTCATACTTTTTAAGAAATTTCTTAAATTAGCCAAAAAGCCGTTGGGTGTAACCGTAAATTTTATCAACAGCTCACAACCCGATTTCATTCTAACTGAACTTATTATTATACTGCAGTATATTCAAAAAATTCTCATTTCTATAAATTTTGTTTAGTCTGTAATCAAACAGGATTATTTATATGAAATACTTTAACACACTTGGAAGTCCACTCTATTTTTAAAATTCTAAAGCTACGAAATATGAGCAATACAGAAAAAGTTCCAGTCAACCAGAAATTATTTATTTCATAACTCTGGAATTGACGTGAACGCCCCACTATGAAAACTTTAAATGCAATATTCAATAAATAAATTAATAAAAATGTGACATGGCAACTTACCACTGATAAGTCTAAGCAATAAAGTTCGTATAATATTAGTGTTGGTTTGTAAGTACACATGTACAGTGAAGCAAAAAAGTTTTGGCGCAGACGTTTTCATTGCTGAAAAGTGTATTCAAAATTGAAATGAAAATTTTTTAACCAACTTTTCGACGCAGCTTACATACATATAAAAATATATAAAAATTTATAATTTATTAGAATTAAAAAAATCTGATTCAAAATAATATAAAATCTTTTACATTTTTATTATAATTTCATTATCTTTAAAAATATGTGAAATATGAAATATCTTTTAGTTAAATATATAATAAAAATATTGCTATCGAAACATATGATTATTATTACATTTGTAAATTCGAAGGAAAACTTGTAATTTTTGGATAAACATTTAAGTTTACGTTGTGCCTAAACTCTTTCGATCCACTGTATATACAAATATATATAAACGACCATACTTTTGTTCGCGCACGACAATCTAGACAGCTAGACTATCAAATTGATATTGGAGTAATGACCCAACTAGTCACATAAATTAATTTCATGCTGCTCTTTGCTTCTTTCTTCCAGATGCGCTCGGCCAGCACGCACATAATGCACCCAATTACAATGACATGAATGCACTCGACAAATGCGCCCACAACAAGCACTGCAACTGAATATACCCATACACCCGAACATAGAAAATACAGATTTTCTGCAGAAAGCACAACGATTACCATAAAATTGCTGCGATTGCATTGCTTGTAATATTGGTGACGGCGTTCGAATGAAATTACTCAGGTACCGTTAAATGATTCAAAGCCAAACGCCAAACACCAGACACCAAACCTCAGGAAAGTAGGAGAAAACACACAACCATTTAGTAACTCAATCGGTCTGCCGTCAATAGAGCCAGGGGCGGACATTAGTTGCATAGTCAAAATGGACTCACGCATCGGACTGGATTACATTGTCGAGAATCGTGAATATATTTCGAAATTGGGCACTGCACTAGACACTAGCAATGCCGTCGTCAAGAAGCAAGTTTTCGAATTGCTATCCGCGCTGTGCGCCTACAACGCCGATGGCTACGCACGCGCTATTGAAACGCTAGAATTTTACAAGGTAAGCACGAACGCATACGTACTTACACACGCCCATACATAAGTGTGCACCATAAATTAATGTAAATAGGAAAAAGGCATAACATGGCATAGCACATAGACTGATATGCTCCAACCCATATACTTGTTCTACTATTACTTGTGTGTTATAAATTATCAGTTATCTTTGATAAGATCTTAATCAGGAAAAAAGTGTATCACAAGTTTTTATAGGAAATAAGTAGAATTTGCCGAAGAATATAGGTTAAGTTGAGCAAACGAATGCACACAAGCCCACATTCTAGGTTCTGGTACATACAAACGTACGAACAATTATAGTTTTATATGTTCACTCACATTACTGTTTACAACATGTTATCACTTATTAACTAGAACAAAAATAAAATCGATAAATATGTCAACAAAGGATAGTGCAAAACGAAATCAATAAAATGTAAATGTGATGTCTCGCCTTTATAATAAATTTATTATTTTATTATTATTTATTGAAACAGAAACAAGTATGACGAATAAAATCCCTATAACCACAAAGTTCAGCAATGGCCACGCCCATCTCTATTATAACAGTGCTGATATGATAGTTATTTGAAAAGGTGCAAGATCGGGGCACAACCAAGCTATCCATGCATGTAAGACTATTTTGCTTTATTTCGTCTGGTCCAATATGCCAATTAGTAAGTTCCATCTATTTGGTGAATCTTGCAACACACATCTCCGAAATTTCATTCTAAATGATTACTGTATATACTTCATATAAAAATAGCATACTTGCTAAATGATTCCTCAAATGTTTTCATTTCATTTGACCCCAGGATAGCTTTTTTTTATTCCAGCCTTGGCAAGGGAACGTTGAATGTAGCTCTGTTCCATAATTTCTGAAAACATTACAAGTTATAGAGACTAGTTCCCCGTGTTTGCTTTTTATAAGTATTTTCCAAGAAGTTTTAAGGAATATTGTTAAGTTTCTAGTACCTGTATTTGTCGTTAAGATTGCGGAAGCCTTACATTTACGTTCAAAACATTACCTCTGAGGTATACAAACCTGTGATAAAACATTTTTCGTACTCAATGTGCAACTTAATTGAAGAAGCTACCCTCAGTCATGTTGCTCATTTCCATTAATTGTTCTTTTTAATTTTATACATATTTTTAAAATCATTTTTTTCTTTTCCACAGAATCTCAAAAATGAACGTTATCGTTTCAAAATCGTTATAAACGAACTGGAAAAAGCGTCCAATGTTGAATACCAAGTTGCCTTATTGGCATTCATCAATTGCGTGATTATATCAGCATCCAATTTACAAGACCGTATACGAGTACGCAATGAATTTATCGGTAAGTCTAATTAATAATTAAAATTATATTTATTGTGAAAGATAACACCGGTCAACAAAAAAAAATATTTTTTTGGGGTTTCTGTTCTCATGCTTGAATTCTGATTCTAGACATTGAAAAACACTTAAATATTAATCTTTAGTTCTTAAAGTTTGCTTTGGGCTGTTCTACATCGATAAGTATATTTTAATTTATTTCATAAATCAAAGATGGCATCACTTTGATTAACCCGAAAGTAAACAGTATTATTATTTGTAAGAGGCACAGTAGTGAATGTTAACCTGTTTATTATAGCTGTAACAACAATATTAGTGTATTACTCAGTTAAAAAGTGGCATCAAGTCAGTGTAAAAATGACGTTGATTTATTCTGTTTTATTTGCGGTGAATTTTTTAAAATTAGAAGTAAAAAATTTGCTTTATCAACAAATTTGAAACTTTGCGAAGCCTATGAAGCCTATTTTGACCTAAGATTCAGTAATCAAAATGAAAATTGGGTACCTCATTTCGCCTGCGTTATTCACTTTTAGACAGTAATTTCTTGTTATTTTACATTTATACATTATTGTTTATCACACATCTTGAATAAAAACGACTCTTGTATCTAAAGATAAGTTTTCTAATTATAATCTATAGTGAAATTGTAAAAAAAAATATAAAAATCAGTCATTTCTGCTTAAAAATCGAAAAATTGCTCTAATTTCTACAAAAGCAAACTTTAACTGGAAAAAAAAAATTTTCCTTATTTTTGTCATAGGAGAAACTAAAATTTAACATGTAGATGTCAGACCCAAAAATCGTGTTGACCGGTGTAATATATCAAAGCATTTGTCAAAAAAGTCTTGCGGTATTTTCGCTAGTTGGCGCTGTAAGCGCGTAGTTCTAGTTTTATTCGTCGCATCGGGTGATGCTATAACTTTTTGGAAAGCTCATTTCACGCGCTAACACGTGTTTGATTGATTGTCGTTTCTTTTAAGTCGCTCGTGAGTTATAGCGTGCAAACATGGAGCAAAATAAAGAGAAAATACGGCATATTTTACAGTACTACTACGATAAAGGCAAAAATGCATCTCAAGCCGCCAATAAAATTTGTGCAGTTTATGGACCCGATACAGTTTCCATTTCCACCGCACAACGATGGTTTTAAGGTTTTCGTTCTCGTGTAGAAAGGCCTGTCGTCGAAAATTGCGATAAAATCGCTGAATTGGTCGAAAGAGACCGGCATAGTAGTCATCAAACCGTTATAAACCATTTGAAGAAGCTTGGAGTCACTAAGAAGCTCGATGTATGGGTGCCACACGAATTGATTCAATAAAAATACCGCAAGACTTTTTTGACAACCCATTATTATTAATAAATTCATAAGCCATCATTTTTTACAAATGTTTTCAACACCGGTTAGAAATGAAGAATTACCACGCCGTGAAATTATTTAATTGTAAATTAACTAAAATTTCTACGAACCGTCGATTTTTATCGCGAATCTATCCCTTAATTTAGTCAATTAACAAGCTGTCTATGTTGAGGCAATATGGATATGAAATATTAGTTCAATGTGTATATTGTGGGCAAAAAATAGTAAGACTTGGTTCATAATTTCAAAAATCTTAATGTATTCTACAAAATCTTTGTCGTTCTCTCAAAATAATTTTTCTTGGTCCCAATACAATTGTAACAACCTTGTTTTCAAACTTCGAAACAGTTGTTAAAATTAATTTCAAAAATGGCCCTTAAGGCGAGTAGAGATCCACGTTTAATGTCTTCAATTGACTAAAAACGGTTTCTCTAGAACGGTCGTTTTAGTTTCTTGAATATCCAGAAGACACACGGAGCTAAATAAGGCGAATACGGTGGTTGTGGCACGATATTGGTTGAAAATTTAGTGAAAAACTCACGAAGAATCAAAGCAGTGTGCGAAGATGAATTATCGTGATGCAAAAACCACGAATCGTCAGCCCATAATTCCGAGCTCTTCTTACGAATAGCTTTGCAGAAGTGACGCATAACACACAAATAGTATTCCTTGTTGTTTAGCCGGTCGGAAGGAAATCGGAGTGCGCCACACCTCGATAATCGAAGAAAGCTGACAGCATAACCTTGTTTTTTGACCTGCTTTGATGTGGTTCTTTCGGCTTCGGCTCACCTTTGCCCCAACATTCGGCCGATTGATAGTCTCTTTTCGAGTCGTAGGCATAGATCCAAGACTCATTGTCAGTAAAAAAGATTTATTGACATCCTTGTAGTCGAAAAGCAATGTTTCACTGACATTAACGCAACTCAGTTTTTAGAAAAAATTTAGTGATTTTTGAACTAATCGTGCTTTCACTGTTCTTAAGCCCAAATGATCATTTAAAATGGTTTTCACTGATCCTTCCGATTTCCATATTCGAGCCAGTAAGATCTCTGACTGTTAATCGTCGATTCTCCTACACCAATTCCTTTATTTTATTGACGTGGTAATCATCAGTTGATGTTGATGGTCGTCCTGGTCGTGGTTCGTCATCAACGCGTTTTTTTGATCCTCTTCGAATAATTTATTCCAATTAAAAGCATTTGCTCGCGACAATCAATTATCACCGAAAGCCTCCTCCAACATTCTGAACATTTCGGCACTAGAAATTTTATACCGCACCCAAAAGTTAATGGAACTTCTTTATTGAATTTTCATTATCGTACAAAACCTCCAAATGGTCTTCATGTACTTCAGAAAGACAAGCGTATACTAAAAACTTATGACTCTTTTGATATGACATTTGATGTCTCTAACAGTCAAGTTAAGGAGTCTTACTATTTTTGCCCACATTTTCGTGTGTTCTATTACAGATTCTGATGGATTTATGATTTTATTAGATATATGAATAAATCAATTTCAAATTGGTCAGCCATAAAAAGCCAAGTTTTTCTGACAACTTCAATTTCAATCAAGAATTTATTTTCGTTGTCGTTTAACGAACTGATTTAGCCATTTCTTCTGCATTACCATTATTTTTGCATCATGACGAATATTATATTTGCTCAGTTCAATGAAATTCCGGCAAACCTACTTTTGCAATCATCCAACGTCAAAGGGAGCCTGAATTAATTTTTATGTTATGTCATTTTTTCAATATCCCGCTATACGAGCATACTTCAGTTTTTACTCAATGAAAATGACAAATCAGTTCTATTGTTGGTATTAGGTCTACAACTATTTATGTGTTGCTATTTTGTTTACAACTGATATTTGTGTAATGAACTTTTAAGAGCGACCATGCAGAATCGATGAATACGAAACACAAAAAACTCGAAAATAATAAAAAATACATTTTTGATTACTTCATTGCGTTGGTGTCAATGAAACCGCAAGCCAGCACAGAGACAATCTGATTTTTTTTTTAATAAAAAAAAAACAATACAACCTAACAACTTTGTGTGCTCATTCCTCTCAATGAATGGATGGACTCTTAATAAGTCACCGAAGTCAGCAGTAGCCTTGACCAAGCTACTGCTGGCCGGCAGCTATGTTGATGCTGTCGCCAGCGCCTGCCGTTGTCGTTGCCGCTGGCCACAAGCGCGTGCATATCGTGCAGATAAATATTGTCGCGCATAACAAACCCATGCGCGCTATGTCTACATACTCAGAAACGCCTCACTTTGGACTACACACATATATATTTTTTAAATTTTTTTGCTTGTCAGTTGCGTGTAAATCTTTGCACGTGGTTGACTGTGTCGCTCATTGCATGGCGATTTTCGGCAACTGAACTTGAATATCAAAGCAAATTCAGTGGCTCATAATCCACAATTGCATGCGCGCTAATTAAACAAAATACAACGCTTCAACGCATGAAAGTTTGCATTTAATGATGCGTTTTCGGAAATTCTGTATTTTGCGGCAGCATCAATCGAATACTGGCATCATTAGCTGGCTGAGTGAGTGAGGGGCAATTAAAACGACATTTGTTAGGATCATATTGTCAATGCCATGGCAGCCGATTCTAAGTATCGCAATGACTGGCGAATACATTATTAAAAGAGCCAACATCCGATGGGCATGCCAAATCGGGCAGTTCAAATCCACAATGAGCCTTGAACAATTCAACCGAAAATCCTCGGTCAAATATACAAACACGAAGGGAAAAGTCAAGTACATAGATTGCAAAGATTCTAACAGTGATGCACTTATCGTACTCTCCAAAAAAAAGCATGACAGCAATACAAATTCAATTCGTTATACATATGTACAAGTAAATATTCATTCGGCTTTGTAGCTTTAAGGACGAGATACAATTTGAGTTCAATTTTGTAATATATGTGAGATTGGAATTATACTACCTTTTTCTTCTTGAGGATCTTATCACTTATATTATTAGCCTCTTTAGACAGTTGACTTATGTATATGGTGCTAATTCGTTATTCCGTTAATTGTCTCATTCCTATGAAATGTGATGTATCCCAAGTATTGGTAAGATCTTCTGAACTCGGTTTTTCCAAGCAGTTAATAACGGGCTAAGTCGGTGGATAGGTTGGTAGAGTGGCTATCTGACAATTCACCTAGGCCAATAAGAGGCTCATTCTGGAATCACCGGTATTAATAACACCCCATTCTATTATCTTCTCTTCGAACACACCGTGAAGAACTCCTCGAGCGATTTTTTCGACTCTGTTCCTATAAAAAGCTCTGTTTATAATCTCTACCTCCTAATAGGTTTTTTTTAGTAAATATATATTTTCCATAATCCCTTGTAATTCTTCGTGGGTTCTTGGTATTCCTAGCAAGGATTGCTACGTAAAACTTTTAAACCAAACTAAGAACAAAATTATACTCAGTTAAATATTATATAAAAGCGTGTATGCTTATGTATGTACATTAAGACAAAAAACACCCGAAAATTGCAACTAAATTCTACAGGTAAATGATATTTCAAAAAAATAATTTTTCTAAGTTAGTAGGACTGTCCTAAATGACCGTGTCTAATATGAGCGCGATATATCAACCAGTTTGTTTACAGCGACTGCTTAATCGGTGCGTTGCGATTTTCACAATGAATAAGAATATCGAACAATAAATTTGTCTAAAATTTTGTATTTCTAACCAAATATCATGTGCAGAATCGTTGCGAATGTTCGAAGAGGCTTACGGTAATTCAAAAAGCTACGAATGGTACAAACACTTCAAACACGCTCGAGAGATAGTTGAAGCCATGCCTTTTGCTGGACCTTCCACCTTATCAACTGAAAAAAATGTTAAGAAAGTGAAGGATAAGTTCTATAGAATCGTCAGGTCAGTGTTAGAGAGATGATAAGATTGTTCTCCATATTGAAATGGCCGCTCCGTGGAACCCGTTTTCCGTCGATCGAAAATATAAAACAATATTGATGAAAAATCAATGTAATGGGACTGATTTTCTTCCGCCGACTGTACTTCGAAGCGTGTGCGCGCCCACTGGATTCGGTAGATGGCGTTCCTAGCTAACGAACGAGCACCTGAACAGTCAGGACAAACATTTTTGCGCGACGTGTTTCTGTGAGTGGTGCAAGCCGAAAATGCAGCGTTCGTTAGAGCAGAGGTACGTGAATAAATTCTGTGTGAAACTCGGTAAATCTGCGACAGAGACGTTTTATATGATCAAGCAGGCTTACTCAGATGTTGCTTCAGCATGCAGAGGTTTGTTTCGGTGGCAGCAGAGCTTTTTGGAGAGCCGGGAAGAGGTCGCTGATGAAGACCGTGCTGGGAGGGATAAAACGATACTCATCGTCTTTTTTGACATCTAAAGCCTCACCATGAATTTGTTCCTCCTGGACAAACCGTCAACGCCAAGTTTTACATAGAAGTCTTCAAAGAAGTCCTCAAGAAACTCAAATGAAGGGCAATCTTGTTCGACAAGACATCGCAGCCGATTGTAACGCTTGCGCAGCCGTCCTACAGCCAAGATGTGGCCCTCGGGACATTATTGTTACCTTGCCTGAAAAAGCCGTTCAAAGGCAAGCATTTTGAGACGACAGAGGGGATCCAAGCAGCATGCACCTGAGCTATCAAGGATATTCCGGAGAATGCCTTCCATGACGCCTTCAATGTCTAGAAATCGCGCTGACAGCACTGCATCAACGCAGAAGGAGCCTTTTTGAAAGTTTTTAAAGAATTGTAACGCTTAGTTCAATTTTTTTAAATCAACTCTTTCCGGACAAACCCTGTATTTTCCGTTTTATTTACAATTTCCGAGTACTTTTTTGTCACAATGTATATCTAAATATTTATATAGAACACTGTCTATATGGAAAAGAGTGAAGCAATAAACACTTTATAAGATCAGCCAAATAAAGAAAAAACGAAACTGAACAAAGAGGTTGACAATCGTGAAAGTCGCTTTTTTCCATATATGGTGCATTTACGTTCATTTCTGTGTGTATGTATGTATGCATGTAAATATGTATATAATAATTTTAATATTGCTTTGACAGCCAAATAAGGCTGGTAATTAAAAATCTCGTTTTTGTTATGTATTTTCTCCTTTATGTAAGTGAATTGCGGCGCTCGCCACACAAGGCAGTTAGACCGCTTTGTTCAATAAAAGGTTCTTTGGCTATTTAGCACAATACCTATGAAGTATGAATATTAAATAGGACTACGTAAAAGTAGAATGCAAATTAATAATAATTTAATTCAATTTAATATATTTTATAAATACGAGGAGATCGTTGATTTACAGGCGTAAGTCTAGCTATTAGGAGAAAATTTATAAATTTTTAGGTTATTATTAGATTATGTTAACTTGCACTAAGAGCTGAAATCTAATTAATTTTTTGCTGGTTGAAAGCAAACATCTTTCTTTCAAGCTTCCTTTTATTTAGGGAACTATTTGGTATCATAAGGGATCAAAACTGGTCTATGAGTGGTTCAGAAGACCGCCAGACAAACCTCACCTAACCTAATAATTATTGCATTTTGTGTTCCATTCTTATGTTTTCGTGTATGAAATTGAAAATAAGTTAATTTGTAAATTTTGACATTTTGATGATACCGGCGCTATTTGTGTTGTTTACAGTAACTTAAAATATGCTCTTGACCAAAAAGTGAAATTAAATTTCGAATATTTTTGGGCGATAATTTTTTTTTCAAATTTCAACGTGTGTTAACTTATCAAGAGTGCATAGATGAACTTAATTCAATTTTCGACGATGAAACTTCTTCAAGGACCTTTGTTTGACGATGGTATGGTGACCTCAATCGAGGTCGTAGATCCCTCCAAGACGAATTTCGGGAAGATCGTCCAAAATCAGTTGTTGTTCCGGAAACTATTGTACTGTACGCAGATTGATATTGTAAGATCGTCATGTGATCTATAGTGATATTGACACAACTATGGGCATTACTAGGCATACATTCATTATTGCATAAACATGTGACTATAAAAAATATTTGTTCACGTTAGATTCCACACAATTTTTCAATCGCTCAAAAAAGGCCCGTGTCGAATGGTCGAGAGAAATGTTATAAGATAACGATAGCAGTGCTTCGACAGCTGATGCATCGTATATTTAAGCGAATGAGCTCGAAAGTAAACTGCAGTCGCAGCTTATGGGTGTTGCCAGATGAGCCATAATCAGAAAAAGTTTTTTGCGTACGAAGCAGTTCCAAGTACATGGATTTGAAGGGAAGAGGGTCAAGGCCGACATATAAAAGGCAACCTAAGTAGATATCGAATTTCCAAAATAATTCCCTTCAAATTTTACTTATAATTTTAAGGTCGCTGAGAGCTCCTCATGTCTTTGTACATCATCGTCACAGAACGTAGCTTGGAACTAACTTTACTTTATCCAGAACTCCGTTTCATTGAGGTTATCTCACAGAGAACCCCTGACTACCAAAAGTACAT